>JARHVA010002041.1:1725000-2325000 GCA_037957365.1 Torreya grandis
ATTTTAGTTTTCATGACTGGATTATCTTTGATGGATAGAAAACATGTTTGAATAAATGATATTTGATATATCCTTTTCCAAAAATTCTTATTCATATCTATAAATTTGGTATTATAGCAAATATCAACAAGTGATGTGTATACTTTTATTTAAATAGTGGGAAATTGGGAATGAATATGTTTATCCTTCAATAAAGTGTTAAATGTTTGAAATGAAAAAGATAAATGAGTATTAATAAATAATTGATTTTTAGTTATTCTATCTTTATGTGTGTCATTGATCATTCCATGTATGGACTTACAAGGTAAAGGATCAATATCTATTAAAGGATTTCACACATCTTAAGTGTACACCAAGGAATTTTGTATTATAATTGGGTATATTTATGTTGATTTATAGGAAGTATTTATTGATTTGGAATTGTAAATATTTTACTGAAATTATTGTAATCAATTATATAATTTCATCAAATGATTTTGTTGGATTTAACTTACCAATTACATCTCTTATTGGCAAGCTAAAATAATACTTATAATTACATTCAAGGATAGCCATCTTACACTTATCACAATACCAAGTAGAATATGTTTTTTTACAACTTTTTTGTTGAAATTTATATAACCCACCATAAACAAGAAAGAAAGGTAAATTAAATTGTCAATGAGAATAATTTTTATAGTTGTTTCTATCAAATGCCATTCAGTTTTATGGTAATTTACATGTTAACAATTTCAAACAATATCAATTTGATGATCAAGTGTGCAGGGGGTTGAAAGTATTTTATTTTCATCAAAGGAAAGGGAAATATTTAAAAAATAGATGCAATCCATGAGCACTAAATTTTATCTCCATTATTACAAGGTTGATAAAGCATTTACTATAGGAGGTAGTATCAATAGTATTTCCACCAAAATCAAATGTCTAAGCTACTTTTAGTGCAAGAATAAGAGCATTTGGATCACAATGGATTTCATCTAGTTCATCACTCAATGTATTAAGATGTTGAACCCATAACATTAGAATAATGTTATTTACTAAAATGTCTTTGAGTTACACTGTTCTCTTTATACATTTAAATCAATACTTTTGAATTACTATGGAAGTAAGAGTAATCAACATAGAAACACTAATAATGTCCACCATAGATAGATAGGTGTGTTTGAGATGTTTATAATGTTTTTGAAATTGAACTAATGAACCAGTAATCTTTTAGCCTATTCATTACAATAGCTTATTATTGATGACAAATGAAATTTTATTTCACATGGATTATTGAAATTATTATATGATTTGTTTACTTCTCTTATTCATCCATTTGACATCATGTAAATATTTCCATATTTAATTTGGTCATAAAATTCAACAATAACCACATTGAATGTTCTCAAAAATATTTTTCTCTTACACTATCAACAAAATCAAACTCATAAAAAATTTCATGTTTTTTTATCATAGTCTCAAAGCAATTTTTTTCAATAGATATTACCTTTACCAACATTTTTCTTCAAATTTCCAACTCTTTGATGGGTAGAAACCTCTTTATTATATATTTTCTAATTGTAAAGATATAAAGAGGAGTTAATGCATAGGTTTTAATATGCAAATAGGTATATATTGATGATACCCATAACTCTAACTAATTATTGCATGAATAATAAGCATATTAGATTGTTTATCTTTTCATATTTAGAGGAAATATTGTATAAGTTAGTGAAACTCAACATACTAACCCAAATAACTAATTTGATATGATCTTGAACCTCAAGATGGTAAGGTGAGAACCACATAGTGGGTTCATTATAAGTAATGACATAGTCATTGAGCATCCATGAACCTCAATGTAAATTACACATAAAATCATAAATCAACCATTGCATATGGATTTTGGATTCAAGGTTACTCACTCCCTAGTACCATTGAATTGTGATTATAAATAAATAACTAAAATAGTCCTAATTGAAAAATATGTAAATGTGCATGATCCAATATCATGCCTCACTGAGTTGGTGCCAATTGTAAAATTTAATAATATATATGTGTATTTACTTGTATAATATCATATTAAATTTATAATTGATATATAATTATATGTATACATATGTTAAATTTGAAAACTTGTATCTCAAACATATGTTTATGTGAATATATATCATTTATTTTCTTATAAACTATGTACACATGTGTGTACTATACACATAAGTGTATCTAAATTTGTATCATATATTAATGTCTCTATAATGTGAGTGCATATGAATGGAATATTCCCAATATTATTTACCAATGTGTATAATATATGAAATGTATTTGAACCAAAATTTAATGTGAACTACTCTAAAATATTTGAATTCTATATGATGTTTCCAAAATCTAATTTTATACTCGTGAAGGCTTGTGTCTCTTTAAAAATATAATGTGTGTGTGTGTGTGCATGCGTGTGCGTGCATGCATGTGTACTTGCACATGTGTGTATTCCACATTTGAGGTAATAGATGCATAATTTAAGACACTCATCTCAAAATAGGAGTTTGTTATAATAGGTTACTCATGTTTACTATGTGAACTTTGTCTTTTTCCTATTATGGATATATCTCACATGAGTTAGGATTCATTAATCCTTATTTTTAATTGCATATATGTGCAAGGATTCTCATTTTTAATAATATAGAAGAATTTTGGATGTAATATATGATATTTTATACTTTGTTATGCATATCAATTTTCAACTCTTTGTTTTATATATCTCTCCTTTTGTGATGTTCTTTATTGTCAACACTTAATATTTAGTGGCTTATAAACATCTAGTCATCATTCCTTTCATATTTAACTATATCATGTCATGTATAAATATATAATCATGTAGATTCATCAAAAAATGTGGATAGTATTTCACCATAGTAATGTTTATGTCATCAAGGCATGTATGTAACATATGTAATGAAAGGAATATAAATGTCATGTCTAGAAATATTTATCAAGTAAGAACATAGAAATAACTATCATTGATATATGGATATACTATGCAATAAGGAAGTGGATGATATGCATCATGGTGCCACACACAAGAGGGGAAGTGAGTGATATGTATAATGAAATCTAAAAAATAAAAAAACTCAGAAAGTTCAAAAAACACAACAATGTCAATAATATTAATATAAAATGCTATATTAATCCACTCATAAGCACACATAGGCTAAGGGTTGCATATAAGGGACATAAAAATGTCATAATAAAAAATTCTAAGGGCCATAATCAAAGGACATAAAGATGTCATTAACAAGGGAAAAATGAATTTCACACACATAAGGCTAATGTTCATGCACATTAGATAATAAATTATTATCTTATCATGTAAGAGTAACAACATCATTGAAGCAGAAAATAAATGAAAACTATTTGATGCCACCCATATGAATCAATGTCACATAATAAAAAATATAATATATATGTAACACTATGTAAGATATGAGTAACTATCAAGACATGTAAGCAATATGTATAGCTCAACATGGTAAGAGTTCATATAAATATATAAACTATGATAATTTGACCTATGGAATAACCCCAACATTAGCATGACCATTAGGTAGATGAGAGTTCCAACATTTGTATATCCATGTATGATATGTATGTCAACCATCACCCTCAGATACTATGAAATTCATGTGTATATGAAAATAATATGCCATATACCAGACACGTGATAAATAACATATCTAAATAGTGTAATATAGAAATTCATGTTATGCTTAGGTCCTAATTTTTTATTTTTTAGATTATTTTAAATGTTTTTTAATTTTTAAATTACTTTATATTGTTATTATTTTTATTGTATTGAAATTGAAATAGTTATTTAAAATGATACCATCAATGGGAGGTATATTGGGAGTACATGTATCTTACATATAAGAGTCAATTTTAATGAGTTAAAAATACCTAATGTAGGTGTATCATAATCTAAAAAGGAATTGGCTATTGAAATGTATATGTCATGATTATTACTCATAGAATATTATGTAGGATGATTAACTAGATAATACCTAGGCCTCTTTTGGGCACATTAGAATAGGATAATATGTTGATGCTTACATTCTCTACAAAACACATTGAGCTATTTGTGATACTAGTCTAGTGCATAATATAGTAGATAGTGGCTTATATGATCCTTGAATGACTTTGGTATGATGTTATTATGAAACTTATTTCCTAAGAGAGTCAACTACTCTCCTCTAAGATGAATCTATAGATAGATCATTAATAGGTGTAACAAATGCTTCTACATGATGATATTGAATAGGTATAATAACCAATTAAAATGTTTTTGGTGGTAGTGAAAGAGATACCACTAGTTTAGTAGGTACTCATATCAAATGAATATAATTTTGACTACATTATTACATTGTATATACTTAAGACATTATGTACTATAGATGGTACTGCATGGAACTTCTGTAACTTAGTAACATGCCAAAGACCACATTTCATTGTAAAAATAATAATGAAGTATCCAATATTAAATCCACCTAAAGACGAAATATAATGTGCTCAATAGTGTTTTGTGTATGTAAATCAAATCCCTTAATCAATTTTATGGTAAATTGTAAATCATGTTGTGTATATCCAATAGAGAAAAGAAGTGTCATTATACATACATTCTTGATTAATCTATTATTGACCATGACAATGTGTATGGGTTTCTTATTTGTATGGATAATTAATGGAGATGTGAATCATCATCGACTATGTCACTGTAATTAAATGTAATCATAAGTCATTTGGTGTTTTTCCTATAAGTGTCTTAATAACCCCATACATTAGATGACTATATGAAAAATTAGGAGTATATACATTATATGTATGTATAATATACCTCATAAGTGTCCTTAGTTTTTGTTGGCCAATTTTTGGCCCACATACCAAACTTGTAAACATATGGATCGAGGTGCTAATGGATGAGTAGATAGACAGAGTTGTAGAGACCCTATGAGATTTCAAAATTGCTTGGAATGACTTATAAATCTCTTGGTATTCATCTAGTTATTCATCGTGTTTATCAAGGCATGTTGGGTCTAATGGTAGAAATTTTAAGTAGGCACTTTATTGATGTCAAAATTACCATGTGTAGATGAGTCAAGGAGAACTGATCATATGGATTTATTCACATTAGTCTTAAGAACATATACACCAAGTTTTAGGTCATCCACTAATGAAAAAAAAAATTTATGCATGTTCAAATTTGGCTCCTTGATTAGATTTCGTTAATTTTCCCATATTTAGCCAAATAAAGTAGACTGTCACTAGGATGTCACAAAAAAAGCATTTGAAACAACCAACTTGTGCATTTAATATCTTCACATAGAAGGCTCCCAAGACTAGATGATCAAATGGGTTTTTTTCCTTTTGGCCTAAAGAACATCTCCTTCAAGTTTGGTGCCTCCATGACTTTTGTAATTCAAGTTACAGGCCTTCAAAGTTGGACCTAAAACATAAGATGTTCATGCTAATGTCAAGTTTAAGATCAAGCAAAACCAGCTCTTTATATCTAAAATTTAATGTTCAAATGAAAATATTTGATGATTGTGTGAACATCATTTAACAAGAGCAAGAACATCAATTTTAAGATCATAAACTAGTCATTGGCTTTCAAATAGTGGGTCCTAATCAATATAATGGTCCACATTGCATCATACATCCTAATCCAATGGTGCACAAGGAGCCAAATAATTATATGGCTCAAGAGATTAACACATGGTGTAAGCATGTGAATTTCATAGACTGAAAATAGATCCTAAAATCAAACATGCATTTGCCAAGTGGCACTAATGGGGATAAAGTTAACATTTCATAGATAGATCTAACAGAGTGAACAAAGGTCAAGGGTTCAATTGGCCAAGATGGATTTTTGATAGCTAATGAATGAATAATAGAATTGGGACATTTTCAACTAAGGTCAATGGAGTAGCTTGACTCAAGAAAAGAAAATGAATGGACCTGAGTTGGTAGAAAATATATGGAACCAAACTCAAGCTCAACCTGAGTTGAACCAAGATAAAAAATAAGTATAAAGCATTACCAACATAGATCCATATAGGTAAATTAGGGATTTTAGACCTAATATAGGCCAAAAAAGTGGTGACTTATTGTAAAAGGGACTAGGCATTGAGTAAATTACCATTTATATGAACTATAGGAAAACTAATAATACTAGATTGGTTTTCCTCTATAGTAAATCTAGGTTTAGGTTTCAAAGCATAGAACATTTAGGTACAATTAATGAAGGAATTTCCTAAGCCATAGTTTCAACATGTCACCACCCAAAGTAGACATAGTCAAAGCTCAGTCAAGTTTATAGATGTAAGGATTTCATCTTTATGTAGAATCTAGGTGGAAAGATTCATAGAGGATCAAAGAAAAGGTCTAGTGTTAGGAATTATAGATAGGGGCATTCAGTACATCCTTAGAACCTTTTGGGACATTCTCACTCAAAAATACATGGGAAGTGTCCAAATTGATCAAAAATGTGGCAAGACTTTCATTAGCAAAATAATAAAGGGTGACAGCTCAATTTCAATTAATGACCTAGGAGAAAGTGTTCTTTTTTTGATGGCATGCTCTCACATCCTTTTTCTCTTCTTCCCTTCTCCTTTGTAAAGGCTCTCAAATTTTAGACTTTTTCATCTTTTTGGGATATAAGGGACTCTTTGGGATACTATAAAGTATGATCAACTTGATTAAGCTTGACCCTATCAAGTATTTGTAATAGCTACCTCTTGATGCAATATGGGACTTTCTTTGCCTATCTCTTGCCTTGGATTTGGTTTGGTAAGTTGTGCATGATGGAATTATGTGAAGGATAATATTCCTTGTCCATTGTCCTCCTTTATGACCTTGTTCATGGAGTTTTCAATGTTGCTTATAGGTCTAGATTAGTGTTATACTCTAAACCTCTTCTATGAAATACTTATGTAATTAACTTGATCTTGAGGTTGTGTAAGCTAGTACTATCTTCTAAAGATCTAGTGTGGGTTTAAGCTTATGGGAGCTTCCATTTTTAATTTAGTTCATCACCTATTTAGCATTTTTATGAGCCCTTATCCCCTTTATAAACCTTTTCCTTTTGAAACATTAGTTTAGCTTTAGTTTTAAGTGAGAATCAAAGAGGAATTTGACCTACTCTAGAGGTCCAATCCCAAAATAAGTGACCCATAGCTTGGGGTTGTTCCCATTGTATATCTTAATTGGAGAGAGCATGAAGAACCCTCTCTAAGGGTTAAAATTAAGCTTATAAAAATTTATATCATGCTTATTGGGACTAAGGTCTAAAGTAATGGAAGGATTTTTTATGTTATTATTCTACATATCAGCATTTGAAGGCATTATACAAACATAATTGGAAACTCCAAGCATCTATTAGCTAGTTAAATAACCTAAGTGCCTAAACATCATAATCTGGTATGTACAATCAATCATCTTTTGATTAATATGCTCATTCTCTACCTCAACATCACACTTATTAGGCAAATAATGTCTATGTGTTACCCCCAAGTGGCCCTCAAATAACCTATCAACCCTATCATGGCCTTCATCCTCCTTCTACCCATGCTTACCCTATTATATCCTTGTAAGGAGTCAAGAAAGAATTATCAATTTATATTGAGTTTATAAGGGAGATTGGTAAGGGTTTGGAGTTTTCTCCAGTTATCCCTATCCATGTTATACAAAAATAAAAGAGTGTTCTTCAGTTAGTTAAGAACATATGGTCAGTTTGTGAGGGAGAATAGTGGTCACATTGTAAGATTGAGGACATATCAATGATAAATAACATCCTCCAAAATGTAGATAACATGTTAATATATTATAAAGGGTAGTAGGCTCATTTAGACCAACCTTATGTGTCCTTCCCACTTCAAGAGCCTCAAATTCGACCTTCAAGAGTCCCTAATTACCCCCCCAATCAACCTTGTCAAAGTCTATCCTTGTCAAAACTCAAAAAATCCATATTGGACCAAGGAAGAACAATAATGAAAATCAAGGAGGGGGCCAAGCTTAGAAAATAGTTCCCTATTCACACCATGTAAGGGATAAAGATATTGAAAGAGTTATGGAATGTATAGGAATCCATTGAAGAGGTTGACTACACACACATTGAGAAGTAAGAGATGAAAGTGTGGGTATTATCTATTTAATAAGTGTTTGAGTAATGGGAGAAAGAGTATGTCAAGCCTAAGCCAATTAGTTTTCCATCTCATACCCCTATGCCCATTCCCACTTAAGAACATGAAGTCATCCCATCATGGATCTTCTCCAAAACTTTTAACCCTAGCTGTCATTCCATCACTTGTAATTCCCCCCTCTCTTATAGCCATTAAAAAAGAATCAAAAGTGTTTATTCCATACTCATTTACATCATGGAAATCAGTTCAAAAGGACATAAATAAGAAGTTGTCAGTTAAAGTAGTCTAAGAACTAGTTCTAGTAGATTAAAGGTTAGTTGTGTAAGAGGAAAGCAGACTAAAGCATAAATTTAAGCAAGACAAGTGTAATGTTTTAGACCCTAGATGGTCAGACCAACCCTCATTTTCAATTGAAGATCAAGATGAAAACTTGAATGAGGTTAATGAAGAACACATCTCAAGTGATACAATTTGAAGAGCATACCAATAAGGAGCATCAAAGGTATGATTAGTTACACCTTACTTAAAAGTATGAACATCCCCTCTCTTCATAAGGAGAAGACCAATCTAGTTGATATAGATTGAGTCTTGATGAGGTTGAGATTGGCATCCATGCATATGACCAAGAGGAGCCTACCTTCTAGGATAAACTTGAAGATTTATGTTCAATATTGGATAACACACACATACCTTTAGGTAAGTAGGTCTAAAAAGTAGTTGGCCAAAACATGCATTTTGAAATTAAGCCTAATGATTCATCAGAGGTTTCAATTGTAACTATAGTCAAATTGGAAGACATGTTTAAGGTATTAGAAGCAATATATGTTCCTCTCCAATGAAACTATGACCTAATTGTGCCTGAGAAGCATGATGATGGGAAAACAAAGTGCATAATATAGGTAAAATTTTATTGCTCAATGTTTTTTATTGATAATAAGATGACCTATTAGGTACTTAGCTTTGTTAGAAGATGACAAAGAGAATCCATCACATGTTGTGCTCAATTCAGAGCACAAAATTGAGTAATCAAATGAGAAGGTTATAGATGCTTCTATAGTCCAATACAAGGCAAACCTTAAATAAATGGACTAGTATGTCTATATTAGAGACATGTTTGTCCCATTCCATCCACTTGATATCATGCCAAAGGGATCATTAGCTAGGCATCTCCACTCACATATTAAGAGCTCCCAAAAGCAAGGTGTTTTTCATCTTGTTTTATCACAAGTGAATGACACTCAACGTTTTCTATTTGACCAAGGTGGAAAATACCTATGAATTTTAACCTATTGAGGTAAACACACCCTTATTTTTTGTAAATTAGGACTCTTGAGATACTTTAACCCTAAAAACATGGCATGTTTTGATCATTGTTAGAATTTGAAGATCATCCACTCTGATAAGGTTATCTTACTAGTTTATGGTTTTACCTTTATCTAACCTAATGTTATGAATAATTAGCTCTCATGTCTTTAAGTTTTAAGTTTCATTGAGCCCTTACTGAAGGGATCATGCTCAAATTCACAAATTGACTCTATTCAAAGTTTTCACTAGCCTTTGGTTTGTGAAAATTTGAATCTAAATTTATGTGTGAAAGTTCTACTCCAAAAACCCTAGATTAAAAAACCTTGATTTAAATTTACATTTGGTGGGAGCATTTGGTGGGAACATTATAAATTTATTTTTTGGGCTTAAGACCAATTTTTATGTTAAGGCTTGGTCATGTTTTTTAAAACAACCAAAAATTAGCCTAGAAATTATCCCCTTATGTTCCTTATATTTATAACATGGTTCAAGATTATGATTGGCAAGGTCCTTTTATTTTCCTAGCATTATCCCCTTTATTATCATCTATTTAGCTTAAAGTTTTAATTTTAAGACTCCATTCATGTTTATTAACATGAATGAGACCTTATATTTAATGCTTTATCCTAAATCTCTATTTCCACCCTAAGCCCTAACTTAAATACCTTGCTCCTTGTTCAGACATCCAATTCCTAACACCATTTGTGTTGAAATTGTCAATCTTACTCAAATTGCACTCAAATGCACATTTTAGTTCAAAAAACATAAAACATGCTAAATGGTTCAAACTTGTCTTTTAAAAGTGTTAATTTATGTCAAAGTATACCTAAATAGGGTAATACAATTTATGGGCCAACTGATTTTGATCAATTCATTTCAAGTCAAAATGATGATTTTGCCTTCTATGCTCTCGATCACTGTTTTCTCCTAAATTTGTTGGTACACACTATATACCTTTGTTATTTTATGTTGGAAACATCCTAAATGGAAATATGGTTTAGATTCATCTAACATCACCTTCTAATTCTTCTCGAGTCAAATTACAACTCAATAATATGACTTTATAACCATTTTGATTAATTGAGGGCCAATTTTTAAATAATTACACAAATGTTGATTAGCCTTGCTTAAGGCTAATTAATCCAAATCAAGAGCTTAAGTGGATTTTACATGACATTTGTTTAATATCTCAATTTGTAAATTGATTCATATTAACTGCATCATCAGGTGACATCATTTCTTGGGAAGACATCCCTAGGCCATAAATGCCATAAATATCAAGATTATGGGTCACCCATGCCTAGTTAATTCCTCCCATGCCTCTTCAATGCCCCTTATTCCAAGGTCATGATGAAGATAATTATGGATTTAATTCTAAATATTATGATTATCCATGGCCACACATCTCAATCTTGAGATGGATGGTCATCGTTGATCCTGACCAATCTCCAAAATCTATAAATAGAGAAGCCATGGATGTGAATTTTAAGCTATTTTGGTGCACAGTTATTATGCTTAAATATCTTCAAAAATATTGAATATTTCAAATTTATAATGTTAATTTTTTTCCACAAGGCTTTGCATTTGATCACAGATTTTACTTGCAAGCTTCATTGATAGGCTAGTTTAGTGATTTTGAATCATGATCTTAGGTTTTATGGAGTGTTCTTGAGGAATTTGAGGAGCTTACCACCATTGTTGACAAATAAAATGATGCTTGATCAAAGGAGAACATACTTTTAAGCCACCTGGGTATGGTGAATCCATTTGGGAAGGTAATATATGGTTGCTTTCTTTCATTTATTTTTCACTATCCTTTGTAATTCCCATAGGAATAGATAGGCTTGATTAGTTAGTTATTTATGCATGTTTCATTATTTATGGAATAATGCTTAACTAACTTTATTTTTAATCCTCTCTACATCTTGGCATGTCTAGTGGGATGAGATGCATCTCACACCTAAAGAAGATAACATTGAAACTCTAAAATATCCATTTGGACCCTTAAAACTCATGAAAATTGATTTTCTAACTTTATTTTACCATTTTTGTTCTGCCATGGTTTTACATAGTAATCGACATTGACAAGTAATACCAAATTTAGTTACCTAGCTTAACCAATGTTAGTTAATAAAACTAACATCAGTTAGATCTCGATTAGCCAAAGTAACCATCGTTGATTTTAATAACTAACATCGATCACTATGTTTTTCTTAAAACATAGACCTGAGAGCTATTTTTCCAAAGTTCATTATTTCAAGCTAAAAATAAATTCAAAGATAAAGGACATGCTAACATTTTTACTGCAAGATCAATCTTGACATTTGATAAAATCATGATTAAATAACCTTTTACATGCTTAAAAAATCAATTAGGAACTTTGTTTTGGTGTTTAATAAAGAATTTAGATGTTTTGGTGAATGTTTTTAATGTTTGCAAATAATACCAAGCTGTCAAATTAACACCACCAAATATTTTTTTTGGCTTAAAATTGAATACTCTTGTCAATTCTTATTTGCAATAGTTATTTACTTAGGTTTTGTTTGACAAAAATAGGAATGTTGCATGCATGCTCTAACATTTGTCCCCTTTAGGGAACCATTGGAATCAAAAGTGCCATTCCTATTGCAAATATCCTAGTCTAAGGCTTAGAAAGAATGATGCATAAAACACTCCCTAAAAACATGATAAAATTTGGGTGATCTTGAAAACAACCCTAAATTCTTTCTATTTTATGCTTTTTTATTTTCATGTAAACTTGGCTTGTGAGGGGGACATCATTACCTCTTGTGAGTTATTTAGGGAAACTTTGACCTGGGGTTTCAGCTCCTTGCATTGAGTTCATTTTAATCCTTTGGATTTGTACATGGGATGTATCTACATTTGGACATCACACTACATTGAGTGAACAACAAGATGTAGTGGTTGTCAAAATGATTAGACCTTTTTACAACTAGCCAATGTCATGGTCACCTAATTTTTATGCATTTGACATGAAAGTCATAATGCAGTTGATTCCCCTAGAATGATTGAAACCTTGCTAATTTAGTAGACCCCACTTTACCATACCTTGTTAGTTTAGACTTAATACATTTATTTTTTGTCATTACCTTACTTGGTCTTGATTTTTGTCTAAAACTGCTTGTTGACTCAATGAACTTAACCAAAACACATTTTCCTCAATCTTCTTGAGCAAGGGAGGCATTGCGATGTCCAAATGGAAAATTAATCTTTTCCCTATTCAAATTATTATCAAAATCTTTAGGTCATGTCATCCACTTTGGCACAGTCATGCTACCCGATTAAGTCTAGATCTTTTACCCAATTTGTTTAAATCCTTCATTTATAATCCACACTTGAAATTGAACCTTTTTGAGTTCTAAGGGTTGGTGTGTCAAAGTGGGTTCACCATTTATTCACTAATCTTGTTTTAACTTGGGTTCAATTTTCTATTTGGATTGAAGGTCATTTATTAAGACTCAAAATCACATTATCATCTTGGTGGATTCAAGTCATCTTGCATATCGCTCATGTTTTGAGTCTTAGAACATATTTTATCTTACTATAATCATCTAGTGATGTTATGATACCTATTTGGTCCTAACTTTATAATTAGTGATTCACGTATGTTTTTACATCTTGAGTTGCTTCATTCATTTTTTCTTCTTCATCATCCATAGAGCTTTCCTCTAAACTTCTAGGGTCAACTTGTCAAAGTGGAAGCTAGATTTTATATTTTGGGTGTATCACAAAGATATAGGCTTTGGTGTACTAGTTTTCACCTTGGGTCTTTGAGTTACCTTAATCTCTTTCAATATATATGATTTCAACTTTACCAAAGGTTGAGTAAACTTGTGAACCAAATCTTCTAAATTATGCATGGTTACAAACCACCCTCCTTTATAGTCTTATTTTTACCTTGGTTATTTATTTAAGAGAGATCTAAAGCATACTTTGATTGGTTTACAAACATTGGTCCAAAGTTAGTCAAACACATAGAGCAGATCTTTTTAGACATGACTCAAAGGTTCACTCATAGTGAGGCCTCTTATGGCCTTAGTTATGAAGATGAGAAATTTTATGATGGTCAAGATAACCCCATTTTTTTTATAATATCCCCGAAATAATAGGATCTAAAGATGATTACAATAGATATCAAACCCAAGAAGATCAAGATGAACCCCTTCTTAGATTGATAGAATTAGGTGTTAGACTACCTTCTAATTTTCCTATAGAACAATTGCATACCTTAGTTAAAGAAGGATAACATAGATGGCAAGAGCAAGCTTTTGCATAGATGAACATACCCTCTTCCTCTAACAAAGGAAAGGTAATAAAAATACAGTCAAAACCCCCAAATCCAAATCTTCTAGCTAAGATCAAGATAATAAGTCACTGATATGTAGATCAACTTATCACAGACTTAATTGACTCCTTAGTTGCCATTTCAATTCACAATAATGCTTTAAAAGAACAAGTAAATATGGTTGAAAGTACGTAAAAAAATATTGTATGAGGACATTACCATAGTAGATCAAGGTAATCTAAATGAATAGTTAAAGTCACAAGAGACCTTACAAAGTATTCGATTTGACATGAAATACACATTCTTCAATCATCAAGAACCTCTTATTACTTTACAAACTCAGAAACCCAAAAATTCAATTTGAATTGATGAAATCCCTCAAGATAATTTGGCTAGTTATTTTCAACCAACCCAAAGCTTGGTAAATAAACATAGAAATTTCCAAAATCAACAAAATGCAAAACAACTAGATTTAGGGAATGTTTTATAATCTAAGAATCAACGACCTATATTCTCAACTAAAGTAGTAAATTTTAACTAAATCATAGATAAAAAGGTATACACTCCCTATAGATCCACACAAAACTACGGGCACATTCCACCCCAATAGCAACAAAACTAGGGGCACATTCCACCCCAATAGCAATAAAACTAGGGGCATAACAAAACAAGGGGCACATTCCACCCCAATAGCAACAAAACCAAAGGCACATTCCACCCTAACAACAACAAAACTAGGGGTAAATTCCAACCCAACAACAAAAAAACTAGGGGAACATTCCACCCCAACAACATCTTATCCACTCCACAAATGCACCAAACATGCAAGAATGGAATTCTATGAAGGAAATTGTCTAAAGATTGGAGATGAATAATAGAGTCAAAAAGTATAAATTTGATGAGATATGCCCATATCTATTTTAACTTATCTAGTCTCCAAAACCCCTTTCCACCTCATTTTGAGGCACCCAAATTTGACAAATACAAAGGGAAAGGAGATCCATGTGAACACATACAAGCATTCTTCATCTTGTGTCAAGAGGTTGCTTATAGTAGTGAGTACTTACTATGACTATTTTTGTAAAGTTTAAGGGGAGAAGATCTTGATTGGCTACTTAAACTACCTAAGGGATTAGTTCTATATTGGAATGACTTATCAAAAAAATTCAATAATCATTTTTGATATAACATGGAACATGAATTAACCATTGTTGACTTATGCAAAGCCAAGCAGCATGATGGTGAAAGTTTTGCTACATATCTACAAAGGTGGAGGGCATTGATAGGTTGATTTCAACATAATTTTCCAGATAAAAATTTGGTTGATATATTTGCTCATAATTTACATCTTGAAGTTGTGCATAATCCATGGTTAGCTTGTGTTAACTCATTTTAATAAATTATTGACAAAGGAGTATAGATTAAGAAGGCTCTTATTGCTAGGGGCCTTGTTAATATTTTTGTGCAAGGTCAAGTATATAATAAAACTAAATCATTGGCTCTTAAAATAGTTATGTAGGATAAGTCTAAGGGATTCAAAAAAAAAAGAACATGGTTGGAAATGGGGTGATAGAAACAAGACATGTACAAATGGTATAGGTTATGCTGCCTCCAAATGTACAATTAACTCCCTCAAATCCACTACCTACTTTGTAGAGACAACCTCCATGAAGGACATTTCATAATAATTTTAGAGTCTTTAGCAAGCTAGGAGAATCAATTGAAATAGTGTTACAAAATCTCATTGTAATCAATTTAATTAAATGGCCATTATTAATGCTATTTCCTCAAGATTAGCCAAAACTAGAATGGTACAAAGATAATGAATGGTGTAACTTTCATCATGTTGCTAGTCACAGTGCATATCATTACATTTAATTGTGACATATTATTGATGAATTTATAAAAAGTGGTGAATTGAAAATTAAGTTGGCCCCTAATCAGGACACAAATCAAGATATGGGAATCTATAAAGACCCATTTCCTCGACATGATCCACCACCACCAAGAAATAATCAAAATGGTCACAATTAAGGATAGAGGTAGAATCAAAACCAACAATAAGGTCAAAATTTTAATGAGAATAATCAAGGTTATAATGCCTACACTAATAATGTGGCTTACAACAATGTACCTTATAACTACAATAACATTATGGAATGCATTTCTACAACCCACATTACCACTATTACTATGAAGCCATGTGGCCAATCTCATGTTCCTTTCAACATTAAACCCATCATTATAGAGTCATCACCATCGCCCCCTAGTAATACCCGATCAGGGTCCCATCATCATGTTTCTACTCTGTTTGCATGAGCTACTAATCTTGAACAATATTACCTTTCTTATAAAGTCTCCTCACAGACCCAAAATTATAGCAATATGCTTAGTCACTCACAAATCACCATCTAAGGCCTTTTACCTCCCCCTTATAATTATAAGAACTCCTTTCCACCTATAGGTTGTGAAGTTATAATTAGATGCATATGAGTTACCATTCATGTCCTTTTAATCAATTCTTTCCATAAACCCAATGAAAATAGTGTGTCAATGGTTACAAAGTTGAATACTATTCCAACAAAGACTAAACTAGTTCAATCCATATTTCAAAGGCCTTATAGTCTAATGGATCAATTAGATAAAACCCCTACACAAATTTCCATATTCAAAATCTTGAAAACATCTGATGTCCATATAATCATCTTCAACAAATTTTTACAAGAGTCTATTGTGCCTAATGATATAAACCTTGATCAGTTCTAAAACCTAGTTGGACATTTGTCTTCATTTTGGCAAATCACATTTGATCAAACAGACATGTCCACCCTCAGCCCAAACCATAATAACCCACTATACATTGAGATAATCATTGTGGATCACAACATCAAGTGGGTTATTATAGATAATGGTTAATAGCTAAACATCATATCTCTTAAATTGGTGTGATGATTGGGTTACATGGATAAAGACATTCAGCCAAAAACTATTACAATCAAGGATTACGATAACACTAAGAGGGAGTCATCTGATACAATTTGGTTGCTAGTCATGGTTGGGTCTATTTATCATCACACATTATTCTATATTATGTATATTGAGATTCATTATAACATACTTCTTGGTCATCCTTAGATCCATGAAGTATAGGTAGTTTCATCCACTATTCACCAATGCCTTAAGTTTCCCCATGATGGGATCAAGGTTATTATTCTTATTGATCAGCAGCCATACCAATTCTACAAACATCTTAAAGAAATTTTTTTATAATTATAACTATTGACCAAGTTCTAAATTCATTACAAAGAATAAAAAATCCATTCATTTCTTATCCATCTTCATCTAATTATATAGACCCCAATTATTTAGCCTCCACTTTGGCTGATCCATTTCTTATAGCTCTAGCCAAACAGGTTATTATTAAAGATGTAGGCATTTCCATGTACCATGTGAAGGATATCCTCCATATTTTAAAATTACCAAAATCCCCTAAAACATTTGGTAAGCCTATAACATCCTAGACTCCTAACAAACCTGATCAGATTTGGCAACCAAAGAAGAAGCAACCAAAACCTCATGTGGTTTTTGTACCTACAATTGCACCAAAAAAATATCGAGAGGCTTTTATTGATGGATATTGGTTATATTCTGAAGGCCTTGATAATTATTTTCAGAATCTAAAGTATCCTATTCCTAATAGGATAATGTATCATCTTGACTATATAGAGAAAGGCCTTGGCCCATAGGCACAAGGAATTTTAGAGCTCTTATCAGCTGGAGTTGTCAATTATAATCATGGTCTCAGATTTAAACCATGAGAGGATGACCTCATAACATTTAGTAGTGACTCTTCTGAAGTAACTAGTAACAAGATTCTTATCAGTGATATAATGTCCCATTATATCCTTTTTGATGAGCTTGATAATTCAAAGTTGTTTAATTCAAATGCCATATTAACCATAACACCTATTGGAGTTTCCCATCCTTAATCAAAAGCCTATCCTAGTGGTTCTTCCCTTCCTGAATCAGGACATTATATCTTTACCATTGGTGTTTCACATCTTGAAGTAAACCCTCACTGTAACCTATGACTTTGCCATCCTAAACTCATAGATTGAGATTGGAAAAATTTGGTCATATGCCTCAATGAATTTCAAAATGAAGAATCAATTGTAGAATACATGGGCCTATGAGATACATTCCCCATTGGTGATCATAAGCAAGGTTTTGATTTTTCATTGAATTCTTCTACCTACTTTGGAGAGAAGGCAAACTTTATTAGTCATAATAAAGAATAAACATTGAGATATTTAGCTAAAAACCTCTTTAAGGCACTTGTTGATGAAGGAAAAGTAAAGAAAAAGACAAGGCTTTGAGTGAAAACCTATTTCAAGTGCTCCTAGGTGGGAAAGTTTTCTCATCCCCTCAAGATGTAGAAAGTCCATCTAGCCCAAGTTCCATAGCTAGTACAAGCATATCTTCATAAAAACATCAAATTTTGAGCATCTTACTCTTTAGTTTTTAGATGTTTTTTTCCAATTGACCTTTAGATAAGAAGGTAGATTCTATTTCTTCATATTATCAAGATCTTTGGGAAGGACAAAAAGAAGATGAAGCAAAGGATCATGACCATGCATTTCCTATAATTCTAGAAGATGGATCTACACTCCTTATGGAGAGCACAATAGAAGTGAATTTGGGAACACATGAAGATCCTAAAATTGTTTATCTTGGAGCTTCCCTTACTAAAGTATAATGTGAACATACTATATCCATTCTTAAGGATTATATAGACATCTTTGCATGGGCATACTCTAGCATGCTAGGCTTGGACCCAAATTTAGTTGTACATCATCTTGTTGTTCACCTTGATACTAAATTAGTCAAGCAAAAGTTGAGAAAGATGCACCGATGCATCGCCCTTTTAGGTAAGGCCACTTTTATCAGACCACTAGATTACTCTGAATGGATTTCTAATATAGTGCTAGTAAGTAAAAAGACCCCAGGCATACATGTTTGTACTAATTATTGTGATGTCAAAAAATCATGCCCCAAAGATGACTTTCCTCTACCCAACATCAACATGATTATCGACTCAACTACTTGGTATGAGATGTTATCCTTAATGGATAAATTTTCTAGTTATAATCAGATCAAGATAGCCCCTAAAGATCAACATAAGACCATGTTCAACACTTTGTGGGGGAGATTATGTTACCAAGTCATGAAATTTGGTTTGAATAATTCTAAAACCACATATTAGCATGTAATTACTATCATCTTATATGACATGATGCATGACATTGTCAAGGATTATGTTGATGATATACTAGCCAAATCAAGAACAAGATCTGGACACCCTGATATTCTATGAACAATATTTGAGAGGTTTCATGCATATAAAGTTTGCTTGAATCCTAAGAAATGTGCCTTTGGAGTTACATTAGGAAAATTCCTAGGGTTAATTATATCATAATGATGGATTGACGTTGACCTTGTAAAGTTAACTGCTATTATGAAAATGCCTCCACTAAACAATCTTAAATAGTTATGAGGTCTACAAGGAAAGTTCTAGTCTATAAATAGTATCATTTCTCAATTGGGAGATAAGTACCACCATTTACCCACCTATTAAATAAATGGGTAATGTTTTAGTGGGATGAATATTGTCAGATATCATTTTCAAAGCTTAAAACATACTTGGCTAATCCACTAGTCTTACGACCTCCAACACAAGTAAAGTCAATACTTCTCTATATATCAACCACAAAACATGCACTGGGGGCACTTTTGGCTCAACATGAAGATCATGGTAAGGAACACATGGTTTATTATTTAAGCTACACATTGGTATTCTATGAACATAATTATATGCCTATTGAGAAGGCATGTTTGGCTATGATATTAGACACTCATAAATTGTGACATTATATGCTAAATAATAAAACTATTGTTATCACCAAGTTAGATCCTTTCAAGTTCCTCTTATCTAAAGTATCTCTTCAAGGATGCATGACTAAATGGATTATGCTCCTTAGTGAGTTTGATATTTTATACCAAAATCAAAAGGTAATCAAAGGATAGGTTATTGTAGACCAACTTGTGGAAGCTCCTATTATGGCCACTTAACGTCTCAACATTGACCTTCCAGATGGTTCTATCATGATGATAAAACAAGCATCACAAGAACCTTAATAGTGGAATCTCTATTTTGATAGATCCTTCACATCTTGAGGATCTAGAGCTGACATATTATTGATCATGACATAGGGGGATTTGATCCCCAAAGCATTCCATTTATAATTTTAGTGTATAAACGATATGGCTGAATATGAGGCATTAGTTGCAGGGCTCCATCTTTTCATAAAATGAGATATTCAAAGCTTAAAGGTCTATGGAGATTTTTAGCTAATCATAAATTATAAAAATCATCAGTATCAAACAAGAAATGACAATATTTTTCCTTACAAAGAAATTGTTGATAACCTTAAAACACATTTTAAATATCTATAGTTTGAGAAAGTTCCACGAGTCAACAACAGATCTATCGATGTCATGGAGAAAATTGGTTACATGATTCAAATGCATGATAGTGCTAAAGAGTATCAGTTCTTGATTGAAAATCTTCTTCATTTGGTATATATTCTATCATATGTAAATAGGTTATACACCATTGTTGATCCTAATCTCTCACCTGAGCGACCATGGTACCAAGATTTTTATAATTATTTCCATAGTCATGTATTTCCCACCAACCTTTCCAATAACCAATAAAAACTTTTCCTTCATCACTTAACATGTTATATCCTCCTTAGAAACATTTTTTGTCAAAAAGGCTATGATTAAATGCTTCTTTGTTATTTATCTTTGGGAGAATCCAAGCTAGCACTAAAGGAGGTTCATGAAGGAATGTGTGGGGCCCATACCAATGGTGTAGTCCTAGCAAAGAAAATTCTCATAATAGGCCATTATTGGCCCAAATGGAGACATATTCTTGTAATTATGTAAATAAATGTGTTCCTTATCAGCAACATGACAACTTGATACATGCACCTTCCTTACCATTGTAGCTGATTAAAACACCATGGTTGTTCTCAACATGGGATCTCAATCTCATCGAGAAAATTAACCCAACATATTTAGATGGCCATAAACACATTTTGACTGAAATCGAGTAATTTAATAAGTGTATTGAGGCCATTCCTCTCACTTATGTTAGTGGGAAACAAATAGCCAAATTTATTCATTACCATATCAGCTATCAATATGGCATCCTAGCCCGTATTATATCTGATAATGGTAGATCCTTTGTGAAATAAGATGTGAAATCTCTTTGTGAAAAATTCAAGATCAAGCATAAGAAATCCAATCCATATAACCTAAAAGGAAAAAAAAAATTGAGGCATCAAATAAAACCATTCTATCCATCTTAAAAAATATTGTCAATGTTGTTAGCCATAATTGGCACTTACAACTCTTTCCTGCCCTCTGGGCTTATATAACCAATAATCACACCCCAAATGGAGATACTCCATAATACCTTATTTTTGGTACTAAAGCTATCATATCGATCGAGTTTAAGATCCCATCATTAATAATATCACTGGAGCACATTAAATATGATGAAGACTATAGAGCCTCATGGCTGTAAGAACTAAAAATTCTAGAGGGTAAGTATTTGGCTACCCTAAAAAACTTGCAGGCCTATCAGAATAGATTATAGAGAAGCTAAAATAAATTCATTCTCCCTCAAGAATTTGAGATTGGTGACTTAGTTTTGAAATATGAATAGAAGAACACGAATGTTGAGCCCAAAAAGAAAGGCAATTTTTAGTCTAATTGGTTAGGACCATATATTGTCACAACAAACTATGGATCAAGAGCATATCAATTGGATAAACCTATTAGTCAATAAATTTTAGATCCAATGAACATCATACACCTTAAGAGATTCTATGCATAAACAACTTTGAACCATTGTCTATAAGACCCTTGACTTGGGGGCAACTTGTGGTATCGTAATTTTATCCCACCCTTTTATCTTACCTTGAACACATTTAATACTACCTTGGTCCACTTTTCATGAATCTCAATAGTAAAGGCTTTGAACCCTTGGCACTCTAAACACATTATTCATCCCATTATGGATTTCTCTCTTTAAGAAGCATATTCTTTTTTTCGTCTAGGACATGTTATAAGCTTGAACACTTTTTATCCCTTGACCAATTATGATCTCGACTATGTCTCATGAACATTATGAACATCTTCAGTAGCAGTTCTACAAAGAAATTAAACCATGATAATCTTGTATAGTTTTAGAAAAGTGAACAATTGCATCTTTTTAGTTTAAGTATTTGTTTCTATTTCTTATTTTATCAAGAACCTCACTCTCACTAATTTATGAGCATAGGCCATTGTAACCAACTTAGCTATCTTATTGGAACCTCTACTCTTAGGACATGAATCTCCCCAATTATATGGCATATTTTATCCCAAAAATACCAAAAACACTATAAATACTTTGAAAATACCAAAAACATCAAAACATGATCCACAAAAGAATAAAACCATTGTCTCATGCTTATGTACATTTATAGATTCATGTTCCACCATCCCACGCTCTTGCTATTTTATGAGAAAATATTAAGTTTGCATGCCCTCACCATTTTGTGAGAAAATTTTAAGTTTGAATGCTCTTTCCATTTTACAATCATAGAAACACTAGTTTATTTCATCTTGTCCCACACACTTGCCATTTTGTAAGATCATTCTTTTTAATTAGCTTCTTGTTTGCCCAACCATTCTCATTTGTTTTTCCTATCTTCCATTTCTTCTATAAATCATGCTAGTTTGATCATCATTTTTCTTATATCACATTTCCTAGGAGAACTACATTTAGCCTGAAGTTCATGTTGGAACATGCATCTATGGAACTATATAGGCAAGATCCACTTGTCTTATACATCTAGAGTCAGCTCAGCCAACCCCTTCTTTTTATTATCTTCCCCCATTTATTATATCATTGTTCCTCTTTAATTAGGGAGAAATTGGCATTCCATTGTTCTTTTTTATGATGTGGTAGAAAGTAACACCTCTATTGCACATGCATGAACATTTGTCTTTAAACCGCACTAACCTGGTTTTTATTTGTGTGTTTATTTGAGTTTTCTTGGTATTTTATTGTGTTTTATTATGTTTTCTTGGTTTGTTATTGTGATTTCACACCTCTACTTTTATTTATTCTCCTTTTCTCTTTTTTATTACTTCTTGTTCCATTCTTGGTCTTGTGTTTCCTTATTTGTTTTTGCTTATCTCTTTTATGTTTCAGAACATCTTGATGATTCACATGGATCTTGATTATTTATATCTTGATCCTATGCTATTACATTGTTCTTGGACCATTTTGTTTATTTGATTGTTGTTGGTGTCTTTTTTTTTTTTTGATTTTGGTTTTCTCTTTTGTGTTCAAGAATGCCTTGATGGTCTACATGGATCTTGATTATTCATATCTTGGTCTCATGTCATTAAGACGTTCTTGAATTTTGTTTTTAAACATTTTTTGTTCATAATTAAGTCTTGATAGATCATATCTTGATTTCAATTTAGGTTCATCTATGTTTATCTTTTTCTTTATCTTTTTCTTTTTTGTTTACATGTAAATCATTGTAACTCTGGTTTTGGTCATTATTTTACCATTGTCCTTAGTTATAGGTATTCACATTTGAAATAGTTCAACACAATTGGAATATTATGTAATTATAAGTTATTCATACTTATGATGCCTAATTTATTTTTCTATAGCAAGCACTTTGTGCTTAGGTCTCAACGTCTTAACGTCAACATTAGCTCTGATGAATGATTCTCAAGAACACTATATAAAACCTAGGCTCATGATATGGAATTAGACATCTAGGTAACATGCATTTTAAGATTATTTGTCTATGCTTAGATGTACATCTCTTCACATATATTATGATTCTAATCAATTATTGGTCTTTTTTCATCATTCTTCATTCCATTCTCTCCCAAACTTGGGTGAACTACATTGGCCTGAAGTTCATGTTGGAACATGAGTCCATGAAACTATGTAGGTAGCGCTCATTTTATATTGATGTCATCTCAACTATATCCATCCTTCTTTTCATCTCTCTCATCACTTTGTGCATTCTCATATGCCTAGTTTTATATGGCTTTCTAAGCCATTACACCATCACATATATGTTTGTGCCCACTTCCTTTAACCTATTTTTTCAGTTATATCCTTGAGATATTTTTGATTGAAAATTGCCCATACTAGGGTCCAAAATCTAAACCACATCAAAATCAAATCAGCTCTACAGGGGAAAAATCATTCTTTATTTTTTATCAATGATCAAAATTTTCCCTACTGGGGCAAAATTATTTTATCACAATCAAATCTGCTCTACTAAAGTACTTATTATATTCTCTTTGGAGATCCCATTCTAGTGGTGTTTCCCTTCCTAAATTAGAATGTTCTCTCTTTTCCTCTAATTCTAAGCTCTCTAAACAAATGCTCATGATGGAAATATTTTAGTGTGCAACTTGTCTCAAGATTGATCAATGTCATAAGTGCACAGCTTGTACTCTCAAATTGGGTACATTTACAATGTGTCCCTTACATTTATGGATTGTATCTTTCCTATTCCCCCCATATTTAGGGCCTATTATACCTATCATTATATTTTGATCATTGATGGTAATCACATGTGCAAGCATTAGCTCATCTGTATGTGATCTATTCCATGGGTTAGCTTCTCACTTTCTCTCTTTTTGAGAGTTCATTATTCTCTCTCATCCTAGTATGTCCTCTTGAGGGGGAACCATGGGTCTATTCCAATCTATTATTGACAAATATTTTCTTTAAAAATATGTTTCTTCACCTGAATGTCTTGCTATGCCTCAAATAGGGTCAAAATGTAGACATCTAGTTCCTAACATCATTTGTGTTGAAATTGTCAATCTTACTCAAATTGCACTCAAATGCACATTTTAGGTAAAAATCCATAAAATTCACTTAATGGTTTGAACTTGCCATTTACAAGTTCTAATTTAGGTCATATTATCCCTAAATAGGTAAATACAATTTATGGGCCAACTACTTTTGATCAATTCATTTCAAGTCAAAATGATGATTTCACCTTTTGTGCTCTAGATCACACTTTTCTCTTAAATTCATTGGTAAACACCATGTACCTTTGTTATTTTGTGTTGGAAACATCCTAAATGTGAATATGGTTCTGACGCATCTAACATCATCTTCTAATTCTTCCTGAGTCAAATTACAACTTAGTAACATGACTTTTTGACCATTTTAATTAATTGAGGGCCAATTTTTAAATAGTTGCACAAATGTTGATTAACCTTGTTTAAGGATAATTAATAAAAATTAATAGCTTAAGTGGATTTTCCATGAGAGTTGTTGAATATCTCTTTTTGGAAATTGATTCCTATTAACTACATCATCAGGTGACATCATTTCTTGGGAAGACATCCCTATGCCATAAATACCACAAATATCAAGATTATGGGTCACCCATGCCTAGTTAATACCTCCCATGCCTCTTTAATGACCCTTCTTCCAAGGTCATGATGAAGATAATTATGTATGTAATTCTAAATATTAGGATTATCCATTGCCACACATCTCAATCTTGAGATGGACAGTCATGGTTGATCTTGACCAATCTCAAAAATATATAAATAGAGAGGCCATGGATGTGAATTTTAAGCTATTTTGGTGTAGATTTATTATGCTTAAATATCTTTAAAAATTTGAATATTGAAAATTTATAATGTTAAATTATTTCCACAGGGCTTTGCATTTGATCAGAGATTTTTTTTGCAAGTTTCATTGATAGGCTAGTTTACTGATTTGGAATCATGAGCCTAGCTTTAATGGAGTGTTATTGAGGAATTAGAGGATATTACCACAATTTTTGAAAAACACAAGGATGATTTCTCAAGGGAGAACATGTTTTTGAGCCACATGGGTATGGTGAATCCATTTGGGAAGGTAATATGGGGTTGCTCTCTTTCATTTGTTTCTTGCTATCCTTTGCAATTTTTATAGGAATAGATAGGATTGTTTAGTTAGTTATTTATGCATGTTTCATTATTTATGGACTAATGCTTGACTAACTTGATTTGTAATCCTCTCTACACCTTGTAGGATCCTATGGTTCATGCTTCATCACAAATTTTAATTTGATGATGTAAAGAAAACCCAGTAGAACTAAGTACTTAGTCCTTTTGACCAATTATATTTGAATATTTAGATCATGATAAAAAACTCATACTTCATCATGGAATAAAGATCAAATGGAGTGAAGACAACATTAAAAATTCAAAGGCCCAAGAAGCTTTGTGGGGTCACCACACGACACTCCCACATTCAAGGTTTGAAAGCAAAGGGTCCCATGTATTAAAGAGAACTCATGGTGTGTGACTACTCAGATCATGATCGGATGGTTCTTGCTTCATTTTGGATTTTCATTAGATAGAGTGAATTAAATTTGAGATCCCAAGAAAATCCATGGAGCCACCATGTGGTGCTCTCACATTGGAGCATAAGAACTTGATGACTCTGAATTTGAAGATTGTGTGATCATCATTTGATGTCTATGAGGCCATTATTGATGTGTGCATGACCTTCAAGTTAAATCCCACCAAAAGTATGAACTTCATGAGCTTAAATCTAACATCCTCATGAACATCATTTAAATGCTTGAGAGGTTACCATTAATGTTTGTGAGGCCATCAAAATTAAGCTCGTCTAACATTTTTAATTAGTCAAAAGGGACATATTTTACGTCATTTGAGGGGTCTTTATGATTTAAAACTTAGCATAAAATTCTTTAACTTAAGTCTTTTCATGTTTATTAACATGAAATAGATTTAGGTAAAATAATTTTAACCTAGGTCCTTTATATAGCTATGCACTGATTAAAGCTCATGCATCTTGAAAGATCCAATAGCTCATGCTTCATTGTGAAAGATGATGTAATGATGTGAAATTTACATCAAATTTTCAATGAGTCTTTAAGATCCCATAGGTTCAACATGTAGTAGATGCAGATTCAATATGTGACTGACAAAGGTGTTAGAGCTCAAAAAGCCTGTGGAGGTGCCAAGTAGCACAACCACATGGCTTGATACCAAAAGGAACCAATGATAAGTAAGGGATCAAATCATAATAAATGGTTTGCATTGATCCTTGCATCATGATCTATTAGTATGAATCCAAAGGGAAAATTTCAAAAAATAATGGCTAGTGCTTAGAGGAATTTATGAAAAATGTCATGAAAAGTGATAAATAGATGCCAAATAAGTGTTATTTAAGCACAAAGTGAAATAATAGAAGATATTGTGTGATCAAAATGCAAATGTATAAAGGCAAAGGTAAAAATCAAACCTGAGGCACATATAAGCCTTGGTATGAATAAACTACCACCATTAAAGCTTTAAAGCCTTAAAACATGCATAAAAGGCCTTAAGTGAACTCAAATTGATTACAATAATTCTAAAACAGGATCAATTATGATTTGAGCACCAAAAAAAAAATACTTAGAGACAATTTGAAATATGATTGAAATCAATTTACAAGTGTAGAAGCCATGGTAGCTTAGAGAAAACAATTGAGGGATGAGATAGAATTTTATCTCTACACACAATGAGGGAAGGGCTTTAAAAGATATTGAACTAGACACTACAGCCTTGAACACTAGCAACAAGAATTGGTTCCAACTCTTTTGGACCATTGATGAGATGAAATACATCACCAAGGAAGAATAAAGGATTACTATAGTGAATATGAGGTATTACAACCTGGATACAATTTAAATGGCTAGTCTCAATCAAGCCACTGCTAAACTAGAGGTAATCCATTACATTGACATCCTTGGTCCCATTTATATAGATTATAAAATTTAAAATGATTGGATCATTTATGAGGGGAGATCTAGGAGAGTTGCATATATTTACCCACTAGCCTTTGAAAGGTATTACAAACTTCTAAAACCCTATGTTGACCCACCCACCATTAAGGAATGGACTGGCAAGAATGATCTCAACACCATCCTTAGGCCATGGTTTATCTAAGGGAAGCATGTGATCTGAGACCTTGCTAGAAACATCCTAATTGCCAAATTTAGAGAGGGAATTAGGGTAATTATGACCCTATTAAATAGAATATGTGGGGACCCTTCAACCATATTTGTCAATAAGAGTTGGGTATCCTATGTCTACTTTATGGTAGAAAAAGGGCTCACTCCTACAATGGGAGATATGATCAGTATCCACTTAGGGAGATAATTTATAGCCATCAAGAAGAAGACTAAGAAACAATTCTTTATAATGTCTTATTTGTTGGATGCCCTGCTAACCTCCACAAGGATCCCTCACATCAAAAATTGGTCACCTAAGGGTAGATTCACAATCTCCCATCATTATTCAAAGTTACATATCTTCAAATATAGAAACCACATGTAGTTCATTTGTGATTTTTTCTATCCTACTTTATCAAAATCCATCATAGAGATCCCAATTCCTAGGGTAAGCCCTCTAATTAGGAAATATGTGGAACTAATGGGAGACATATGGTTGTATCTAGATTGTACTATGATTAGAATTGAAGGGATTCTGATTCAACCTTACAAGTTACCTATCTATGTTCCTAATAAATTAGCAAAACAATAAATTGCATGTTAACTTCTTCATGGTGTCAATGGAGTTTGAAAGGATAAAAGTAAATGCCTCATCCATCCCTTCCCTTTAATAATTATTAGAACTATTTTTTAAGATTGGAAATCTGTGGACACCATTGCCGGGCACAAAGATTCTTTTGAATTTTAGCTAGATGATCTGAGGCATTAGGATCCTTATGATAGGGTAGGCAAGCATTTAAATAACAAACAACTACCCAAGCTAGTTTATGTGCATCAACCTAACCCTTATGATGCTCTACACATCAGGGCTAATAATTTTCAAGAATTATTGGCTACATTAAATAAATGCAATGTTAGTCTTGAACATAGATGGACTGTTAATGAAAAACCACTCGGGGGCATATGGCAAATGGGACCTCTTTAATACCATTTGATCCCTTTTTATTTTAGGCCACCTCAAGAGACCATAAATGGAAGTACCACATCCCCATGCATAGATTACATAATATCTTGGGAAAGAAAGGTTGGAAAATAAGCCTGGTGAAGAACCCTCATCCTTAGCCCTACCTCAAAGACCAGTATCTCACATTGAATACTTGGACATGATTATCTTAGAGCCAAATTAAATAGTGGAGGATTCCCTCAAAGTCCTTGCTAAAGCATATGGCATTGATGAAGAGGAAGAGCAAGCTCAACAACCCCACACTGAAATTGAAGAGGCTGAGAAGGATAAAGGAAAAGAGGCTTGTTTGGATTTAGTTCCAGTAGCATCCCCATAGAAAAGAAAGGTAGAATTAGCCTTGGCCCTAATTGGATCAAAGAGGCCAAATTTGACTTTCACTCATCCTACAAGTGAAATCAAATTATTCAATGAAGAATAACCTATTCATGGAAGAATCATCCTTGATAGGTTCATCTATGGAAAAATATAGAACATTCCCACTTTGTCTCACTCTTAGGCCTTAACTGAAACTATTAGCATTCATGTAGATAATGATATCAATCCATGGATAAGGGCTTTGATGAAGGATAAAGAATAAAGAATAATAATGACCATTCTAAGGTCTGATAAAAAGTAGATGGATGCTCTAGGAGCATCAAGTAGTACAAGGATGGAGGTTCAAGGACCTCCTAAGGTTATAGAGTCATCCACTACTATGTAATTCAATCTAGAGATAGCTAGATTAGAAAGGGTGACAACTAGAAAGGCCATAGTGGGGACTGAAGAGTTCACATTCCAAAAGGTTGAGTCATTTGCAAACTTAACGCTAGTTGGGGGACAATAGCCTAGTGAACTACCAATTCATGAATAGGACATAGAGAGCCTATCAGAGGGCCATTTAGCTCAAGTTAGAGCTGGCATCAGTGGGATGAAATAAAGGATACATAACTTTGAAAGGGAAAAGGACAATTTAGACACCTAGACTATCTTATCTATTCCTAAGGCCATAAAAAAAATGTTTGAAGCATATTTTATTACATATTTGACTCCTTAAAATCAATAAAGCTATGGTAAAGGATGATAGAGACTTTGATGACTTAGCTGATCAAGAAGATGTTTGTCTCCTGAAGTTAACTGTAGATTTAGATATTGTCAAAGAAAAACATCAAAGGGATATGGAACTTATACAAATAAATAGGGGAGACTTTCAACAATGGTCCCACCAGCTAATTGATAATCTATTTTGTTAAAAAATGTAATATTTTTAAATAGAATATTATTTTGTAAAGGCACATGTAAATTTTTTAGCACATTGCCTCTAGGTCAGTTTAGTTTGGAAAAGCAAGTGTATTCTATAACTCTATGAAAAAGGATAGTTGTCCTTATCTTTTGTAGATTTGTATCTTGTAATTGACTAGTATACTATCTTATCCTCTAATAAAAGGCAATACTACCATCTTGTGAAGGGAGATAATTTTTAGTAAAATTTGTATGCTTTGAGCAGTTAATGCAATCAAAGAATTCCAAAAGTATTTTCCATGTTTGGTTGTGTGAATTGTTACATGATTTTCTCTCAATTTTTAGTCTTAAGTCTCAAATTTGAACATTATTTTATGTATTTTGAGTTTCATCTTTTATTACAGGGTTGTTAATTTTAGCTTATACTAGATTAGTTAAAGGATATTGAATTTGATTCATTTCATTTGTTTTATATTCAGATGTGCTAAAGCTATTTGAGTGTGGTAGAAAATATATAAAGTAAATTTAGTTCTTACTTGTAATTCTTCATATCATCCTTTGAGGTTTGCCTGGTGTGTAGTGAGATATGAGCTTATGCTATTTTACACTATTTACTAGTTTAATGTATACTTAGTTGAAATTAGAAATGTCATAATGTTTGAGGCTAAGATCAATAATCACTTATTCTCTTTCCACTTTACCCTTCTCTTCCTTTCTTTTTAACTAGATCACTTTAGTTTAGACTTCATTGTAAATATCCATTTAGATTAATTTGTAGTTTATGTTTTGATCATAATTCACTAGTATTAGCATAGATACTTACACTTTACAAAGATTTGGTCCATGATGGTTCCCAACCATCAATTAATATAAATTTTGTCAAATAGTTAAATATTGCTCTGTCTTTGTTTCACCACATGTAACATAAGTTGTAAAAACCTACTACTCATGCTCTAAGTTCCTAGAATTCTAAAATGAGAATTGTTCTTTAAACACTAAGGACAACTATGATACATTTAGAGGCATCAACAAGTCCCATTGGTGCTAGAATGAGGGTCTTTTTATGAATTGGCTAAATATTTGTTAGTCTTAGTGTGTGTTGATCTAAGATTGATGATATCTTTACACTTTTACATAATTCCTTTCTTAGAATTATAAATATCATTGATCTTTGTGGTATTTGACATATGTTTATAATTATTTTAGACAAATATCAAAGTTATTTGATGCTTGATTTTGATAAAGATAGCATAAGATTTGAAAATCCACAATATTGAGGTTAGAATGACTTGTTTTGATCAAAGGTTGATAAATCTTTGAAGAATTTTACTTTATTTGAGCTTAAAAGTGTAAAAATTAAACATATTTTCATTATTGGATAGATATTTGAGCTAGTTTATTCAAAGATTGACATCCTTTACCATTCTTTATACAATATTTGAAAAATTAGATTAATGTGCAAGTTTAATCATTATTATTTATAAATATTAACTTAACTCATCATATTTCAAATAAGATCTTCAATATTCAAATTGGAATTGCCATAGATTTAAACAAGATCACATTTAGCTTCAAGAGAACATTTGCTTGAGCTTGAAGTGCATAGAATAACTAGGTGAGATAAAAGTAGGCATAGACATTTCAAATATTTGCCAACCTCACCTCTCTAGAGTACCCCTACCTTTGTCCTTAATTTAGGTATGTTTTGGTTAGGAGATTCTTTAATTAATGTGTTAGGTGTGGTACGTGATCTCCCACATAACCTTGAAAAATACTTAGCAACACTTAGTCTAACTAGTATTGTAACTATTGAAGAGCACATTGAATATTTTAAAGCTTCTTTAAGGTTGTTAAATTTCATACATGAGGGTATCACATGCAGATTGTTCCCCTTTACTTTTAAATATGCTACATATGAATGGTTTCTCAATTTGCCTAAAAATTATATTACTAGCTAGGATGGTTTCACTAATGTTTTCATAGACCAATTTGGTAAAATTCTTAGTCCATGTGTCATATACCACCAATTCACCACCATAACGAGGGATGCAAGTGAACTCATAAGGTATTTTAATGATAGGTTCTATAAAATGTATAGTAGGACCATAAAAACTTATAAACTTGATGAGATTTTAGCTCTGGAAATCTACAAGGATGCAGTAGATCCAAGGACTTATATATTTTTGAAAAGGTCTATTCCAATTATAACTTCATTAGTCAGGGATTATTCTAAATTAGTGATCATCAATGATCAAATGCAACCCCAATGACAAATGGCCTACTCCATTCCAAATATGAATCCACATATTCCCATTCTAAACATCTTCCCCAATAATAATAAGAATCTTCTAGCCTTGAATCAACTCCCAAATCTAAATTAATTACCTTTGAGTCATGTTGCTTCCAATTAGAATTCAAGATTATTGATTCATCCTATTACTAATGGATTCAATGCAAATGATTAAAAAACTTTAGTACCAATTGTTGTTGCTAATAATTACCAGGTTTACAATTTTAAAACTCCAAATAATGAGAATGAGTCTATTTTTAAAATGGTCCAAAAGTTAAGCACTAATTTCCTTTAGCTGTAAAAATAAGTTGGCAATACTAGAGAGAGCTCTAGTAGGAACTTCTCATTCCAAAGGTTTAATAGGCCTAATAATATATTTTATAATGATATTTTATATGATAATGAGAATAATGAACCATCTTCTAAAAATAGGACTATGGGCATCAATTTTACTGACATTATTTTACCTAATTATTGCAGAGTGAATTATACAACCAAGCATGGAGAGATTGACTGCATTGAGTTTTGTAAGGATTTTAAAGATTTTAAAGAGGAGTTGGAAAATTTTGATTTGGTCCCTAACAAGGATAGTGGTGTAGGTAATTTAGGGTCCAAGTCTGTTGATCAAAGTTTTATGGTAGAGACATTTAACTTCCATTTTCAAGAGGACAACAAAACTGATGATGTCCTTGAGGAAATCCATGCCTTCCAAAAAAAATTAAAGAAGACTTATACCTTGATAAATAGAGAGAAAAGTAATCCCTTGAATACCTCAATTCCTCCAAATAACTTTGGAACTCATCCAGACACTTCTTCTAGCAATGATTTGGAACCACCCAGAGAGAACACCTCTAAGTATAATGTTGATATTCCTAGTTATTCAAATAAGCCTAGTTATAATATTGTTAAGGATGTGAAGAAGATAAAATATAACATCACATTAAATGAATTAATGTATATCATAGAACAAAGGGACCTCTTACTATATTCATTTTTAGATAAATCCAACAAACCACCCAAGGTTGACAATACTAATGTGACTATGCACAAAGCTAAGGTAGAATCTCCTCCTTTCCTACTCACATTCAAGATGTTAGATAAGAATTTACATACCTTTTTATTAGATTATATAGCATACAAAAATATCATGCTTGTATTTATTTGAAAATAACTTGGCTTGAAACCTATTAAGTTTGATAGAGTTGTTACTCAATTAGACAAATCTTGAGTCAAGGTGATTGGGGAATTATTAAATGTTCATATGCAATTGGCCTCTGAGTCTAGAGTGTAGTAGTTTATTAATATCCAAGTTGTTAACAGTACTGATGTTAATGGGATCTTGTTAATTAGGGAATGGACCAAATATTTGAATGGCTACATGCTCATGGATTAGTCACATTTGTGGCTACCTTGGAAAGGAGTTTCAAACTAGATTAGGGTTGAAAGAAAGCTAATGATGAATCACATGATAATTGATTACAATGCTATCAATGAAAGGGTCAACATAATTAACTCATACTTAGGTGTTTCACCCTAGATATGATAAAGTTATGTGATCCTAAGAGTACTTATGTTATGCATCAGCAATGGAAGTTATATTTTAATGGTGTTAGGTGTAAGGATGGGTCTGGGGTTGGTATTATATTTACTAACCCTATTGGTAAGAAATACCATGCTTCTTATAGACCTAGTTTCCTTGTACCAATAACCTTATTGAATATGAGGCCCTTATCCTAGGTTTATAATATGTTATAAAAAATAAGGTCAAATAATTACTAGTTTATGGTGATTTAGAACTAGTAGTTAACCAGTTGAGAAGTAAATATAAATGAAAAATCTCATACCTCAAGAGGTATAAGTTTGAGATTTGGGATATAATTAAATATTTTGATGATTTTAACATTATTTCCATTCCAAGGGAGGAAAACCAAGTTACTAATGAGTTGGCATTGATTGCAACCAATTTCATGCCCAATCAAGACTCACCCAACTTCAGCATTGAACTGATACCTTGTCCTTCTATCCTTGATAATGTAAATCATTTTCAACTCTTTAGTGATGATCAAAAAATATTGGATTTCATGACTAATTCTATAGAATTTGAGGCTCACATCATTGATGAGACTAATGAAAATACACTTCGATAAGGCAAGTTTGATGGTAAGGCCATTCAGCTAAATGACAATAAAATTCCTAAAGGAATGATTACCTTAGAGAGGTTGTTTGATCAAGACAAGCTAGCTAAGGTTTCTAAGATTCCCAAGGTAAATGGGAAGGATAAAAATTCTATTGATCTTGGCCCTCAATATTAACCTCAATTAGTTAATGTGGGAAAATCCTACACTAACATTGAGAATAAGAAGGCCGAAGAGTTTCTAACCAAGTATAAGATGTCATAGTTTGGTCTTATGATGACTTAAAGATCTTTGATTCAAGAGGCATCACCCATACTATACCCCTTAAATAAATTTGTAAACCCTTTATGCAAAATCAAAGTCCTATGAACCATGTCTTAGAACTAATGATGTTCAAAGAAGTTAAGAAATTACTAGATGCTAAAATTATGTTTCCCGTCAAGCATTCTACCTAGGTGGCTAATTTGGTGCCAGTCAGAAATAATAATGGAGAGATTAGGCTATGCATTGATTTTATAAATTTAAACAAAGCATCTAAAAAGGATAACTATCCTCTTCCCTCTATTTACTAGGTGAGACAAGTTGTTTCAAGATCATCCATGATGTCTTTTCTTGATGTCTTTTCAAGATACAATTAGGTTTTGGTTGACAAAGAAGACATGATGAAGATAGATTTCACAACTAAATGAGGGACCTTTGCCTAAAAAATAATTCCTTTTTGGATAATAAACTTAGGAGATACTTTTTAAATATCCATGGACCATGCCTTCCAAGGTCTGATTGGTAAGTGTATCATTATATACATGGATGATCTAGCCATTTTCTCTAAAAATAAAGAACATTACTTTATTCATTTAAAACAAGTATTTGAGAAATGTAAAAGGTATGGAATCTCCCTAAACCTGAAGAAAAACATATTTTATGTTACTAAAGGCAAATTGTTAGGTCATGTCATAACTAAATATGGGATCTCCATAGATCTTGAGAGAATGGAAGCTCTATCTAAAATAGAGCCTCCAAATAGTAGGAAATAGCTAAAATCATTTTTTGGTAAGATAAAATGTGTAGGAAGACTCATTTATATCTTTGTAGTTATTGTCAAGCCATTGAATGACATGATAAATAATGATTTTAAGGTCACTTGGAATGAGGTATCCAAGAAGGCATTCAATGACATCAAAGAAGTAATTAGCCATGCTCTAGTTTTGAGAAATCCTGACTTTTCAAAGGACTTTTATTTTTATTCTTTTACATCTGACCATACTATGGTTGTAGTTTTAACTTAGACGGTTAATGGGTGTGATCACCCAATAGCTTTCATGAGTACTAATTTTAAATTTTTTGGATTAAATTATTCATTGATTGTTAAACAAGCATATGCATTAGTTAAGGTAGTGAATAAATTTAGTCACTATATCCTTAGAAATAAGGTACATGCTATTCTACCTGTCCATGCCATAAAATGTATGCTGAGCCAGAGTGAGGTGGTAGAACATAGAGGTAAATGGATGTCAAATTTTCAAGAATATGACATAGAAATGAAAATAGAAAAACTAGTAAGGTGGCAAGGCTTGATTCAAGTGATTGCTAATATCATCCCCAAGATAAGTATAATACAAGTTTATTAGTAAAAAATTTAAGATATTAAATGGTATGATTCCATCATTCATTTACTATTTAATGGTACCTATCCTATAGGACTAACTAGGGAGTACAAGAGGTCCCTAAGGATCAAGATAACCCATTATTTGATCAAATATGGGGTATTATACAGAAAGAACTTTAAAGTGGTCTACATGAGATGTGTCTCAAAGAAAGAAGCTACCCAAATCATGAGCACCTTCCATGAGAAGTTAGACAATGGGTACCCATCTGGGAAGACTACAGACCACAAGATAATTAGAGTTGGCTACTATTATCCAACTATTTTTGATGATGCTCACAAGCACGTGAGAGAATGACACTCATTTGAAATATTTAGCACCAAAGAGCCTAAGGCATTAATTCATTTACAACCAGTCATGGTTGATAAATCATTTGCACAATGGGGGTTTGACTTTGTAGGGGTGATTAACCCTAATTCATTAGAAGGTCACAAGTATATCCTACTTACTATAGATTAGTGCAGAAGGTGGACTAAAGTTGTAGCCACCAAACAATGTAGGATGGAATAAGTGATCAATTTCTTGGAGGAGAACATTTGTACCAAATTTATAACTTTGATTTATGTGGTGTGTGATAATGGATCCACATTTATATCCATTGAGATGATAGAATGGGTGTATGATAATGGAATTTATATCAAGTTTTCATCTAATTATTACCCCCAAGGAAATGGAGTGTTTGATTCTACCAACAAGAACTTAATAAAAGAAATCAAGAAGTCTATTGTAGACAAGCCCAAAAATTAGAATAAAATTCTCAAGTATGCCCTGTGGACAGATAGAATAAGATAAATTAGGATTTAAAGGCATCACCATTTGTATTGGTGTATGTCCAAGAGCCTATCTTTCCTATTACTCTCAATTTTCCTATGTATAAATTCATGTAAGAGTATATGGAAGAAAGCCAAGAACTTGAAAATTTAAGATTGCTAGACATCATCTAGATGAAAGATGTACGTGAGAAGGATTTTTATAGCTTTAGTAGACATCAGACCATGGTGAAGAGGTAGTTTGAAAAAATATCAAAGATCAAGGTTTTCAGACAAGGGGACTTAGTTTTCCTTTGGGACAAAGCATCTGAGCCTAAGGTCAAACATGGCAAGTTCACACTTTTATGGATTGGCCCATATCAAATTGAAGATACACTGGGAGATAACTCCTTTAGACTAACATACTTACAAGGATAAGAATTCACATTACCCACCAATGAGTAGTACCTCAACCATTACTTCTCTATTGCTCCTCCTAAGGTCTTTATGGAGTAACTCTGTAAGAGGGTTAGACTTAGTGTAGGTAGACTAGTTAGTTTCCTTTTAGTTTTTTTCTTCATGTCCCTTGTTTGTATATAAGCATGTATATATTTGTTTATTTCCTTTTATTTCTTGCTTTATTATTTTCTATTGTGTGTTTACTTTTGTTGCCTTGTTCATTGTTTCCAATAAGTCCTTTTGTATAACCTTGATCTCAAAGTTTATTTATTTTTCTTGCACCTCTAAAGTTTAGTAATGTAGATATGAACCTAATACATGTACTCACCATGGTTCTAAAATGTGAGCCTAATGTTATGATTTGGAGAAACTAGTAAAGACTAATTAAAGAGGCCAACTATTTCATGAGAGTCTAAACATTGTCTTGACCTAAATTTGGTTTTAAGAAGAGTTGAATTTGTATGATGAAAGCTTAATCTATTGAGGCACAGTCATGATTTCACTTAACAAACATCCTTGCCTAGGATAATGGTTGCATCCATAGGTGATTCTCTGAGGATAAAACACATGACCAAATTATTAAACTTGGACACCCTAGTTCCCAACCTTGATAAAAGCATAAAATATCTACAAAATAATAATAATAATAATGCAATGCAAAATCAAGAGATTTTGAGCATAGGTGATTCTAGTAATCTCCACCGGGGCTATGGAATCCTAACTATTAGTGGAACAAGTCCATGAGTGGAATCAAAGGCATCTCTCTCAGGGCTATAAATTCCTAGCTAAAAGTAGAGTAATGCCTAAGCCCTCCCTATACTAGAATCATGGTTCTTAATGAATATCCCAACATACTCTAAGTCAATGTTAATGATTAAATATATGAAGCTTGGAAGTTATCTCTTGATTCTCATGGAAAAAATTAAGTGGAATAAAAGCACACAAACAACATGGCTATGTCTTAATGTTTGATCTCAATTCTTCAAGTGCAAGGTTTTTTTCAACCATAAAATGATCTAGATAATGGCATTGATCAAGTGGAGTGGATGACTTAGTTATTTTTTTGAACTAGAGTCTCTAAGTTCTAACATATTGCTATTTTTCTCTTAGAAGTCACCATTTATTGAGGTCAACATACCCCCATTTTTTAAAAATTAGTACCCTTGAGATACTTTGAACTTTAACCCTAAAAGCATGGCATATTTTGATCATTGTTATAATTTGAAGATCATCCACTTTCATAATCTTGGTTTACTAGTTTATGGTTTTTCCTTGAGCTTACCTAATGATAATAATAATTAGCTCTCATATCTTTAAGTTACATTTTTCATGGAGCCCTTGATGAAGGGTTCATTCTTAGAATTTATAGACAGAATCTATTCAAATTTTTCACTAGCCTTTGGTTTGTGAAATTCAAATCTAAATTCATGTATGAAAGTTCTCCAAAAATCCTAGCTTAAAAATACTTGATTCAAATTTATATTTGATGGGAGCATATGGTGGGAACATTTTAAATTTATTTCTTGGACCTAAGACCAATTTTTATGTTAAGCCTTGGTCATTTTTTTTAACACAGCCAAACCTTAGCCTATAAATTATGCTTAGAACCCTTTTATTTTACCCTTATGTTCCTTACATTTCTAACATGGTCCAAGATTATAATTGGTATGGTCATGCTATTTTCCTAGCATGGTCCCCTTTATTATTATCTATTTAGCCTAAATTTTTAATTATAAGGCCCCATTCACGTTTATTAACATGAACGAGACCTTATATTTAATGCTTTAGCCTAAGTTTTTATTTCTACCTTGAGCCTTGACTTAAATACCTTACTTCTTATAGGATCGTATGATTCACACTTCATCATGGCTTTTAGTCAGATGACACAAAAGGGGACATATTTTATGTCATTTGAGGGGTCTTTTATGATTTAAAACTTAGCATAAAATGCTTTAATCTAAGTCTTTTCATGTTTATTAACATGAAATAGACTTAGATAAAAACATTTTTACCTAAGTCCTTTATATAGATATGCAATGATTAAATCTCATACATCTTGTAGGATCCAATGGCTTTCACTTCATCATAAAGGATGATCCAATGGTATAAATTTGTTGATGACTTTTCAATGAAGCTCTGAAAACCTGCAAGCTTAACACATGCTAGACATGTATTCAATATATGATTGATAAAGGTGATAGAGCTCAAAAATCCCATGGAGGTGCCAAGTGGCATAATTACAGAGCTTGGCACCAAAAGGAACCAATGACACGTGAGGGCTTGGATCACAATCAATAGTCCATGTTGATCCTTAGATCATGATCCAATGACATGAATCCAAAGGGCATATTTTAAAAAATAATGGCTAGTGCTTAGAGGAATTTATGAAAAATGAAATGATAGGTGACAGATAGATGCCAAACAAGCACCACACAAGAACAAAATGAAAAATATAAGATCTTGTGTGCTCTAAATGCAAATTTATAATGGTGAACTCTAAAATCAAATATGAGGCATGTATGAGCCTAGGTCTGAATAAGCTATTGCCATTAAATCTTCAAAACCCTAAAACTTGCATAAAAGGCCTTAAGTGAACTCGAATTTATTATAGTAAATATAAAAGAAGTTTAATTGTGATTGAGCACAAAAATATCTAACCTAGAGACCATTTTCAAACTAATTGAGAATAATTTTTAAGTGTGGAAGCCATGGTAGCTTAGAGATAAAAATTAAGGGATGAGATAGAATTATATCTATCCTAAAGACAATGAGGGAAGGGTTTTCAAAGACACTGACCTTGATACTATAGCCTTGAACATTGGCAACAAGAATTAGTCTGAGCTCTTCTAGACCATTGATATGTTCACCAAGGAAGAATAAAGGATTTTCATTATTAGCATGAGGTATTACAACCTAGTTGTAGTTTAAATGGCCATTCTCTATCATGGCACTACTAAACCAAAAGTACTCTATTGCATTGACATCATTACTCCCATTTTTATAGATTATAAAATTGAAAATGACTGGATCTTTCATGAGGGGAGCTCTAGGATAGTTGCATAAATTTCCCCACTAGAATGGACTAGAAAGAAGGATCTTGACACCATCCTTAGGCCATGCTTGCTCCAAGGGAGCCATGTGATTCGAGACCCTACTGGAAATATCTCAGTTGCCCAATTTAGAGAGGAAATTAGGGTAATTATTACCCTATTGAATAGAATATTTAGGGCCCCTCCAACCACATTTGTCAATAAGATTTAGGTATCCTATGTCTACTTCATGGTATAAAAAGGGTTCACTCCCCCAATTAGAGATATGATTAGCATCCACCTAGGGAGATAATTTATAAATATCAAGAAGAAGACTAATAATAAATTATTTATGATTTCCTATCTATTATATGCTCTATTGGCCTCCCCCAAGATCCCTCGCATCAAAAATTGGTCACTTAAGGGAAAATTCACAATCTCCCATCATTATTCAAAGCTACATAACTTCAAATATAAACACCACATGTAGTTCATTTGTGATTATGTCTATCCTAATTTATAAAAATACATCATATGGATCCTAATGCCTAGGGTAAGCTCTCTAATCAAGATGTATGTAGATCTAATGGGAGACATATAGTTGTGTTGATATTGTACTGTGATCAGAATTGAGGGTATTCTGACTCAACCTTACAAGTTGCCTATTTATGATCCCAATAAATTATCATAACATGAAATTTCATGTCAAATTATTCAAGGTGTCAATAGAGTGTTTAAGGATAAAAAGAGATGCCTCCTCCATCCCTTCCCTTTAATAATTGCTAGAACTATTTTGCAAGATTGGAAACATGTGGACACCATTACCAGGTATAGAGATTCTTTTACATTTTAACTAGATGATTTGAGGCATTGGGATCCTTATGATAGGGTAAGAAATAATTTTAAGATAAAAAAACTTCCTAATAATGTTTATGTGCATCAACCCAACCCTTATGACCCTCTGCACATCAGGTCTATCAATTATAAAGAAGTACTAGCTAGGTTCAAGAAACATAATGTTAGACTTGAACATAGATTATCTATTAATGAAAAACCACCAAGGTACATATGGAAAATGGGACCTCTTCAATACAATTTGTTTCATAAATCTTCTAGGCCACCTTAGGAGCAACCATAGATGGAAGCGCCACAACCCTAAGTATAGATTACATAAGGTTCTGGGAAAGAGAAGTTGTAAGAGAGGCCTAATGAAGAACTATCATCCTCAGCCCTACCTCCAATACAAACATATCCTATTGAGTACATATAAATGATTACCTTGGATCTAAATTAAACATTAGAGGATGCCCTCAAAGTCCTTTTTGAAGCATATGGAACTGATGAAGAGGAAAGAAAGCTCAAGAACCCCAAGATCAAATTGAAGAGGTCAAGAAACAAAAAATAAAAGAGGTTGTTTTGGATTTAGTTATAGTAGCACCACCATAAAAAAGAAAGGTAGAATTAGCCTTGGTCTTGGTTAGATCAAAGTTAAATTTCACTCATCATACAACTGAAATTAACTTATTCAGTGAGTAATACCCTATTCATGGACCAATCATCCCTGATTGGTTCATCTATGGAAAAATGTATAAGATTCCTACTTTGTCTCACTCTTGGGCCTTGAACAAAATTGTTAAAATTGATGTACATGATGATATTAAGCCATGTATAAGGTTTTTGATGAAGGATGGAGAATAAATAAGAATAGTGACCACTGTAGGGATAGATATCAAGCAGATGGATGCTCTAGGAGTATCAAATAACACATGGATGGATGTCCCAAAACCTCCCAAGGTTATAGATTCATCTAATAATATATAATTCAATCTAGAGATAGCTATATTAGAAAGGATGACAAATAGAAAATCCATGGTGGGGATTGAAAAGTTCACATTCCAAAAGATTGAGTCATTATCAGGTTTAAATCTAGTTGGGGGATAATAGCCTGGTGAACTATGCATCCATGAAGATGACATAAAGATCCTAACTAAGGCCCATTCATATTAAGGTAGATCTATAATTAGGGGGATGAAATAAATGATACATAACTTGGAAAGAAAAAAAGAGAATTTAGAGAACCAAGCTATCTTATCAGTTCTTGAGGCCATAATAAAAATGTTTGAATCATCCTTTTTCAACATGTTTGACTCTTTAAAATCAATGAAGCTATGGTAAGGGATGATAGATACTTTGATGACTTAGATGATCAAGAAGATGTCTATCTTCTAAAGCTATTTGTAGATTTAGAGCTTATCAAAGAACAACATCAAAGGGCTATGGATCTTCTACAAGAGCAATAGGGGATCCCTTTAACAATGGGCCCACTAGCTAATTGACAGTCTATTTTTTTTTTAAATTGTAATATTTTGAAATATAATATTCTCATGTAAAGGCACATGCTAGTTTGTTAGCATGTTGCCTCTAGGTCATTTAGTTTGGAAAATCAAGTGTATTCTAAAACTTTCTAAAAAAAGAGAGTTGTTTGTATCTTTTGTATATTTTTACCTTATAATTGACCAGTATACTACCTTGTCTTCTTGTAAAAGGTAGTACTAACATCTTGTGAAGGGAGAGAATTTTGAGTAAAATTTGTATACTTTGAGCAATTAATACAATCAATAAATTCTAAAAGGATTGTCCAAGTTTATTTGTGTTAATTGTTACATGTTTTTCTCTCAATTGCTAGTCTTAAGTCTCATATTTGAATATTTTTTTTATGAATTTTGAGTTACATATTTTATTACAAGGTTGCTAATTTGTGCTTATTCTAGATTAGTTGAAGGATCTTTAATTTAATTAATTTCATTTATTTTGTATTCAGATGTGTTGATGTTATTTGAGTGTGGTAGCAAATATTTAAAGCAATTTTAGTTCTTACTTATAATTCTTCATATCATCCTTTGAGGTTTGCCCTAGTGTGTAGTGAGATATGAGCTTATGTTATTTGCACTATATAGTGGTTAAATGTATACTTAGTGTAAACTATAACTTTGTTATAATGTTTAAGACTAAATTCAGTAATCACTAATTCTCTTTTTGCCTTACCCTTCTCTTTTTCTTCTTTTTAACTAGATCACTTTAGTTTAGACTTCATTATAAATATCCATTTTGATTAGTTTGTAGTTTAAGATTTGATCATAATTCACTAGTATTAGTATAGATACATAATTTTTTCAAAGACTTGGTCCATGATGGATCCTAATGATCAATTAATATAAATTTTTTGGAATAGTTAAACATTACTTTTCCTTTATTTCACCACAGGTAACATAAGTTTCCAATACATGTTACTCATGCTTTGAATTCCTAGAATTCTAAGATGATAAGTGTTATTTGAACACTAAAGACACATGTGATACATTTAAAGGCATCAACATAACCCTAAACATATATTAGGTTAGGTTCTTACTTTACTCTAAGTTCCTTTATGTGCATTTTATTTAGTAGGTTAGTTTTAATTTCTTTTTTGCAAGTGCCTACATGTACTTACCTCTGTTGTTTTATTTTTTGGTCCTTATTATTTCAAGAGGGGGTTGTCAAGAAAGGATCAACATTGTATCATATTTATAATCAACTTAGTTTTAGAGAGAAGACTTCATGCCCAATAGATTAGACTAGGCAAATGGTCTACGTTATATTACATAAAAAGACATGCAATCCTTATGAGTCACCAAAGATATTGGCTAGTTTTGGCCCACATACCAATCTTGTAATCATATGGATCAGGTTACTAATGGATAAGCATATAGACATAGTTTTAGAGACCCCATGAGATGTCAATAGTTCTTATAATGACTTATAAAGATCTTAGCATTAATTCGGTTCTTCTTTGTGTTCATCTAGGCATCTTGGGTCTAATGAAATAAATTCTAAGTAGTCACGTTACAAACATCATCATTGCCACATATGGATGATTCAGGGAGAATTGACCATATGGGTTTGTTCAAATTAGTCCCAAGAACATATGTGTAAGTTTCAGGCCATCCAATAAAGTGAAAAATAAGTTATGTATGTTCAAAATTGGCTCGTCAATCATTTTTTTCTAAGTTTCTCATACTTATCCAAATGAACTAGATCATCACCAAGACATCATGCAAAAGAATTTGAACCAACCAATTTATTTATTTAATATCTTCACTCATAAGACTCCCAAGACTAGTAGATCAAATGGGTTCATTCCTTTTGGTCTTAAGAACATCTCCTGAAAGTTTGGTGCCTACATGACTTTTTCACTTCAAGTTATAGGCCTTCAAAATTGGACCTGTAACATAGTACATTCACACTAACATCAAGTTTAAGCCTTGGCAAAACCAACTCCTTTTATCTTAAATTTGATGGTTGCATGAACATAATTTGTGTTCATGTGAATTTCACTTGATGGGAGTGATGACGTCAATTTTAAGCTCATAAACTAGCCATTGGCTCTCAAACAGTGGGTTCCAATCAATCTAATGGTCCATGTTGCATCATTCATTTTGATCTAATGGTGCACAAGGAGTCAAATAGTAATAGGTCTTGAGATATTATCATGTGGTGTAAGTGCATGAGTTTGATAGACTAAATTCATATCTTGAAATCAAATGGATGTTTTCCAAGTGGAACCAGTGGGGACAAAGTTGACATTTCAAAGATAGATCTGATGGCTCATGTTTGTTTGTATCTGGAAGATATGATGGAGCAAATGAAGGTCAATGGGCTAATGGCCAAGATTAATTTATAATATATAATGAATGAATAATTGATATATAACATTTATAACTAAGTTTTATGGAGTATCTTGACTCGAGTAAAGAAAATGAATGGACTCGAGCTAGAATACATGGAACCAAGTTCGGGCTCGACCTGAGTTAAACTAGGATAAAAAATAAAGACAAAGAATTGAAATAAAATGTCCATAGAGGTAAAGTAAGTATTTTGGACCTAATATAGGCCAAAATGGTGGTGACTTATTGTAAAAGGGACCAAGCATCGATCAGAGTGCCCTTTGTATGGACTATAGGAAAACCAATAATCTTAAATTGGTTTTCCTCTATAGTAAATCTAGGTCTTGGTTTCAAATAACATAATAAGTAGGTGAAATTAACAAACTAATGTCCCAAACCATAGCCTTGACAATAAAATACCCAATTAAAATATAGTTAAAGCTCAGTCAAGTTTATAGATGTAAAGATTTTGTCTTTACGTAGAAGCTGGGTGGAAAGATGCATAGAGGATCAAAGTAAAGTTCTAGTGTTGTGAATTGTGGCTAGGGGAATTCAATGCATCCTCAAAACCTTTAGTGTCTTGATTGATCAAAAAGGTGGTAAGGCTTTAATTAACATAAGAGCAAAGGGTGGTAGCTTAGTTTCAATTAATGACCAAGGATAGATTATTCTTTTTCTAATGGCATAATACCACATCCTTTTTATCTTCTTCCCTTCTCCTATATTATTTGGTTCTCTTTTCCTTTGTAAATGCTCTTAGATTTTATACTTTTTCATCTTTCTAGGAGACAAGGGACTCTTTAAGATACTATAAAGTATACTTAGCTTGATTAGGCTCAACTTTGTCAAGCATTTGTATGAACTACCTTTGATGCAATATGAGGCTTTATTTGCCTATATCTTACCTTGGATCTTGTTTGGTGAGTTATGCATAATGGCATTATGTGAATGAGAATATTCCTCATCCATTGTCCTCCTTTCTAACCTTGTTTATGGAGTTTTCCATGCTACTTGTAGGTCTATATTAGTGTTCTACTTTGAACTTATTATATGAAATACATATGCAATTATCTTGATATTGAGGTTGTGTAAGCTATTACTATCTTTTAAAGATCTAGTGTGGTTTCAAGATTATGGGAGCTTCCCTTTTAGATTTGGTGCATCACTTAGTTAGCCTTATTGGGAGACCTTATCCACTTTCTAACCCTTTTCATTTTGAAGAATTAGTTTAACTTTAATTTTAGGTGAGCATCAAAGAGGAAGCTGACCTACTTCAGAGGTTCAACCCCAACATAGGTGACCCATAACCTAGGGTTGTTCCCACTATATAGCTCAATTGGAAAGAGCATGAAAACACTTCTCTAAGGGTGAAAATTGAGTCTATGATAGTTTCAAAATGGGTCATTTACTATTCTCAATTTATGGTTCCCAATTGGTTTCAATATATACTCATATGTGGGTGTGTTTAACTTGATAGTATTATCATCAATAAGATCTTGTATCTTATGCCTTGACTTGAAACATTTATCTGTATAATGTCCTAGAGCTTGATGATAATCATAATATACATTAATATAGTAATTATTAGGTTTAGACCTTCTCATATCTACCTATTGTGGTGGAGTTAGAGATGTGATGTAAAACTTAAATAACTTTTATAACAATACATAGGATAGTGATGGTAATTACAAATACTATATATTTTTAGAGTAGACAAGAGAAATTAATTATTTTATTTAACTAATTCTTTATATTTATGGATTTAAATTTATATCTAAGATTTATTTTAAACTTGTTTGTTTAAGTATTTGATGCATTAGATTCATACTTGATTTTGTTCAAAACTATGATCTTGAATTCTTGATCTCTCACTGAATGGAAAATCTCATTGAAATATTTTGATTTATTGAACATAATTTTTTTAGGAAGTTCAAGAATTATTTTTCTTGAATATATATTGTAACTCATTATCTACCGTATGATTTTTCAACTTAGTGAGCATAATATTTTACCATAGTACATAATTAGTGATTGGATCATTGGGACCTTGATTAAGTTTAGCTATTTGTGTATAAAATAGATTCTCATCAATGTTTACATAGAAATGTTCTATAAATTGATCTGATAAATGGTTAAATTATCTAAATGATTGTATGGGTAGGCCATAGAACCACCAAAAATCTTAGTCTTTGAGACTTACCAAAAATATATTTATCAATAGACAATTATTAGATGTCTAATCCAAACATGTTATGTGGAAGGATCTAAGGTGTTGCTTAGGATCACATTTAACATTATATATTGGATTCTTGGGAGCTATAAACCCTATAGCTCAAGGATAAAATGTAATATCATGGGATAATAGACTATGAATAAAGGCATGTGAATCCATGAAGTAAATATCTTGATAAATACCTTGATCTAATTAAAACACCTTAGCTTACAAATCTGAAACAATCTATTTAAGGGAATATATAAAAGGCAAGGTAGATGATGTGTATGTGTAGTGACCATGTAATGGTAATAGTTCATCTACATAGGAATAGGTATTAAAATGGTTTATAATCATTATGTTTCCCCCACACCTTGGGTGAATATAAATAGATGTGTAGATGTAGTAATAATACTAATAATGGGTGTTTGAACACATGTGGTTAGGTTGGTATCATAAAATGGTTGGTTGATATCATGGATGGGGTCATAATGTTAAAAAACTTTAATAGCTTAATCCAAATTTATATGTTCATCTCTTGTTATGTAAAACATTGCATCAAGTATTTATGGGTTGATGTACATATATCTAGATAATTCTGTCATTCACATCATCAAATTTATCATCAGTAATTATTTTTTGATTATTTTTATATTTCATGTTCTTGATAATTCGATAAAAAGGGTTCATAGTAGGTATTTTGGAATCCATAATAGGAGTGAAAGGAATAAAAGGACTCATGCATTCCCTTTGGCATCTAGTGGTAACATGTAATTATTCAGATTAAATTTTATAACATTATGAATTAAAGAAGGCTATAGATTATTCGTTATAAATTTTTTCCCTATATTTATTCCTCATGATTATATATTTGATCACATTTACACGTATCAAAGTATAAAAAAATTAAATGCCTACAATCATGTATTTCATAAAATATATCAACATTATTCGTTTATTATAACTATACATGATTTGTATGACTAGGTAAAATAAAAATAGGGTCTAAATTAAACCCTAAGGTACAAACATGAAAATTCAAAAGGATAAAATTGTAAGGAAAACCTAGGTTAGACATAGTTCAAAAAATATTTAGGTTCACCAATATGTTTTACCCTAATTTATATTAATCAAAGTGATTAACCCTAATTTAGATAAAAACAAGAATGTAATTAAAATTGTAAAATATGATAATTAAACATAAATATGAATTTTAAGTACTAAAATAGATTTGATAATTATCATGTGATAAATATAGAAAGTACTAAACATGACAAGTTACTTAGCTTTTATGATGGGCTAATTGACCATGATTGTGTTTTGACAATGAACAAGGGCTGGAAATAGTCTTATGATTCATCTAAATCAAGAAATATATTTTTGTATTCATAGGGACACTAACATCCATTAGGTTTCAAAACATAAATGGTATTATCCATGTACGATTTTATTTTATATGTGTTTTTACAGATCTTTGACCATGCATTCATTTGTGTCTACTTGAAATATATTTGTATGTGTAAGCTTGATAATTGACTATGCACATAGATCTAGAAATCAATATCCTTCTTGTTAAAACCCTAGGTCTGCTTGTGAGGGATATAAAACCTATAAAAACATAGGAATATTAATTAAATTAACTAACCCTAATCACCCTGAATGATGATTTACTGCTACCTACATATCCAATACTCCAAATAGGGAAATCAATCCATGTGTAGTTCTTCCCTATAGTGTAAATGTGCAATTGTGGTCATTAATCATATGAATGCACCTATAAATCTAATTTTCATCACTTGATAATGCTTTCTTTGAATTAATTTGGTATGCTTCATACTTGGCTCATGACTTCTCCTAGTGACTTATTTGTGATTTGGGAAAAATAGGGATATTTTTCTCAATGTGCATTAGTGTATACATGATTCATAAATAAGCTCCAAGTGAGTATAAAAGATGAGTTTTATTTACATTTATATGAGTCTAATTGGTTAATGTATTATTCCACACACATTCTAGGTGAATGGGTCAACCTATATGAATTATTTGAGCTTAAAAGTAGCCATTATTAGGCAAGGATCAATAAAATCACCCTTAGATACTAATATTGGCATTAAAATCTAAGCTTTATTTTAATATATAAGTTATAATAATGATAATCCAATGTTATAGTGATGTATCAATGAGATATTAATCTATTTTTTCATAGATTATTAGGTTCATGTGTGATCGATATAAAAATGGATAGGTCACACTCATAGATAACATGTGGATTTGAGATACTAGTGAGTTAGAATCATATTTGTGAAAACAACTCATATATGGTGATGGTTAGCCCTTTTTGGAATAAGTGTGGATAGATATCATAATTAACTAAAGAGAAGACTATTCTAATGAGTAGGCCAATTAACTGAATTCATTGTTGGAAATATTGTCATTGATGTCAAAGGTTTAGTATTATTGGTGATAAAGGCCCCATTACATTTAATATTGTTTATCTTGCCTAATATGAGTTAATATTTATTTAATATTAATTAATATATTTTGGTTGCATATGAGACAAAATAAGGGCCCATGGAGAAGACGAAGAGTCACGGGATAAAGACAAAAGAAGGATGGGATGCATTTTCCCATGAAGAGTCATCTTGGGGAATACCAAGAGTCACCAAGTGAAGACAAAAGAGTAAAGGGCAAATTTATCATGAAGGGACACTTAAAGGAATACAAAAAGTCACCAAAGATAAGGACAAAAGTGGGAAAGATGTTTTTGGTCATGAAGGGTCACCACATGACTTTTCAAATGCTTGGATATGAAGGGTCATCCAAGATTGGCACCATTTCCCATGAGGAATGAAAAGTCACAAAGGGGGAAGGCCAAGGTCATTTGGAAAGCTATAAATAAAGGCTTGAGTAGCCATTTTTAATGTGGAAAAGAAAGGTTGATTTGATAGTGTAATTTCTAGCTTAGAAGAGCAATAATGAGAGATGATTTGTATTTGTTATATCTAGCTTAGAAGAGCAAAAGTGAGAGGGAGGAAGGTGATGTTGTATTGATCTATAATTTGTTGAGATATCAACATTGAGAGATAGGTGTGTGGTATACACAAAGGGGTTATTGCTCCTGTGGGTTGTTGCTCACGAATTGTTGCTGAGTTGGTGCTTGGCAAAGGGGTTGGTGCTTTTGTGGGTTGGTGCTCGCGAATGACAGCTAGGTTGGTGCTCGACAAAGGGGTTTGAAGCTCCTATGGGGTGGTGCTTATGAATTATAGATGAGGTTTGTACTTGGAAAAGGGGTATGGTGCTCCTATGGGGCTTTTCTCATGAATATATTTGAGATTGATTCTCCGTGTTTTTTCCCACATTGGGTTTCCATGTTATATCTAGTGTCTCTCTCTGTCTTGTGTGATGTTTATTGTTTAAGTTTTATTACATATCTTTAATGTTTGATTAAGTGGAATTTGGTTAAAGGAAAGATTTATAAGATATATAATATACTGATTCACCCCCCCTCTTAGTATATTCTATGCTTAACAATTGGTATCAGAGCAGGTTCCTTTTTGAAAAGTTTTATAGCTCGAAGGTAGATCGGGAAAGCACGATGGCTGGGTCACAAGAAGGATTTTATACAAATAAGGAACCTTTGTTTGATGGGATGAATTATGCTTTTTAGAGCATGAGAATGAAGGTTTATTTGATGGCCCTTGGATTTGACATATGGAAATCAGTGGTGGAGGAATATGAAGAGCCCCAGACATCTACAATGACTCCAACAAAAAAGAAGGCAAGTGAATGTAATGCTAAAGCTTTAAATGCTATTTTATGTGGTTTATGTGAATCTAAATTTGTTAAAGTTATGTAATGTAAATCTACTCATGAAACTTGGGTAAAACTTGAGAATATTTACAAAGGTGATGGAAAGGTACAACAAGCTAAATTACAAACTTTTAGAAGGCAATTTGAAAGTTTGAAGATGGAAGAAGAAGAAGATATAGCAAGTTATCTTTTGCAAGTTGATCAGATAGTAAATCAGATTCAAGATCTTAGAGAAATATTAGAAGAGTCAATGGTGGTGCAAAAGGTTTTGAGATCTTTACCAATGAGATATGATGCAAAGGTTTTGGCAATCAAGGAGATGAAGAATTTAGCCAAGTTGAAGATGGATGAGCTTCATGGTATTCTAATGGCATATGAGATGCAAACAGAACAAGTTAAACCCTCAAAGAGAGAAGCGGCTTTCAAGACATCAAAGAAGGAGAAAGCTAAGATTCAAGAATCAAGTGATAGTTCCAGTGATGATGAAGATGACAACAAAGCACTTTTCATTCACAAGCCAAAAAGAGGAACGAGTAAATATCAAGAAAAATTACCTTTTAAATGTTTTAATTGTGGAAAGATTGGACATTTTTCAGCTAGATGCCCAGATAAGGTTAAAGATGAAGAAGAAGAAAACCCTACATACAAGAAGAATTTCAAATGCAAATCCAAGAAGGGATTCGAGAAGAAGAGCCTATATTCTAAGGACCATAGCTCAGTTGAAGATAGTGGAGTTAGTGATTTAGAAGATGAAGAGACTCTACTCATGGCCATACATGATGATGATTAAGAAGAAGAAGAGGAGGAAGCTAAAGTAGATATGGAAGGAGAACTCAATTGTGCCCTAAAAGAGTTAGAAGTTTTTCAAAAGAAGAATCAAAGGTTAAAGTGCCAGATCGAGAAAAATGAACAAGAGTCAAAGGAAATAATTTAAGATCTACAAGCACACTTTGAAGAAGCCAAGAAGAATGAAGAAGATCTCACAACATAGTTGGAAATAGCAAGACAATAATGTCAAAGGTATGTTATTGAAATTTCCTCCTTAAAAGAAGATATTTAGAAAGCAATCAATGATAAAGTAGTGAGTGATTCAAGATTTAAGGATAGCACTAACATGCTAAATAAGATATTAGAAAGTCAAAAAGCAAATTCAGATAAGACAGGGATTGAATTTGAAAAGAAAAAGAACTATGCTGAAGCTCTTACACAAGAGGAAATAAAAAGGGGAGAAGTGAAGAATACAGAGGACATTCCAAATAGAGAAGGATGGAGAGAACAAAGCTACAAAAGGCAATCAGGTTAGAGATATACAGACAGGTCTTATTTTTATGGCTATTATTTTTATTGTAATGGATATGGTCACAAAAGAGTAGAATGTAGAAAAAGAGCTAACAATTTCAAAAATAAGGAGAAGGAAAGTCAAGTAAAGTCAATCAGAAGCCACAAATCTTTTGCTCCTCTATCAAGATTTAATGAAGAGACCATAGTGTGCTACAAGTGCAACAACTTTGGACACATAGCTCGGTATTGTAGAAGCATGTTTGAGTCAGTCAAAAAGGATCAAAGTTTCAAAGCTCCATTCATTAAGAAGAATAATCAGAGTTTCAAAGCTCCATTCATCAGGGAGAAGGTTTAGACAAGTTCATGGTAGAAGAAACAACATGAAGATTCTATGATGGTGCAGATAGCTCTGCATGTGGGAGGTAAAGATCAGCCATGGTTAATTGATAGCGGATGTTTGAGGCATATGACATGAGATAAAAGTAAGTTCATTTCTCTAAAGAAGATTAATGGTGGTACAGTGAGGTTTGGAGATAAAACCACTACCAAGATAGCCAGAAAAGGTACTTTGAGTTTGGATTATGGTAGAACTAAGACTAATAATGTTTTATATGTAAAAGGTCTTAAGCATAATCCGTTGAGTGTTAGTCAAATATGTGATCAAGGATATACATTAAAGTTTCATAAAGAGGGTTGTGAGATTAAAAGAAAAGATTCAAATGAGTTGATTGCAGATGCTCAAAGGATAGGGAAAAAAGTGTATGTATTGTCAGATATCTTCTCAAAGGCATGATCAAAGGAATACATTCAAAGATCGACGAGAGGAGTTGGGAGTAATTTCTATTACTTCCTACCATTGATGTTCAGCATCAAGTGAGGGGGAGCTAAGTGTTAGCTCCAGGTAGGCCCTTTGCCATTGATGTCAAACGGGGAGAATAATAGGTACAGGTATAGGTGCAAAAAATAGGTACAGGGAATAGGTACAGGTTACTACAGTAAGGGGAGTTACTGTATGTTTTTAGATGAGAGGATGTGGCCAGGTGATAGGATGTGGTAGTTTCAGGATTGAGGTTGCCATCAATAACAAAGGGGGAGATTGTTGAAAATATTGTCATTGATGTCAAAGGTTTAGTATTATTAGTTATAAAGGCCCCATTGCATTTAATATTGTTTATCTTGGCTAATATGAGTTAATATTTATTTAATATTAATGAATATATTTTTGGTTGCATATGAGACAAAATAAGGGCCCATGGAGAAGATGAAGAGTCACGGGATAAAGACAAAAGATGGATGGGACACATTTTTGTCATGTCCCCTTTTTAGTTGACATGTGCAGAGTAGATGATTAGCCTATTATGTGACCCTCGTAGGCTAATGAGATGGATAGAGGGTCTTGATAGAGATGGGTTGGAATTCGTTCGGGCTCTTTCGGGCATGAATTAAGGGAGATATTAATATTTGATTGATTTAATCAAATATTAATTATTTGATCTAATTTTAATTAATTATTAATTATTAATTATTAATTATTAATTATTAATTATTAATTATTAATTATTAATTATTAATTATTAATTATTAATTATTAATTATTAATTATTAATTATTAATTATTAATTATTAATTATTAATTATTAATGATTGAGTCTAATTTGAGGATGCAAATTCTAAATTAAGACTTGGTCTAATTTTAAGACCCTAGTCTAATTTAAGGGAGTCTAATTTAAGGGAGTCTAATTTTAGCAAGCACACCTTTGGAGGTGTATAAGAATCTCTCATGGGAGAGAGTTTGTATTCATGCTTATTATTGATATTGATTCTTGTTAAGAAATTCTTCTGTGAAGACTGAGCCAAGGGTTCCAGGATTCCAATTGCATTGAAGAACGTCAACTCTTCATTGTGTACGATTCAGAGGTTGTGAAAGATCAGCCGATCTATTGCCGAATTGAGAGATAACTTCATCCAGAAGTTATCATAGTATTACAGGTATTTGAGAGATAACTTCACTCAGAAGCTATCACAAGGGTTTACAGGTATTTTTCTTTATTTTGGGGTTTGATTCAAGAATTATCCAGATATAGATCTTTTGTATCAGCCCATAATTCTACAGATCAGGATCAAGCATACAGGGTGTGTTATATCAGCGGCCGTACGAATTCCGTACATATCCATAAAAATCCATACGCATCAACAGGAAGTACAGGTACCGACATCGGTAAACAGATACTTATAGAGATGGACATCGGTCGACATACTACCGACATCGGCGGAGTAACGACTGTGGATCGACCGACGACGGCAGTATAACCGGCGTCGGCAACTGTGTGTTTTACACGGCAGGCCGAGACGAACCAGATTCAGAATTCTTTTCTAGTTTATGGAATATTTAGGCTATTCAGGCTGTACTTTCGATAATTTTCTGTATACTTGACAGAGGATCTCTATTGTAAGCTTATGAGCAAATAAATAAGAAATTATACTGTGATTTATTCATCAATTTGAAGATATTTTGCAGAAATTCAGATAAGCAATTTGGAGTTTTGTATTGATATTCAAAGGGATATTACAATTTTCCCATGAAGAGTCATCTTGGGGAATACCAAGAGTCACCAAGTGAAGACAAAAGAGTAAAGGTCGAATTTCTCATGAAGGGACATTTAAAGGAATACGAAAAGTCACCAAAGATAAGGACAAAAGTGGGAAAGACGTTTTTGGTCATGAAGGGTCACCACATGACTTTTCAAATGCTTGGATATGAAGGGTCATCCAAGATTGGCACCATTTTCCATGAGGAATGAAAGGTCACAAAGGGGGAAGGCCAAAGGTTATTTAGAAAGCTATAAATAAAGGCTTGAGTAGTCATTTGTAATGTGGAAAAGAAAGGTTGATTTGATATTGTAATATCTAGCTTAGAAGAGCAATTATGAGAGATGATTTGTATTTGTTATATCTAGCTTAGAAGAGCAAAATTGAGAGAGAGGAAGGTGATGTTGTATTGATCTATCATATGTTGAGATAGCAACATTGAGAGATAGGTATGTGGTATACACAAAGGGGTTTGAAGCTCCTATGGGGTGGTGCTCATGAATTGTAGCTGAAGTTTGTACTTGGCAAACGGGTATGGTGATCTTGTGGGTTTTTTCTCATGAATATATTTGAGATTGATTCTCCGTGGTTTTTCCCACATTGGGTTTCCACGTTATATCTGGTGTCTCTCTCTGTCTTGTGTGATGTTTATTGTTTAAGTTTTATTACATATCTTTAATGTTTGATTAAGTGGAATTTGGTTAAAGGAAAGATTTTTAAGATATATAATATACTGATTCACCCCCCCTCTCTCAGTATATTTCATGCTTAACATTCATAAATATAACAATATTTTGATAAAAAGCTAAATATGCTAAAGATAGAAAATACCAAGCCAAATAGTAATTTAATTTTAAAAACATAAATAAGATAAGACATATTATCTTTTGATGCCCATGTTGATCTACAAAATGTAAGTGTGCAAACAATTAGGTTGATGCTTATGAATGCTTTGTTAGATTATGTAAATTTTCCCTTTATCAATGTGGATACTACCATCAGATTCAAGACACTAGCATCGACACTTTTATCTAGTTTTGATGCCTCTATCTTATATGAAATAATAATAATTTTCTATAAATTCAACATATGTTTTTTAGGCCTTATTATTGCCTTGATGCCTATCTATCTAGATCTCATGCATAATATTTTTGATATTAAAATATAACTCAAAACTCTAGGTCCTCTGATTAGGGAATGTGATATTTCAAAACAAGGGCTAGTGGGATATGTTAATTTGATTTGACCTCAAATACCCCTCTCAAATGAGAAAACCCTACATATCTACTACTGTAAAGAGGGTCTCAAACTAATGTAGTTCTCCCTCCTAGGTGGGCTTGTATGTGAACACTTATGTAATATGTTATATATGAGTGTATGTAATGATATAGCTTGAAACTTGACAAATACCAACCATGGGATACTTTTTTGAATGTTTTAGACCTGTAGGAAGATTGTACCTATGATTTATTTGGATATAAGTAAAATAGGGTAGTATTGAGTGCTTAAGAGGTATTTTTTCTTGATAAGTGTCAGATGTATGCTTGGTAATAACTTGATGATAATAAATGGTATTTTAATTGTATTTATACCATTCCTTTTAAAAAGAGTCTAATGGAGGGTTAATTAAGACACTATGACTGACCATTATGTATTTAAATATTTTCAAATTTTAGGCTTTAAGAGGTATGGACACCTTGACACTAGCATCAATGCTAGTATCCTAATTTGAATCATAGTGTCTAGGAGAAAAAATGGATTAAAATATATAATTAATAGTGAAGGATATATATAAATTTTTATCTTTACTTTGGGCTACATGTGACCTAGATGATTAGAATATCAAGGTTAGAGCATAAGATAAGCATTTAGTCACAGTGAGATGGAAAGTGTAATCATTTTGGATATGAAAAGGTCATGAATAGAAGGATTGAGCCATGATTTATATTTTTCAAGTGTGAAAGACTATTTTAATATATAAATATAGATTTAATAATCTACTTTACACCCATCCCCCTTAGTATAGTAATGCATAAAGATGTAATTAACTAGGTTAAAGGAAAGAAATGTATATCATGGTGTGTAAAACACACCTTTCCTTTGCTTGATCCTCATTTGAATTTGATATTTTGTATTACCTAAAATTGTTAGAAAAGGTTCCTAAAGCATCAAAACATGCTAAGGACAAGATAGTTGTGATATACTTTGTACACACAGAATAGTATATTACATAAAGATGGGAATTGGGATGATAGAACCATAGGAAACATTAATTATCTTGCATTATCGAGGAAATAAGAATAACCATTATTTCATAAATAGAAATAATGCATTCAAATTAATTAGATAGAAATTAATCAAAACATTACATATGAGAATGCATGTAAGGAACATAATAATAAATTACATAGGTAACCATAAGCAAATAATATTTATTGATCTCTAAAAGTGGAATCCTCTTCTTCTTACAAAAAAATTACATATAGATGTTTCTAGTCTATGAATATTCATCTTCTTCTTGTACTTGGCACTAAAAGTGGATTCTATTTATATTATATCATATTAGAAGTCATGAATATAAGACAAAATATACTTATACAATGAAAAAATGAGTGCATAATACACAAATATAAGACAAATATCATGTGTAGCTTTACAATCTATGATCTTCTATCAACACTTTCCTAGACTTAAAAGGTTGTCTCATCTTGAGATAATATCATAAGATCTCAAAGAATTCACAAGTGACTAGAGGCTGAAGAAATGGTTAGACCATTAGGATTCATAGTAATCTCTCAAGGCATCATTTCCAATTTTCACCTCTTGTATACTACTTATCCTCCCTTTCGAGTTTTCAACTAACATACCAACCTACCACCCTTTTCAGTTTGAAATAAGATGGTGTAATCAGGTGGCCACCTTTTATATATTTTAAACAAACCTAGACCTTATTATCTTACTAAATCATCCCCAAATACAAAATGTTATATAAAATTTTCAAAATTTGTACTCTTTGTAGTACTTAACTTGATGATGGTGGCATGGATGCAAATGATGATTAACTAGAAGATTCTTTGGATTGGGACTATGAAGCCTTAACCTAAGTCATGATCTATTAAAGCTCTAAAGGTGGTCTATACGTAGGTGTATTGAAAATATAGGCAACTACATTGGTGAAAGGAGTCAAATCCATCTTGTAAGCATTGTAGTCCATCATCATTTATTGGATAAACCATAACAAGGTGAAAAATGGATCATGGAAGATGATGATCTACTTGAGGTTTGTGTCATCAATTATGAACAAGGATGCATTGGTGTTCTTAACCCTTGTCTAGATTTTTCCACTCAATTTCTCCATCTTATATGTGTGTCCTTGAGCTTAGACACTGATGAAATAACTATGAAAAAGCTAAATCTACAAATTTATAAGATTGTCATGCATGTTATCCCTGACATTGAGTGACTTTTGGAGTGCTATATCTTTCTCCTACCCAGTTGTAGTGTGACTCACCATGGTTACTATGTTGGTGGTAGAATTTGTAAAGTCTATACTAGAATTGGCTAAGGAGGTATCCAATTATTGCTTTTAGACTAGTAAGTTGTGTGTGACTTGTTGAGCTTGAAGTGTGGTAGCATCAAGCATTCCTTGGTACTCCTCCAATAGAGTGATGAGAATAAAAGCCTCATCCTTGACATCTTGGCCTAATGTTTTAATTATGCATATTTTTTGTGTTATGCACTAGTCCTTGGTGAATTTAGAGACAAGTGTATTGAGTCTACACTAGTCAAACATTACTTGGTCCTTGATTGCATGACTGACCAACTCAAGATAAATATCTTGGGTAAGCTTGGTAACTTCATGTAGTCCAGCCTTCAACTTGATGTTCTTATCCTTAGATTGGTCAATCTCCTACTCTAGAGAGGTGGCCTTATATACAATGGAATCCTATAATTCCATAACACCCTTTAACTATTTCTTTAGTGGTAATCTAAAAATATCTAGGGATACTTCCTACTAGATTAGGAATGCTGCTAAAGTTCTTACACTCACTGAAGGATCAAGTTGTGGCATAGTCACAAGTAGAAGTAAGAAGGTGGTATGTTGAGCACCCATAGTTAGAACACCCCATAGATAAAATCCTCCTAGAGGTAAATCCAATTTTTATGTACTTGATGTAGCTACAAATTGATCTTATTGTTACTTTGGCTACTTTGATTAAGCTTTTTATTTAAGCACTTATTATTATTGTGTCATATCCTCTTTTATAGGTTTTTGTGACTACCAAGCATCTTAATCCTATTTTATTTTGGATTCCTCTACTAATTTCCTAATAATCCTATCCTTGAAAACTTTATGTTTCTCTTATTCCTCCTCATATAGCGTCTATGCATGCTCTTCTTCCTTCTTCTATTCCTCAAGCACAACAACCTTGTATTTTTTAGCCTTAGCCCTAGACTATGTCATTAGTTTATCCTTCACCTTGGCTATATTTTTTGTTATTCCTACACTTGAGGATAATTTTTTCATAGGGATTCATCTTCTTCTTCTTTTTTTCTTTATAGCTTCCTCAAATTTCTACTATATGATAGTAGTATCCTATAGATCCTTTTTTGCTTACACCATTTTAGCTTAGATACCTTGGCCTTGGTAGTGAGTGCAACCTCTTTGTTATTTTTCTCTTTGTCCATCTTATTTTGGTGCACTTAATACACCTAATTTGTTGTATCATCAACTTCTTTTACCTTCTTGGCCACATCGATATCCTTTTGTTAGTTAGCCTCTATGTCTTGGGGATTTTTCATGGCCTCAACTTCTTCATCTTGATGACTTGTGTATTGAGATTGATTTTTTTATTCCTAATCCTTGTAGCACCTATTTTATTATTCTTTAAGTTTTCATTCTACTATACGAGCTACTTCCTATGAACCTTGTTGTTCTTTATTATATGATGTTCTAGCATGAGTTCTTTGGCCTACATGGCTTATTCTAAATCTAGTGAATCACTTGGATAGACCATGGAGTTAGATCAAAATACTTTATTATGCACCAAATTAACCAACTTGCATTTGGGTAGTGGTGAATTCAAAGAAGGATAAGGTTGCACTTCCTACATCATGGATATCCTACCAAATGTACATTATTTTAGGGTAGGAGAAACCCTAGCCTCTCGTCAAGTTCTTATTCTATGTATCATAGATTTCTATAGAATTTTTAGTAGTAATACAAAGACATCGATAAATATGAAAGTGGTAGAAGGTTTATATTAGAATAGGTTCTATCCTTCTTTGCATTTTTAAATCCTCTTCTCACATATTGTCAACCACATAGATGTAAGGCATGGTTTTAGGTCCACCCAAAGACTTGATGAGACATTATTATGCACTTAGACCATGTACACTACCTAATAGAATAAATACTCCTCTTCCCTATAAAAAAATTCACATCCCATATATATGTCCATCACCTATTAAACCTCTTTCTCATTTGTTCCCATCTGAGGTATGTCATAAGAACTTGTGATCTGGGACACCTTAAGGTTATCTAGCTAGGTTGTGATGATTCTCATATTACACTTTAGTGGAGGTGATAATGGTTATTATTTGGTGGAGATATTTCACTTTCCTTTCTACTATTGTAAATTTATGGCTTCTGGTTGTTACTTCACTAAAGGGACTGTTGTGTTAGGTGGTATGTCTTGGAGTACTATCATACACCAAGTTGCATAAGTTTTTTACTTGGTAACTTTGGCCTATGCCATGGCCATGGTAATAAAGTATGGTAGGTGTCCAAATGGAAACCTATGAAGTTCATGAATGTGAATAAATATGCCCATCAAAATCAAGGTGACAAAATCATATTGTCCCAAGTATTGCATGACATCTATGTATTGCATGACATCTAATGGTACCTAATGATGTGTAGTAATTAGCTCCAAATACTCCTCCCATAATGTCTTGAATATTACCTCATGTGCTAGGTTTTCATGCTCAGGTGTCCATATCAATTTATGGAATTAATTTTCTATCCAATATTTAGTGTCAGGGTACACCTCTCCTTCAAGAGACTTCTATTGGGTGAAATACAATAGAAAGAAGAAAAATTAGTAATGAGAAGTCTATTTAAAAGTTTTGCAACACTTTTTGATATTTATAAGAATCTCCTACATAAATTATTAAGTATAAATAAACTAATTATTATGGTGGATCATGCAATGTGCAATATCTACCACCCCTTTAGGAATTTGATTTGTAGACTTGGTGGTTTACCAAAATCTTTGTGTGATACACTTGATCAAGATGTAAACTAGTTCATCTTGAATTTTTTCAATTGGGATTCCTCTGGAACCTTAAACATATAAATCTCTAAATTTATTAATGATATTAGGTTTTTTTGTCTTGTATGGAACACGAGAATCACCTCATGCAAGCATGCTAAGAACTCAATCCATTTCTTCAATGTTGATGACTATAATAGTGTCGAGGCCAATGTAAATGTTGTTGTCATTATAGTAGCTAATAAGGATTTGTATAATCTCCCCCAAATCACCAAATGTGGGAATATGAATTATGTGCATAATATCTATGTTCTAGAATCAATTTGGGATTACAAGTGTAAGTGGTTTCACAACATTGATGGGATCTAGTCAAAAGAGTTTATGTTTTATCATTGGGATGTAATCAAATGTCTTAGGATCAATTTATTTTGTCTAACAAATCATAAGTTTGATGTTCATTACTTCTTTTTTTATCATCTATCAAGTTTATAATAAGTTGTGATTGATTTACGATCTCTGAGTAGTGCAATTGAAAAATGTTTAAATTTTTGCATAGTAGAAATTAGCTCAACCTTGAAACTTTAAATCACAAAATGCTTTTAAGAATGAAATTTAGAATTTGTTTTCAACCTTATGCCTTTATAGTTTATTATTATTATTATTATTATTATTATTATTATTATTATTATTGGTTTTCAATGTGAATTTCTTGCTAATTTGTCCCTTTGATATCAATGTCAATGTTGAGGTGGAAAATCTTACGATTTTGTAATTAAGGTAGTCATTGGTATATGCATCAAGATACGTCATTATATTCTTTGTTGTATATAATAGAGTATAAATGGATGATGTTGATTGGCCACTAATTTTTTAAATATTATGTCAATCAAACCTTGACTTTGGAATTAACTACTTGGGTTGACTATTATACAGCTGAGATCTTGGATGATGTGACTTGACTATACATTTATCAGATTTAATTATTTACTTTCACTCCTACTAATGTCAATAATGGCACACCTAAATTCTTATGCACATAGTTGGTGCACATTATACTTGTTATCTTATTTCCAACATATAGTAAAGATATCATCTAAACACACACACACACACACACACACACACACGCACACACACACACACCAAAAAAAAAAAAAAAGGAAAAAGGAAACACATAAGAAAACATACATAAATAGGAAATCTTAATCCACTCTATGTTACTCAGCACCCACTCCTTTGGTAGAAAAAGATCAATTAAGACTATTAGCAATAGGCTTAATCCAACATCCATTCACCCACCATGGAAAAATGTTTCCTTGTATATCTCTCAAATAAATGGTTCTTAGCTATGATATTTCATGTATAACATAAACCCATTTCCATCTAATCTATAATTTACCCAAAAATTATTTGAAGTGATTGTCATATAACAAAACTGGTTGATCTTTATATAATTCCTTATGGTGAAAATTCCTATCATGCTATGATATTTAGCTCTACTTATGAACTTCATGTGTCCAAGATGATATGCATCGATACTCATCCATCTTATTCAGTTCAATAAGCCTATTTGTGAGAGACTCATGATCGCTTAGCTTGATAACCATTGCAATTTGCAGAATGGGTACCAAGTATTCCATCAACATTACTACTTCAAGCCCATACACCAATTGAGATGTAGTAAAAAATATAATAATATTATAATGCATTAGATAAGCCCAAATAATTACAAGAATGTGATCTTCCCAATCATCCCTCTTAACATGACAAATATTTATCAACATCTTTCCCAACACTTTATTAGAAGTGTCATCTTGACCCTTAGATTGTGTATGGTATGCATTACTTTTATGATGATAAATCATGAATTATTTAGTAAGAGATTTGATAGTATTGTTTAGGATGTGTGTCCATCGATATCTAATGAGCTTGATGGGACATCCAAACCTTGTGATGATATTCTTCTAAAGGAACTTTATTGCATCCTTCACCCCATAGCTGGGTATCATATCAACTTTAAACCATTTGGTAAATTAATCTATTATAGTGATAATATATCATGCTTTGTTGCATTTAATTAGGGGATTGATCATTCCTATAAAATTAATGTCCCACTATTCAAAAGGTTGTTAGGCTAACAAAGGTTCCAAGGGAATTTCATCTTTGTGGAGTGGCTTACCCATTTTTTGACATATGTCACAATCCTACACTACTCTATGTACATCCTAAAAAATATTTGGCCACCATAACCCACTTTGTAACAATTTCCTTATAGTAGCTTCTCCAAAAAATGACCTCCTTCTATTCTTTGGTGTGTTTCCTCTAAGAGCTATGATCATTCGTGTTCCATAACTACCTAGCATAGTACTTCATCTTTCCCTAAATGATACAAGAGCCCATTTATAATAATAAATGGCAATTCTCTTGTGAAAACCTTCTTCTTGTCCCTTTCTTAGTAGTGCATAGGGAATACTCCTTGTAATAAATTAAGAATTGCCACAAAATTCTCAAGTATCATAAAAACTCAAAATAGATGGGCATCAGGAGAATCTTCCTATAGTTCTTCTAGTTCTTGCCCATTTGTGCTGTGACTAAGATGATCTAGCCCAACATTTTCTTTGCCTAGTTTGATGTTGATCCAAAATTAAAATTATTGAGAGAGCATCAACCATCTTAAAATACATCCATCGAGCATAGGCTTATTAACTAGGTATTACAGAGCTTGATGATATGTGAAAACTTCAAATGGTGTTACAAGAAGGTAATGTCAAAATTTCTAAAGTGTGAAAACTATAGCCAGTGTTTCTATTTTAGTTGTGTAATTCTTCTCTACATCATACAACTTGTAGATTAAAAAATGAATGGGGTGGTCTAATCTACTTTCTCCTAGTTGTGCAAGCATAAACCTGATTTTGATACTAGAAGCATCAACATGAAAATGAAAGGTATTACTCTAATATATAAAGATGAGGATAGGTGTAGTAACCAATCTCTACCTTAGTTCTATGAAATTTTCTTGACACTCAAAATTCTAAATAAACTTTGTACATTTGCACAACAAATATTCTAATGGATATTAAATGACTACATATCCCTTGTTAAACTTTTGATATTACCCCTTATGGAAAATAAAGGATCACACTTTTGTGGATGTGATTGATTAAGGCATACTAAGAATGACTATGATTTTGGCCTAGTCCACCAATATCCTTTCACAGCATAATACATGACCTAGCAAGACACCAAAAGGTGTAAAGAATAAGAATTTTTTAAAATTTAGGGCAAAGCATAGAGATCAAAAACATTCTAATATGGTACATATTAGACAAGTGTTCTTTAAACAAAGAGAATATTTCCCAATGATCTAGATACACTTTTAAGAAGTCATGAATGAAATCCTTAAACATAGTCACCACTGCTCTAGAAAAAACTACAAGAGCATTCTTGAGGCCAAAAGGCCTTACCTTGTATTCAAAAGATCCTCATTCTATGATAAAGGTTGTTTTAGATTTATCTTCTTCTATGATGGGTATTTGATGATAACCACTAAAGCAATCCATGAAAGAGTAAACTTCATGACCTGCGATAGATTCCAAAACTTCATCCATGAAGGGAATTAGAAATGGATAATTTACACATGAATTATTCAAAATGTGCTAGTCACTACATAATTTGAGCTCCCCTATTTTATTAGGCTTCACTACCATGGGAATAACCTTGTCTACCTTTGCTATGGAATAGATTATACCTACATCTTATGTTCTATCCAGTTCAACCTTCACTTTCAACTTCATGTTTGGATTCAACTTGTATGGACATTTATTTATGGGTCATGCACATGTAGACACTAGAAACGTGTCTGCACCTTGGTCGTCTTTCACCCTTGTCCCCCTTGGCCCATGTCCTAGGCCTTGTCCTAGCCCCCTCTATTTATCAAATTAAAATAATTAAATATTTGGCCCCTTTCCACCTCACCCTTGCCACCTTAGATCCCCTCCTTGGATCCCCCCACCTCTCTCCTAGCCTTTATTGCCCAAATCTCCCCTTTATCCCTCCTCCCACGTCCATTTATGCCTCCCTCAACCATTTTCCCATGGCCCCTTGACCTGGTAGCATGCAAGAATGGACAGAGGCTAATTTTAGCCTCTGTGCCCATTCTACGACCGCCGACGTCAGTCACTATTCGGCTGACATCGGCGGTTCTGCCGCCGTCGACAGCCTTCAAAATGTTTTCCTGCAACCATTCTGCCGCCCCCCACGAACATAATTCTCTGGATGCTCTTGGCATTCGTATTCTCCTTTCTCTCCCCCTCGTACAGCAATAGCAGTAGGTACAAGTACTCTGCATCAGTCATTTCTTCTTGTAAAAGGTCTTCCACAGCTCCAACAATAGGTTCCTCCAATTCTTTAATCAACAAGTAGGAGGTAAGCATTTTCATTGTTTCATTTCATTTTATCAGTTGGTTTTATCTATTTATCCAACCCACTACCTAGACCTTCCCTGTCCTTCCCCTGAGAGGCTGAAAAGCCTTCTCAGACCCCTGTCACCCGTCCATCTTCCTTTTGCCCTGTCACCCTTTCAGTCCAGTCCTAGACAACATTCTCAGTCCCTCAGACCCAAAACCAATCCCTCAGACCTCCAGGTAATCTCATAGACCTTTAAATAGACCTCCCTGACCCTTAGACGAAACCTCAGTCCATTCTACAAACCAAGACCAGCCTGTAACTCATCCTTGACTATTTCCTCGGCTAACCTCATCTAGTACCCCTACCGACGTCGACAGTCTAACAGACATCGATGACCTTCCTGACCGACGCTGGCAATACCACCGATGTCGATGATTGTGTAAAGGCGGATTGCTCTTAAACAAGTACGCTTTTGTCTTAAGTTCTTTCTTTCTATTTTTCATCATTTATCACTTTTTATTTCTGATCAACATTCTATTTTTAATAGTGGACTGGCATCCTCCAAGAAGCCTTTGTGCTTCTAGGACCAAGCCCTTGCTTGGCAGTCCACCCTTTTGTCATCTAACATTTTTTGTGTTTTAGTGTCTTTTTCTTTTAGGTGTTATCGTCCACAACCAAAGAGGAGTTTTCACAATGTCTAAATTTTGGTGCACACGTCTACAATCCAGGTACATACAAACCCTCATCCATTTCTTTCTTAGTTTCTCATTTCCCTTTCTTGAATGTGAAAAGCAAATCTAGCATAGAAACATTTTGGCACGCTCAGTGGGACCAAGGTTCTTCCTTGGGTTCCTTTTCTTTTCGTTCATATAGGGTGCATTAGGATCCTCCCTTTTCACCTCTTTCTTCTCTTCTAAACAACATCATAAGCAGGAATAAAAAGAACTTTTCTTTTCTTTTCTTGCATTTCTAGACTAGTCAAAAATCATATCCTTTAACCCTTTCTCAACTTGTTTTTCATCCGAACTTAACATTTCGACTTGGGGCTTAAAACACGTTGCATTGCATTTCTACTTGCTTGCATTTCTTAGACCACACTTAGTAATTAACAAATTGCATATTAAATTAATCGTAGATCACTTGATGTTACACAACCAAACCACATGCACTAAATCAAACATCAAACTTACTTGAGACAAGGCTCGACTAGGATTTCATCCCCCAATGGATACCTTACCCATCCCGGCAATCCTACTTGGATTTCATCACCAAGGGGAAAGCCCACTCTATTCTCTGGCAGAGTCTAAACTCTAGGGAAAGTATATTTTGGCTAAGCGAGACCAGGTTATCACTGGGCTCGTGAAGTGAGGGGAGCTTGCTCCTTAGCACTAGACCATGTATGGAACCTAACCCAGACTTCTTGAGCACCTAAACAAAACCTAAAACCATCCATAGACTACCTCTTCTAGGACCCGACTCAAAAGCCAATCTTCCTACACACATTTCTAAGGCATAAGCCACCATGATCCTAATAAATTTCTAGGGATTTAACACTTAGGATTTGCTTGTGCTCTTGATCTTTTCTATTCTTATCTGCTTGTTTGAGCTTGTGAGGACGACCTTTCTTGCCTTGAATGGTTCTGACTCATAGTCAAGCCAAGGCTCTAGTCAACCACGCGAGGCATCAACTGCTTCCATCTACCCCGTCCATAAGTGGTCTTATAATGGAGTTCCACTTGGAGACTGAAAGAACTCCTACTCGCCCAACCCTACCCCAGACTCCTATTATCCCAGAAGGGGACCAAGATTTTGCATGATTCTTAGACCTCAACATCAAAGCCTTGCAGCACTATCTTGCACATAGCTGAACGTGAGACTCCTTGGGCAATCTGATTTATAGAATGTCGACCTCTCTTGTCGCGACTACGGCCATATCGACAACGTTTGTAGTTCAACCTTTAGACACCCAAGCTATCACCTCGACCAATGAATAGACCTTGACCAACCTTCCAAGTGTGGCCTCTCCCTCCATCTTTGGGCCCACTTCCACTGGGGTTTTGACCCCTATCAACCTCAGCCCACTCGACCGCTCTCCACTCCTTTCCAAAATTTGGTGGTATCTATTCCGCCTACCCTAGCCCCTATCAACACTAGGGTGGCTTCCTATCCATTGGCCCCTGTTACCACAATCCAACCTCTCATGGCAACATCGAGCCTAGCTATGCCTTCTACCCAACCACCCTTAGTCTTCTCTTCTATCCCTACGACTAGTTATCCCTACGTTGTGCCCTTATAGGCATAACCAACTACATCGTATGCCTCCTCTAGCCTCTTCCAAGCACCCTACAACCTAGGGGGCACTCCACCTGCCAATCCGTTAGTAGATATCATCAAAATACTGACGGACAAGATGTCTAGCCTAGAGACCTCTGTTTCTGGCTCACGCAATTCTCTCTCATACAAGCAAATTTGCAATGAGCCCATTCATCCTTCTGTCCTGATTAAGCCATATCCCAGCCAATGGGAACTTCCTAAATTTTCTCATTTTCAAAGCAAGGAAGACCCACAACAACACTTATGGGCATTCAAACATGCCTGTTACCTTATTGCCCATGATGATGCATTACTTTTACGCACGTTTCCTATGTCTCTCTCTGGTGCTACACTTGACTGGTACAACTCCCTTGCCAGCCATTCCCTCTTCACATTCACATAGTTGGCCCAACTCTTTCTTGATCATTTCTCCATCAACATCACCAAGAAGGTCTCAATCACAGATCTCTATTCTATCTGCCAATTCAAGGACAAATCCATAGTTAACTTCGTTGCTTGCTGGAGAGGCCTCATTAATCAACTCTCCTTTTCCTTACCCCAACCCAAACTTATTAAAATTTTCTCCCAAGCCTGTGCCAAACATATTTCTTCCACCTTGAGGGTTCAGACCTTCCGCACCTTTGACGAAGCCTTCACGATGGCCCACAAGCTTGAATTGCGTGCCATCGAGGAGAATAAAGTCAAGTTATGGAGTAAGAATCCCAACTCTAAGACCAATGACTCCTCCTCTTCTAAAGCTTCATCATCAAATCCTAAGTCTAAAGCTTTAGCTAACGTTGTGGTCATTAGACCTTCATCCTCTTCACCTTCAAAAAATCAGCCTGAGCCATCCACATCTCAGAGTGCCACCTACCAATTCCAACAGAGATACGTACAATGATGGTATAATCCTCTCAGAGAATCATACACGTCTATGCTTGAAAAACTTGTTAGACAGGGGGTTCTCAATCTCCCCCAGATCTAACCACCTCCACAATTTGATCCCTCACACGCCATCCCTGCGTGGTATAGGGAACATGACTTCTACAACTACCACCATGTTAAAGGATATGGCATGGGAAACTGCAAAACCCTTAAAAACATAATCCAAGACATGCTTGAAAAGGGTGACCTCATCTTAGACAATCCCAATGCACCTCCTAATTAGGCCATCAACATCTTCAAGCAACCATTCCCCGATCATCCACCGACTCAAAACAATGTCCAGACTTTGATTGATGATACTCATGAACACAACATTCGAACAGTCAATACGGTCTCGCCCTTCATCCCCAACCAACCTCAAGAGGTTAGTCCATCTATCAGTCCATCACGTGTGGATGAACCTCTTTCCCCAGTTAGTTCTCTGTCAACCTCTCTCATCTTGGAGGATGCCTCAACCTTACCGGTAACACCAGTCTCACCATCCTCCTTCCTGTTGCCTATGGAGGACCCAACCCTTCCTACTCCTCGACTGCAAGTGGAGGGCACCATCATCCCTGCCCTTTACCCGCTTGAGGAGCCTCATTCTCTGATTTCTTCTCCACCCAGGGAAGAACCTGTCTCTCCTTTGTCTCCAACCAAGGATGAATTTGTCACGACTTCATCATGTCATGGGTCCGAGACTACTACACCCGTCTCATCTTCGGCCCCACAACTGTCAACATCTTCTCAAGGACCCAAATCTCATCCCACCTCTTCTCAACCATTTTCCTGACTAGTGGAGAAAATTGGACTTCTCCCTTCAAGGAAAGTGGAGCATTCGAGATTGTGGGAGCATCTTAAAGCTCTTCAACATGCTCGTGCCCTCTCATCTCATGCTGCTAATCCTCCCAGGGTAGAATCTCCCTAGACTCTCAACAAAGACTAGAATCCTACTTCTAAACCTGCATCTACCCCATCTAAACCTATCAAGTCACTTAACATTCACCCTATCTCTACTCTCACTCACCCGCAAGTGAAGGTGGACTTAGACCAGACCTTGACCAATAGTAGTCTTCCAACCAAGTCAAAGAAGACTGCCAGACCATAGAAGTGAACGCCTCCTCCCCCATCACCATTACCTTCCATTTTGGGCCCCCATCCTTCAACCCTGACCAGAGTCCTTCCCAATCCAACCTCTAATCAAAACTAGTTGCCTCCTTTTCTTCCTCTACCTATCTCCAGCCTACCCTCTCCTAAAAAGGTGGTACCTCTCATGAAGAAAGTGTCGTCTCTGCCTGTCACCACACCAACCCAAAAGATGGTACAGAAACCTCCTCCAGCTTCACCTAAGCAAAAGTCACCAACATCGCACACGTCAACTAACATAGATGCTTTAGTGGGCTCATACTCATTGATATTACACTAACTTTTGTAGACTTCTAGCATAACCCTTCCACCCATTAGGCCTTTCCAACCTCTCAGGTCCAAGCCCTCCTAGTTCAATGACACGAAGATTTGTTTATACCATCGTATGCTAGGACACGATACTAAGACTTGTTGTGCCCTCAAGGCTGTCATTCGTCACTATATGGAGAAGGACACTCTTCTCCTTGAGGACACTCTTGACCGACCCTCGATACCTCCCCATCCAACCTCTTCAACCACATCAACATCTCACCAACAAGCCATGACCCCTTCTTCACCTCCTATCTTTGAAATCAATGCCATCCACATAACCACTAGGTCACAAAAGGACAAGGCAAAAAAAAAGCCACCATTCCTTGGACCTACCCTTTCGTCAAGCTGCCTCTAGCACCCAAGCCTAAAATTTCTATTCTTGGCACATCTCAGCCTTCTCCTTCTTCCTCTTCCAAGTAGATTCATGACTCCATGTTAAAACAACTTCACCAGACACCTGTGAAGATGTCCCTTTATGACCTCCTCCAAACCTCACCTTAGCATTGTTAAGCTCTCATCAGAGCCCTTTAGGCAGCAGAGGTCTAACCTGAGGACCCCCAACCACTCGCTGCCCTTGTCCACTCTTTATCTCCTATTACCTCCATCACATTCAGTGACTTTGAGATTCCCACATCCAACATGGAAGATCAGGATGCCACCCTTTTCATCACTGCCTATGTCGATTGGACACATATTAAGCATGTTATGATCGACGAAGGTGCCAACATCAACATTATCTCCACCCATGCCTTTGATTAGTTGGCTCTTCCCAAGAACTGTGTCTCCAAAATTGATGCAATCTTGCACTCCTTTAATGACATCACTGCCACGACCATTGGCACAGTTGTTCTTCACATTCGCATTAGTCCACACACAGTTCCAGAGCTCTTCTATATCATCGAAGGAGAGTTTCAATACAACATGTTGCTGGGCTGACCCTGGATCCGTGCCATGGCCTATGTCCCCTCCACCCTGCACCGCTGTGTGAAATTTGAGCATGATAGACAAGTCCACACCATTCCCACTGACCCTTCACCCTTCAAGACTTGTAACACAACCTACCATCCAAATGACATCCTCATTCCTATCAAGCCATCAACTCTGGCACCACCTCCATCTGTGGAAGCTTTGACTAGTTCGCAATCGATGGTCGCCTTTACCCCTCCCATTCAAGTGATGACTAAAGACCCCATGAAAGACATCTTCCAATGACTTTCACTTGGGGAATATCGCTTGCTGACCTTAGACATGTTCTAAACTCTACAAGAGTATGGACGCCTTCACCATAGCCCTAGTTACGACCATCAGATCGGGATGGTTGTGCCTTATGGTCCTCCTCACCTCCAAACCAATCTTGTCTATGGGGGGCTCAATCAAGCTCCTACTAATGGCAACCCTCTCTCTTCACCCCAACCATTCACATCAGACTTCTCATTTCTTGGCAACCCCGCCTTTGCACACACTTACCTTTACAGGTGTGCATGGAAGGGTTTTGGTTTTGGACGCTATGAGCAAGGCTCCCATCAGCCCATTGAGCCTCTCAATGATGATGATGCCAAGAAATGGTATGGCCTAGATATCATGACCCCACTCAGGCCCCTTCAGACCTTTGTCCCAAGCCACCCATTGACCAATCTCCTCTAGGCTCACCCATCCCTCCTCCTCCACCTATGGAGTCGGTGGTTTCCATCCCTCCTAACTTTTTTACTACCTAAATGTCATTCTCTTAGGTCCCCTAAATCTATCAACCAAGTGGGGTACCCAAGGCTCTCCTTCTCATCTTCTCTCCATCCCATTAATCATCCGCACTGGGGGTTAGACATTCTTCCTACCACCAAATCACTGGGGGGAGTTCGACTTTATACCGACTATCATAACCTTGACCAGACCAATGACCAAACATCAACCAACCAAATATCGACAAATATCAACCAGACATTGACCAATCATCAATCATGACCTCGACCAAACATTCAACCCAAACATTCAACCAACCTTTTTATCACAACATTCAACCAGTCTTGACTAATCAACCAACGTATCAACCAACTTTATGTCTAGCATCAATCAACACCTAACCAATCTGGAAAGAGGAAAATGGGGCAAGTCCACTCCTAGTTGACTCAGACCTTATCATATATGCACAAGCATGGGTCAGGGACTTATCATTTGTCCTCTCTTGATAGACGGCCAGAACCTGAGCCTCTTAATGCATTGCATCTATGACCATTCTTCTATTAGTCAAGTGCTCGTCCACTTGACATTTAACTTGATCTCATCCTTTGAGCAATCCTCGTCCTCTTAATCCTCATTCCTTTCAACTCTATTTCCATTAACAAATCCTCTACAACCCTTTTATGATGCATGGATGCTTTGTCCTAATAAAAGGGAGCCCTTGACCTTCTATAGTCTTGTCCATGACTCCAAATTCTGTCCAAAAAAAAAAAGATGTCAAAATATCCAAGGTCAAAAAATCAAATCAAAAGGCAGACTGCTCCCTCAAAGGACAGCTGTACTATCATTGCTGTAGCTAATAGACTGCTCCCTTGAAGGACATCTATTCAAACTTATATAAAGCAAAAATATAGACCACTCCCTCAAAGGATGGCTATGACTAAATTTTGCTACAAACAACACCTTTCTTAGAAGCTTCCCACATTGATCAGCTTCACAAATGACCACAAAGCAAAATGACATCTCTATGTAGACTTCCCGCATTGATCAGTCTGCACCAAAAAAAAAATGGGTCATGGACTTGGCTTGTAGTTGTCTCAAGGTCTCCTATAAAAAGGGGCAAAGTCATCCCTGCTCTTAAAATGGGTTACCCTATCCTCCTATCATAACACCTACTCAAGGGACTTCGAGCTCACTTTAATGTCAAAGTGATTTGATTACCGTTCTAACACAACTCATGGTCAATGACACAACGCATGAATGGGGCTCTTGGTTCTAACAACCCCTATCTATGCTGTCATTTTGGTCCTTATCAATGAAAGGGCAAATATGTCTTTCACTCCCTTTACACTTTGGTTACATTCAACTTCATCATTTGTCAAACCAGCTCAACTCAACCCGACTTTTGTCAGACCACTCATCATAGTCCTATTCACATAGTTTCTATGGACACCAATACACATGGAAACTATCGACCAGACATAATTTATGTTAAGCATAAACCAATACTTTCTGAAGCATAAATAGACCTCAATTCATTTTTAGCATACATCCATCACGAATATGGAAAATTGCTAGGGATGAAAGACCCTCGACCAATGTTACAGCATACACCATTTGGAAAAGGCTGTAACATCTTTTTCTCCTCATCATTCCGACACATGACCAAACCAATCATCGACCAATCTTCTCACCTTGTCTGAACTACATTGGTCTGAGGCCCTAAGACCAAGGCTATGTAGGCAACACTCAGATGACATGACATCCTCTAGGGTTAGCTCGACCACCCTCATTTGTTTGTCTCCTTGATGGACAAACCCTATCCTCCTTTTGACCATGACCTTGACCTCGACCAAGACCAATCCATACCTTTGACCATTCCTCCCTTTTAGGGAGAACTACATTGGCCTGAGGCCCTTCACATAAGGGCTATGTAGGTAGCACTCAGTCTTCTGAGGTTAGCTCGGCCACATCCTTTCATCCATCCATCTACCTCAACCAATGACCATTGGAGATCGCGACTATCTCCTCAGACTCTGACCACTTCCAAGACCATGTTACTTTGGTTGTTTTTGCCTTTGCTACCTCATGACTAGTTAGTAATTTTTTCACAGACCACATTTTGACCCTCACAAGTATAGGATCGCAAGCTAGTTGATCTGCACTACTTGTGACATTTTTCATGTTTCTAGGAGCACTTCCTGAGCCTAGGATACCTGGAACATGACGACCATTGGAGCTTTAGCTTAGATTGAATAAACCGATCAGTAGATGACTAAATGTTGGGGCTCAGTTATTTCAATTTTGGCACTCCTCGACCCTTGACCTGTGACAATTTGACCCAACCATCTTATGCAGTGGTATATGTGCAGTCACAACTATTGCAGCATTCACACTCACCCTCTCTCTATCCATCTCTCTGTCAAATCAACACTCGATCTCAGGTTCCATTCTCTCGACTCTCGCTTTGAGGGGGGAACACCTCATCCCATACCTGGGGCAACCAACTCCTATTTTTGTCTTGCAGTTCATCAAGAACAACCAACAAGACAAAAAGGGGCAAATGTAGACACCAGAAACATGTCTGCACCTTGGTCGTCTTTCACCCTTGTCCCCCTTGACCCATGTCTTAGCCCTTGTCCTAGCCCCCTCCATTTATCAAATTAAAATAATTAAATATTTGTTTCCTTTCCACCTCACCCTTGCCACCTTGGATCCCCTCCTTGGATCCCCCCACCTCTCTCCTAGCCTTTATTGCCCAAATCTCCCCTTTATTCCTCCTCTTGCATCCATTTATGCCTCCCTTGACCATTTTCCCATGGCCCCTTGACCTAGCAGCGTGTAAGAAAGGACAGAGGCTAATTTTAGCCTCTGTGCCCATTCTTTGACTGCCGATGTCGGTCACTATTTGACTGATGTCGATAGTTTTGCCACCGTCAGCAGCCTTCAAAACATTTTCCTATAACCATTCTACCACCCCCCATGAACATAATTCTCTAGACACTCCTGGCATTCATATTCTCCTTTCTCTCCCCCTCGTACAACAATAGCAGTAGGTACATGTACTCTGCATCAATCATTTTTTCTTGCAAAAGGTCTTCCACAGCTCCAACAACATGTTCCTCTAATTCTTCAATCAACAAGCAACAGGTAAGCATTTCCATTATTTCATTTCATTTTATTAGTTGGTTTTATCTATTTATCTAACCCACTGCCTAGACCTTCCCTGTCCTTCCCTTGAGACGCTGAAAAGCCTTCTCAGACCCCTGTCGCCCATCCATCTTCCTTTTGCCCTATCACCCTTTCAGTCCAGTCCCAAACAACATTCTCAGTCCCTCAGACCCAAAACTAGTCCCTCAGACCTCCAGGTAACCTCACAGACCTCTAAATAGACCTCCCTGACCCTCAAACAAAGCCTCAGTCCATTCTACAAACCAAGACCAGCTTGTAACTCATCCCTAACTATTGCCTTGGCCAACGTCGTCTAGTACCCCTACCGACGTCGGCAGTCTAACTGACGTTGGTGACCTTCCTGACCAACGCCGGTAATACCACCGACGTCAGTGACTGTGCAAAGGTAGATTGCTCCTAAACAGGTATGCTTTTGTCTTAAGTTCTTTCTTTCTATTTTTCATCATTTATCACTTTTTGTTTTTGATCAGCATTCTATTTTTAACAGTGGACTGGCATCCTCCAAGAAGCCTTTGCCCTTCTAGGACCAAGCCCTTGCTTGGCAGTCCACCCTTTTGTCATCTAACATTTTTCATGTTTTAGTGTCTTTTTCTTTCAGGTGTCATCCTCCACAACCAAAGAGGAGTTCTCACAATGTCTGAATTCTGGTGCATACATCTACAATCTGGGTACGTACAAACCCTCGTCCATTTCTTTCTTAGTTTCTCATTTCCCTTTCTTGAATGTGAAAATCAAATCTAGCGTAGAAACATCACACTCCTTGAGTTTGATATGCATTTCCCCTAGGTATGGATCTACTCCTTTTACCTCTAAAATGTTTATGGGAAACACATCTTGATAATCTTATAGGAGTTGCATAACTATTAAACTTTAGATTTAGTCTAGTAATCACTTATATGTGCTAGTTTAGGAATTTACTCACTTCCAATGTTTTTCATATGATTTTTAATAAGTTTCTGATACATATTGTAATTTTAATCTATAATAGAGTCTTGTAACATTATTTTCCCTTCCAATTTTAGAATTTATATGCTTTTCATTTTTTTCTTTAGTGGGTTCTATGACTGGGTCCTTTAATAATTCTACTAGTCATTTAAGTTCAAAGAAATTAGTTAGATCAATATCACCATCAGTATTTCAATCTTTAGTTTCCTTCTCTTCATCTTATATTTGGTGGCACAACTACATAAGAGAGTGTTCTTCTAGCTTAACAACTTTATATCTATATAATGATGTGTTTAGATCACAATCTATGTTCTTCTGCATAATAGACTCCTCACAGTGCCTAAATCTTTAATGCACCAATGGAATAGGAAATGTTTGATTTTTAGAAGCACATGATGAACCAAAAGATTCTCATCTTCAAACATAAAAGTTTGTATGAAGTCACTCTTCACCTACACCTAATGTTGTCTCCCTCCTACATTATTGATGCATATATGAGGCTAATGGTAAATGGGAAAGTGTATAATGAAATATATGAACCCAATTCTTAGGTGCCATATGTTATTCAATCTAGAAATAAACACATTTATGGATATGGATTTAGGGCACTCCCTTTCATGAAAGTAAGGACAATTACTTTTGATGATCGATGGTAGTTGAAACTTGCTAATCATCAGTTGAAATGCATCATCCTAATCAAGTTGATCATCTCTATGAATTGTCCACCACATCTCCACAAATCCTTTTAAATCATAATTCAAGGCAATGACCCACTAAGTGATTGTAAGCACATAAAATTTTAGGCACATAATGAATTGATTGATATCTTTGGTTTCATAGTACAAAGGAAGTTGTTTTTTCATGAAGACCATTCTCATAGTTTAGAACTCATGATTACCATGATCCTATTTGATTAGATGTGTATCTAAGTCTCCACTAATAGACAAATCTATTTCCCAAGGCAAAGTGCCTTCTCTGGTTGGCTCTATATAATCTTGCTATGATTATGTACTTGATCTAGAAAATCACCTTTTGAGTGAGTAGGGGATTTATCAGACATGGACCCACAATCATATATGACAAACTAAGGTGTTAATGATTTAGTAACTATTGGTTTAGGCTTCAATTTCACAAACATCTTCAATTATTAAGTGAGTGAAGATTGTACCTAAGATTTAGTAAGCTCATACAAGAAATTTCATTTGAATATGCATAGAGATTTTGGGTTGTCCTTAGATTTTACCTTCATCCTTTAGGGTTTGTGCACCTTATGTAAAGGAATGATTACAATCTTATCTCCTTGATGCACCTCTAACTAATTTTTAACAGTATTAACAGTCATCTAACAATTATATGACCATTTATTTCCAATCAAGATAGGGTAATGAGTTGATAATATCTTCATATCATTGACTTCAAAATCACCTCATATGATTGATTCTATTACTTTGATCTCAACATATTCTAATTAGCTAATGTGTTTAAATCTTCTATACTCTACTATGCTTAGAGTCACTGGGATATAACTTAGAACTGGTTGTCTGATTGCCTCCCATGTAGACCTAGGGATCATGTTGACCATGTTGCCAAAATCAAATATCACATTTCAAATTTCATATCCTATAAATTCAATGTTGATTTGTGCATCTGCATCTCATGTATTATTTGTTTTTACATACCAAACAATTCTTTTTATCTTCTATTGACCTCCATGTACACACTCCAATAAATTTTGTAGAAATATTATGATGATCTAAGAAATTTCTTCTTACACAGTGTACTTAGCATCTTTAGTAAATATGTTAGCATAGTAACAACTCCATCCTAGTGCATAATGCACATAATCTAACCATACATTTGGGCATCTATTACTATAACTTCTCCTTTAGTAGTGTCTTTGTGTTGAATATTTTTCAACGTCTATGTAGATTCATACATGAGCCCCTTTTATACAATTAAGTCTAGGTATTTATCATATTTCTCTTTTTAGATTCCCTGGTCTTAAAAAATTTTGAGAGGAGGCAATCCTCTCTCTAAATTCTATTGTATTATAATGACATTCATAAATGTATCCTCCTTAGGCTATGTGTTCACCATGTTAACATTCTTGATGACATTTTCCTTTATTTACTTTTCTAACCTAGCATAATATTTTGTCTCATGCTGGTCATATACCCTGTAATATTTTTAATAAGTTTGTCTTTTAGGATTAAAAGGGAAATTGTGTTGCACATGATTATACTCTCTACACAAGTAAAATTGCAAAGGACGACATTGGTAATTATTTATTCTACCACATTGGTAACTCCCTCTGTATCTACCCTTAGATCCTCCTCTATTCGACTGATAACCTCTTTATTATTACATTGTATTCCAATGATGAAGTTATTGGATAATATATCCAATCCCAAATTATTGTTGCATAACTGGTGGGGTCTAACTAGTTTACTTTTGCTATGTCATTTCCATATTCCAAGATGTTATGTAATGGTATTGTGATGATGGTGGTGTCTAACTCAAAAAAGGAGGGGCCCATCTGGCTAGATCTTGAGGATAGTACTAAGGCAAACTAGGAATACATTATGGACCTACTTGGTTTGCATAACCCTTACCAACCTTTAGGCCTCAAATCATCTACTTTATTAAGGACACTTGATGCACAATGATGGAAAATACATTCTTTTTGATATCTTCTTTGAGATCTTACAGAGCCCTACAATTATTTTCATCATGATTATGTGAATTACATAAATTAAAATAGAAACTATTTGGGATTTTGACATACTAAAAAATATGGCAATGCATTGTTATATGTCCTACTACTCTACAAATTTCATATAACTTTGTCTTGTTCTTGGGACAATAATTCCTATGATGTCCTTATTTACCACACTCTATGCACCATAGACTTATCTTAAGTTTATCTACTTCATAATATTTTTCCATCCTCTTCATAAAGGCTTGAAATTTATTTTCAATATTAGAACCCATTATGGGATCTTCCCAATAATCTTTAATTTTTTCCACCTGAAGAGCAGCAGTTCTAGCATCTACCTTCATTGTGTATTGTGTTTGTGCTATAGCAAACATGATGTTAGAATGCATCCCTTAGATAAACCACACATATTTATCTTTATATTCTAATATAAAATCCACCTTATTCATAACATTTGAGAACCTAAAACCATAATCCTAGACTAATTATCCCAACTTTTACCTAATCTCTTTTAGGTGTTGAATGGTCTGTCTTGTACATTTCTTTATTTTAAATTCTATGATGAACCACTCCTTAACCTATTGTAGACTTACTTGACAAATTTCTTTGTATTACATAAACTAAATTTCTCTTCTATTTAGTTCCCTTATTAATTCACACTTATTTATAGCCTCATTGATAATACCCTTATCCTACTATCTCATCTCACATGTTAGTGAGTATTACTCAGGGTCTGTAGACCCATCACATATCATCAAGTTGATAAATGCTCCTATAACACCCACATTATAAATAGGGTTAGAGGGATATTTTGTGTATATATTATAATAAAATGTTACATTCCATGTAATCCCATTTGTGTATTATGAATATTTACATATGCACTAGGAGAGTTAATTTGCACACTCTATTTTTCTTTGTTTCCTATTTTTCTTTATTTGGTTTTAATAAAACCTATGATCTTAAAAGCCTTAGGAATTTAGGTTGTTTCAATTTTAGTACCCCAAATATGTACATTTTAAAAAAAAATACCTTCCCAAATACCATCTACCTATTCTTATGGTTGAAAACTTCTACTATAATATAAAAAATTGGGCTACATGGATGTGTGTTCTTTCAGTGAATGATTCTTTCATATGGATTTTTGTTATTTTAAGATTGAGCTTGCAATTACTATATGAATTTATTCTAATTTGTTTCTCAATGCTTTATGTCCTAAATCTAATAATACCTATTTTTTTATATATGCACTATATCCATCATCTGACTCATCTACCTCTACACTATTCTTGCCTTCATCTTTGAACATCTCTTCTTTCTCTCATTATTCATCACTTCTTTCTTTCTACCAGACTTTGTCTTCTTATTTCATCTCATATTTATTAATCCTTAATTATTTATCTCTTTTTTCTTGTTCATCACATATTATTACTCATTCTTCACTCTACTCATAGCTACTTGGGTATTTTTCTATTTACTCCATCTATTTTGTTGTTTCATGTCATGTTTTGAATCTGGACTCTTATTTTTTCTCTTCATCCCTTGTGTCTCCATTAAATATTTAGGTCCAAGCCTTATCTACTCAATTAATAATCATCTATGGTTAGGTCACACACACCCCCACAAGCCCTAAGCAACTACTCCATATTGGCTAGAGTAGGTACCATGACCTTATCCAAAACCAACATCTTCACAAGCATATGTAGTTACTGTAGAAATTTCCCTCAACTTATTATAAAAAATAAGTCCTTAATAATTTTTAAAATTATGCATATTTCTACCACAAACTCAGTTATATATCTATCTATTTAGTAGTAATCCAATGATCTATTGCTCTTTTTCAGTTAGTTTCCAATCTCTGCAACTGATTTATCTTTTCTTTAGTCCAAATTATACATTCTTTTATCCTTGGGTTAAAAAAATAATATTTAAACCATGCTAAATAGTTAGCTATAAATTCCAGCAACTTGCACTATAAAATTTTGTAAATCTCTCCATAAATATGCTCTTGAATGATCTCTTAAATGGTAAGACTAGTCCTTTTTTATTCTTCTACAAAATTGCATATCCTTTGGTCTAACCATATCTCAATATATCTCTACCATGGTAACCATATTACAATAATTTCCTCTGAAAGGAGTTTCCACACTCACTGAACCATTATTAGTAGAGGTTCTTAAAGCATCAAAACATGCTAAAAATGAGGATAACTATGATATACTTTGTATTCATAGAATATTATATTATATAGAGATAAGAATTAGGATGACATAACCATAAGAAACATTAATTATCCCATGTTATTGAGGAATTAAGAACAACCAATATTTCATAAATAATAATAATACATCCAAAATAATTAGACAGAAATTAATCAAAACATTACATACGAGAACGCACAAAAGGAACATAATAATAAATCACGTAGGTAATCATAACCAGGTGATCTCTATTGATCTCTAAAAGTGTAACCCTCTTATTCTTACAAATTAAAGTATATATATATATATATATATATATATATATATATATATATATATATATATATATATATATATATATATATATATAGTTCTAGTCTATGAATATTCATATTCTTCTTTTACTTGGTCTTAAAAGTGGATTCTATTCATATTCTATCATATTACAAGTTGTGAAAATAAGACAAAATAGACTTATATAATGATAAAACTAGTGCATAACACACTAATATAGGCAAACATCTTGTGCATCTTTACAATCTATGTTTTTCTACCAATAAAAACCAAGATCATGTTACAAATTAAATTAGTGCATATAATCTGACAATGAATAATCAAAATTCTAAAAGAAAATAGAGAAAGGAAGGAGTATACCTATGTGTCAATGCAACCATGTTTACCCTTTTTAGTTTACATTTGTTAAGATGCTTCCATGTTAAAAGATTGGATAAAGAGGTTCATAGTTAAACCTTGGGGATGTGAATAAGAGGATTTGAGGATGATCATTCCCCCAATGTAGTGAAGGGATGAGTAATGTCAAATCCATAGAGGGTGCTCAATATTGACTACACACTTGAATGTGAAATAAAATCATGTAGCCAATCCTACAACCAATCTCTCCCAAGTGAAATGGTTTAACCAATTTAACCTCAAAAAATATAAGTAGTGTCAATTCCATAGAAGGTGTTTAATTTTGACTACACTGCCCTAAAGATATGTTGACCAATTTTGCCCACAGGCAAAATTTTGGTCAACTTCTCCCCTACTATTTAAGGCCAATTCATTTGTTTTCGATCTTGCATGAATCTATAGAATTTCTACAGACTCTGCAGGTCTAAATCTACGGACTCTGCAGGTCTAAATCTATGGACTCTGCAGGCTTGAATCTACAGACTGTGTAGGAAAAGGAAAATCTATGGACTTTGCAGGCAGGTTCATTTTTACAAGTTCAAAGGCTTCTGCAGGCAGTTTTTGTCAAAAGAATCAATTTTTCAACACTTAGTCATTTTTCGGGACTATTTCAGTGCCTTGGTTCAAACTGAAATCTCCATCGATAAACACCAACAACAGGTTCAACACTTCCAGTTTAATTGGCTTAAGTTCAACATCCAGTTTAATGAAAAAGAGTTCAGTGGGTTAGGCTTTTGGTTCATCGGCATGCTCTTTTGAACCTTGAACCATTGAATCAAATTTTGGTTCAACGGCTTTGGTTTAATGGAAAAGGTTCAACATCAATGGTTTGAAAGAATCCATCGGCCTTCACTCCCCATCAGCATGCTTAGTTGAACCGTTGAACCAAATTTTGGTTCAACAGGTTCAATTCAAGGGAAAAAGTTCAATGAAGAGATTCGTCAATCTTTGTTCAACATGGAAATTCAACGGATGGTTCAGTCTCTTGGTTCAAAGCAGCTTGTTCAAAACTTGGTTCAAGAGTTCATCAGCTAAATGTTTGAACATTGAACCATTGAACCAAATTTTGGTTCAATGCATTTGATTTAATGGTTCAATTCAACAAAAAGGTTCAATGCATTCATTTTAATGGAAAGGTTCAAAAGGTTCATTGATGCGCTCGGTTGAACCATTGAACTGTTGAACCAATTTTGGGTTCAACAGCTTAGTTCAACAGGTTGGTTTAATGTATGGTTCAAGGGTATGCACTTGAACCGAAGGGCAATCATAGTCAAATGGACTTTTTAGAGGGTTGACACTTTAAGACTTTTCATGTTTTGGGCATGGTTCATTCTAATTCAAGGGTTCATTGGCTTTTGTTCACTCCCCATCGACGCGCAATGGTTGAACTTTGAACTGTTGAACCAAATTTTGGTTCAACGGGTTCAATTCAAGGGTCTGTCCCAAGCCAAGGGGGATCTTCAAGTCCAAATTGCCCTTTCAGAGGGTGGACACATCATATTCTCAAATATTTGGGCGTGCCTCAAAGTAACAAAGGGAAGAAAAGGGAAAGAATTTCTTTAGACAATTTGTCTGTGGAAATGCACAGTGAAATGCAAGTCAAAGTCAACTGGCAAAAAAATTTCCATGGACATTTTGTCCGTGGAAAATAAAATGAAGCCAAGACCCGGGAAAATTAACTTGGGGAAATATCCCATGGGAAATAAAGCCGTGGAAAATCAAATAGTGAAGACCCAGGGAAATTGACCTAGGGAAATTTACCCACAGGAGCCTGGGAGGACTTAACGAAGGTAGAAAAGTTGTAGGTGCTCAAGGAGATGCCACGTGGACCTGATGATGGCTATGAGGCCATCAAATTTAAAGGAATAGGATAGCCATTGATATTCAAAGTATGACAGCCGTAGAAACGTCAAATTTATCAAAATGGAGTAGCCATTGGGCTTTAATCTGTAAGAGCACTAAACGGAAAAGAGAAAGAGCCAAAATGTAGCGACCCAACATAATGTTCATCCAAGGAGCCAAGTGGCCAAAAGGGGACAAATTCCAATTGGTAAGTAGAGTGACAAGGCAAAGAACAGTCAAGCAGTCCAAGTGGTGTAAACAAGGTAATTTATTGCCTAATGGCGTGAACGGCAAACAAGTAAAGCGACAGGCAGGTGATGAGTGAGCAGTTAAATTTGACTGGCACAAAATTAGAGAAGCATCTTTGGCAGGTGAAATAGTGCCAAAAAATTGATCATTTGGAATGATAGTGGCCAACAGTGTGAATGCTTTCTCTGTCTCACATTAAATTGAAAGGCAAACTGTGTAAGTCATCCAAGCAGGAAATGTAAGTCTCAAACAGGCAAAATGAACAGTCCATTTAATTCCTTGAGTGACTTGTTCTCTTCATGAAAGGACACGTATGCCACTTGTAAAAGAGGGAGCACCACATGGGCCTCTTTGCTTCTCATATATATTGTGGACTTGTTCATTTGTAATCATCTTTTCACAATTTTACAAGGCACAGCCCTGCTAAAATTTCCACCTGAGTCTGTAAACACAATTTTACCTCTTCTTGAATAGATATTCTATGTATGTCCTGAGTATTGATTTTTGTTTATTCATTATTTTTGATGCTCTCACAGGTTCAATACCAACACACTAGCTATCTGCAAGGCGCCATCTGTAGCTAATAGGAGAAGAGTTCTACTTTGGAGTGCAGAACAGAGGGGATCATCTACAGAGTGCTTCTCACAACACCTTTAGTGAACCTGCTTCTTTTGTATCTTTCATTTTGTACCTCCCTGTCAAGTTTACAAATTGTTTCTTCTATCAAGGGTGAAGCGTATAAGTGTGTTTTCTCTGATTTTGAGAGTGGGCATGAAAGGGTCATACTATTTTGGTGTATCACCTCCTTAGATTAGGTTTATTTTCTTGCATTTCTTCTCCCTTTCCATTCCCCCCTTTTTTATTATAGCTATACATATATGCTTGTCTATATTTTGCTTTGCTTGAAACAAACAATGATACATCAAAGGGAGCTAGCCCTTAACTAGAGACTCTCCCCTCTAGCTTCGCTAGTCCCACAGGTGAGAGGGGAGTTTCCATGTTGTGAGGAGAAGGCAAGAGCTAGGCCTCTTTGCCCTGGGTGTAATCTCCAGTGTCAACCATTTTGGCACGCTTGATGGGACCTAAGTTTTCAACACAGTAAAGTTTCAAGATTGGTGCTAGTCTTGTTACAACAAATCAAGTTTCTTCAGCATCTAGTGACTCTGAGTTAATCAGCTAGTTAAGTAGCCTGGTGCCATTTAGAAATCATTTCTTGTATGTATAATCCTTTTACACAAAATCATGGGTTTTGTTTTCCTTCATGTGAATATGATCAGACTAAAAAAAATTTAGAGAATCCCCTCAAGTAGCTCTCCTAGTTGCCCTGCAACTATAAGGGAGGTGGCATTGGAATTTGAGAGGTAGACAATGGAAGTTAACAGGCTGGAAGAGTAGTACAGATATCAGCAGGAGCTGATGCATAAAGAAGAGTGTTTGTTTAGGTAAGCACAGGCCTTGTAATCCATGGAGGAGGAGGTAAAAAATGGATAAATCCATCTATTCAAGGCAGTTAGCCTTGTGTGCCCCTTCTTAATCTGAAGAAAACCCCCTCTTTTGCACCAAATCCATTTTATCAAATTGCACTTGCTCACTCTAGCTCATCAAATACAGCTACTCCCAATCTCATGCACCTGGCTTTCCAACACCAAAAGACATCAGAACAACCTCCCATGGAGATGAACCTTCTAAATTCCTCATATTGTGAATCTCCCATTGAGAAGAGAATCACGAACTAGGACATCTCTTTCAATGCTAATCCTATTCAACAAGATGATGATGATCACCTCCAAGAAAGACTCTTTCAGGACAACCTAGCCAAGTAAATTAAAGATTTAGAGGCTAGGATAAAGCTACTTCTTGAAGAAGAGTTAAATTTCTAGACCTAGTGGAGGAGCCTCACGACCTTGGAGATAATGAAGTTGATGCCTGCTCATAGGAGCAAAATTTTGATTTAGAGATCCTGCACTGGGGAAAAATAGTGGAATCATGGGATAGCATAGAAGAAGAAGAGCAAGGTTTTTCTTAAAGCCTTGAAGAAGCTGAAGCTGTGCCTTCTGATGATGATGCTAGAGACCTCTAGGAGAATCTTTTCCAAGAAGATCTGGCCAAGAGAGTAATAGAGTTGGAATCCAAAGAGAAATTCCTTAGCCAATGTGTGGTGGACGGTTCAGACCAAACAGCCCATTCCATGCCTGAACACACCCTATCTACACATTTCTAAGAGAGTTATCAGGCTGTGCTTGATATTGATGAAGTGCTAATAAAATGGAAGGAGGAGAATCATTCAATTTTGGCTCATGGACTGCCACCTCTTCCACATGTTTTCTCCACTTCGTCCCTTCTCAAGGAAAAACCTATTTTGTAAGAGGTAATTGAGGAGTAGAAGATCCAATTTGTAGTCCTTCAAGAGGCTATCATGAGCAACAATGAAGAAGAAATCATCATTAATGCTCCTTGTGAAGACCTTATCAGTAATGGAGAAGATGCAGGTCTTGCATATATGCTGATGTTCTAGCAATTTGAAGAGGAACAAATGCATGGTAAGCTCTCTTCTCCTCTGTTTGATGAACTTCCTTGTTGTTTTGATGATGAGGATGACTACGTTGAGGAGCCTGAGTTGGAGGAAAGAAAGGAGAGGTCTATCTTCCTTGAGGAAGGCCTCAAAGAAGAGCACTTTGAACAAAGAGGTGATGTTCTATGGGATGAGCAATTAATTTGTGAGTCCATTTTAGACATCACCACAATCACCCTTCTTCAAGAAGGCCAAGGGGAATCAGAGGATGAGTCTGACTGTATCTTCAATGAGGTAGAAGGAAATAAGTCAGACCATGATGCACTGCAAGGGAGCAATACATGTCAAAGGGCTAATGGTGATAAGCCAACAACCATTGATTTCTTGGTGAAAAGCACCAATATGAAGAACCAACATTCAACAAGCCTCTAGGGACAAGAAGAATACATGTATGTTGGAGGCATGTTCGATTCAGATTCACTTAGATACTAGCCAATGCAGGTGATAGGCAAGAAGAGTAAGTCACCAACTCTCTTCTTCATTTAACTACTTGCCTGGTGCCATAAGTCTTCTTGCCAGGAAGGAGACCTAAGAAATTTTCCTTTTGATCCAGGAGGGAGGCAGTTTTTCTTGGTTAGTTGTATATAGTAGTTTGTTTTTCAAAATTTTCCCTATTTTCCCTAAGTGCAGTTTGCACAGGTAGTGTTTTTTAGCCTTATGTGTTTCCCTTTGCATGTCGGGTAAAAATTCATGTTTAATTCTTGATCCTTTGGGCTATTGTTAATTCTTTCATAGCTGCATCTAACTCTGCACCTAATGGATTTTAAGGCAACTCATTCTAAGCATAGCAGGCATGCTTCCCCTATGAGTCACCAATCTATTGACCAATTTTTCCCACAAGAAAAATTTCAATCAACTTTTCCCCTATTGTTTAAGGCCAATTCATTTGTTTTCGATCTTGCATGAATTTGTAGAATTTCTACAGACTCTATAGGTCTAAATATATAGACTCTATAGGTCTAAATCTATGGACTCTACAAGCTTGAATCTATGGATTGTGTAGGAAAAGGAAAATCTACAGACTCTGCAGGTAGGTTCATTTTTATAATTTCAAAGGCTTCTACAGGCAGTTTTCATCAAAAGAATCAATTTTTCAACACTTAGTAATTTTTTGGGACTATTTCAGTGCCTTGGTTCAAACAGAAATCTCCATCAACAAACACCAGCAGTAGGTTCAACACTTTCAGTTTAATCGGCTTAAGTTCAACATCCGGTTCAATGCAAAAGAGTTCATCGGCCTAGGCTTTTGGTTCATCAGCACGCTCCTTTGAACCTTGAACCATTGAATCAAATTTTGGTTCAACAGCTTCAGTTCAATGGAAAAGGTTCAACATCAACGGTTTGAAAGAATCCCTCGGCCTTCACTCCCCATCAACACGCTTACTTGAACCGTTGAACCAAATTTTGGTTCAATGGGTTCAATTCAAGGGAAAAAGTTCAATGAAGAGATTCATCAATCTTGGTTCAACATGAAAATTCGGTGGATGGTTCAGTCTCTTGGTTCAAAGCAGCTTGTTCAAAACTTGGTTCAAGAGTTCATCGGCTAAATGCTTGAACCTTGAACCATTGAACCAAATTTTGGTTCAACATGTTCAGTTCAATGGTTTAGTTGAGTAAAAAGGTTCAACACATTTAATTCAATGGAAAGGTTCAAAAGGTTCATTGGCGTGCTCGATTGAACCATTGAACCAATTTTGGGTTTAACGGCTTGGTTCAACAGGCCAGTTCAACGCATCATTCAAGGGTATGCCCTTGAATCGAAGGGCAGTCATAGTCAAATGACCTTTTTAGAGGGTTGACACTTTAAGACTTTTCAAGTTTCAGGCATGGTTCATTCTAATTCAAGGGTTCATCAGCTTTTGTTCACTCCTGATCGGTGCATAATGGTTGAACTTTGAACTGTTCAACCAAATTTTGGTTCAACAGGTTCGGTTCAAGGGTTTGTCCCAAGCCGAGGGGGATCTTCAAGTCCAAACCACACTTTTGGAGGGTGGACACTTCATATTCTCAAAGATTTGGGTGTGCCTCAAAGTAACAAAGGGAAGAAAAGGGAAAGAATTTCTTCAGACAATTTGTCTGTGGAAATGCATAGCCAAATGCAAGTCAAAGTCAACTGGTGGAAGAATTTTTGCAGACATTTTGTCTAGAAAAAATATAATGAAGTCAAGACCTAGGAAAATTAACCTAGGGAAATAGCCTGTGGGAAACAAAGCCATAGAAAATCAAATAGCAAAGACCTAGGGAAATTGTCCACGGACAATTTACCCGTAGGAGCCCGAGAGGACTTAATGAAGGCAAAAAAGCTGCAGGTGCCCGAGGAGATGCCACGTGGACCCAATGACAGCCGTGAGGCCATCAAATTTAAAGGAATAGGATAGTCATTGATATTCAAAGTATGATGGCCATATAAACATCAAATTTAGCAAAATGGAGTAGCCATTGGGTTTTAATCTATAAGAGCCCTAAACGGAAAAGAGAAAGAACTAGAATGTAGTGACTTGCCAGTATGTTTGCCTAAGGAGCCAAGTGGCCAAAAGGGGACAAATTCTAAGTGGCAAGTAGAGTGACAAGGAAAAGAATAGTCAAGCAGTCCAAGTGGCATAAATGAGGTAATTTATTGCCTGATGGTGTGAATGACAAACAAGCAGAGCGACATGCAGGTGATGAGTGAGCAATTAAGTCCAACTAGTGTAAAATTGGAGAAGCATCCTTGGTAGGTGAAATGGTGCCAGAAAAATAATCATTTGGAATGATAGCGGCCAACAGTGTGACCGCTTTCTCTATCTCACATTAAATTGAAAGGCAAATCATGTAAGTCATCCAAGTAGGAAATGTAAGTCTCGAATAGGCAAAATGAATAGTCCATTTAATTCCTTGAGTGACTTGTTCTCTTCATGAAAGGACACATATGCCACTTGTAAAAGAGGGAGCACCACTTGGGCCTCTTTACTTCTCATATATATTATGGAATTGTTCATTTGTAATCATCTTTTCATAATTTTACAAGGTGCAACCCTGCTAAAATTTCCACCTGAGTCTATAAACATAGTTTTACCTCTTCTTGAATAGATATTCTGTGTATGTCCTAAGTATTGATTTGTTTTTAGTCATTATTTTTATGCTCTCATATGTTCAATACCAACACACCAACTATCTGCAAGGTGCCATCTGTAGCTGATAGGAGAAGAGTTCTACTTTGGAGTGCAAAATAGAGGGGATCATCTATAGAGTGCTTCTCACAACACCTTTAGTGAACCTTCTTTTGTATCTTTCATTTTTTACCTCACTGTCAAGTTTATAGATTGATTCTTCTATCAAGGGTGAAGCGTATAAGTGTGTTTTCTCTAATTTTGAGAGTGGGTGTGAAAGGGTCATACCATTTTGGTGTATCACCTCCTTAGAGTAGGTTTATTTTCTTGCATTTCTTCTCCCTTTCCATTCCCCCCCTTTTTTATTATAGCTGTACACATATGCCTGTCTATATTTTGCTCTACCTGAAACAAACAATTATACATCAAAGCGAGCTAGCCCTTAACTAGAGACTCTCCCCTCCAGCTTCGCCAGTCCCACGGGTGAGAGGGGAGTTTCCATGTTGTGAGAAAAAGGTAGGAGCTAGGCCTCCTTGCCCCAGGTGCAATCTCCAACATCAACAAGATCTAACTATTTTAGATAAATAAAAGCTCAAATAATGCATCTTGAAAGTTGCATAAGTGTGTATATGTTTTAAATATGAATCCATGATTTATGAATTTACATGGCATATGCACCTCTAATGTGTCTCAATCTAAATTATCTATCAAAATGTTATCTCTAACCTATAAATTTGTGTATAATATTTATAAAATTACTTCTAATTTCAAAAAAAATTATCCTAAGTGTATATTTAAATCATGTAAACTACGTCGAATTCTACCAATTTTGATAACTATGTTTATGTGGACTCATGTCTCTATTACATGCCGCCACTAATATGCCCCCATTTTGAGATGAGGGGAATGTTATGTGAAAGTATATTTATCTCAAAAGGATAAGAAACCCCTATTGTATATGTATCAATCATGTAGTAGTGAATCATATAGTGGTATAATGTCCAAGTACATGTACCAATATATATCATGGAAACATCTATAATGAATAGGAAAAATCTCAAAAAATATTCAAGACCACAATAAGAGCACTGAAATGTTCAAATGCTCCATAATGAAGATAGCAAAGCAAATGTGAATTTCACTCAATTAAGCCATGTGATAATATGAATAAATTAAGAATAATAAACTAACATAAACACATCATACTATCCCCTACATGAATGTGTTATAAAAATGTCATGTAGCATAACATATCATTTGCGTTATGTAAGATGTAAACATGAGTTTATAAATGTACAATTTTCAATATAAAAGCTCAACATGATAATGTAAAATGATCCTAAATAATATAACTTGTGTCAATCATGATCAATAGCATTAGGATTCCCCCAACGTAGTGTGTCACATAGGAATAGAAAAGGTATAACACATACAAACTCATGGATTAAGTGTATGCATGTATGATACTCAAGTACCTATTGTTGGAGACTTATATTACACCCTTAGTTGAGAAGGGGATTGTTCATGTCCTCTTGATCAAACCTAGTCCAACATGGGAATGACCCTAGGCTGTGGGTTACCTAAAATTAGGTCAAACCTCTAAGATTTTTAATGAGGATATCTCATCTAATGTATCACTTAGCTCATTTGCACTAAAACCTAATAATTTTTGGGGTGAAAAGGGAGATAAAGATAATTGAAAGGGAAATCTAAGATAATGTTGGTGATGCACCTAAATTGATTACTCATTCACTCTATTTGAATTTTTAAAAACATTAATAAGATAAGCAAAAGACTATATCTACAAATCCAAATGTCTATTATGCATCAATATTTCATGCAAAGGTTCACCAACTGATCAAACCCTAAGTAAAATGATGGAAAGGCCTGATTCAAGGCATTAACCAGTAAATGTATCCACTTTTCAACTTCAATCAAATAATATTAAACACTAAACATGACATGCATAATAAGATAAACTAGTGGCTAGGTGAAATAAAGACTCAATAAGGGAGATATTTCTACTACATATGAAAATTAAACTGACATTAACACACTATAACAAAACAATGAAATCTAAAATAGTAATCTATTTATCTCTAGAGGTTACAAATATCAATCTTGGTAGAGTCTAGTCATGCCTAGGAGAGGGATCCATTTCAAGACTTAAAAGCATATATTTATAGTGGAAGGGAGTGAGAGATATGGGGAACATGTAAGGGAGAATGTAGGAGTCATCAATGATCAAGACATATGTACCAAATCCTTGAATCCTCATGCATTAATTCCATTGGGACTCTATCTGGCATGGAAGGAAGGATCATGAAGGTCAAGACCACTACAAGAAGCAACCACCCCCATTGCATGAATCCTTCTATAGTTACTCTACATTAATTCACTTCACTATAAGGACAAAATCATCATATTCATGTATTTGATAGACCAATTATTAAATGTTATTTAGGTGGTCATAGGTAACTATTTGTCAGATCTATGATTGTGTCAAAGGATGAGGCACTCAACCATATCTCATTTATGTCTGTATCTACTTTAATATCTGAGCATATGTCCTATTATAGATTGAAAACCAATCTCATGTATTGGTTTTCATATAGATATAATATCAATGAAAACCTATAGGCCACATAGCTTACTTTTTTTATCTCTATTAGGTTTAAATAAACTATCCTACCTATGAACACTAAAGAATCCAAGAACTCATTATATGCATAGATCTTATTTAAAGCGTAATGATCATAGTCATGAAACAATACTGTAACCCTAAAAGATAGGATTTGTAAGTTCTAAATCTTTGAACTAGAGGTTGAGGATAAGCTTGAATGGCAATAAAACTTCAACATTGATAACCCTAACTACATGATTATGTCCTATGCTTAATATTGCTTTGATTGAACTCTAATGGTAACATCTAGCCTTTAAAATATTTTCTATAGTTCAAACTAGGTCGCATTTTCTCTCCGTTGAAGTCTTCTAGATTTCAACTTTAAATGCCAATAATTGATCTTAATCTAGGCTCCTTGATCATGACACTTATCATCTCTTAATTCATTCTTAGAATCGTGTTGTCTACCCTATCTATTTCTATGTTTATACTATGTGGTAGCCTCACATTCATCCCAATGTCTTTGACTTTTAGACCTTACATACACCATTGATCTCCCTCTACATGGCTTGTATGTATACTATTGATTTACCCAATAGTTACCAAGGTTGTGACACTTAGCAACTATGCATTTGTTCCCATGATCTATCAATTTTTTGACCTTTCATTCACCATTGATCTACTTGTTATGATGTATCATGCAGAGTCAATCAGCTTGGACTTACTGCCTTTGTCATTTACTGTGCAATATGAGATCTTAACTTAAGCTCCCATAATATTGACACTTGTCATCTGTGCACTCATCCTTTGGAATATTTTAATTTAATGACTCTATCATGAGGCTCAAATTTGACATTTGCACACATGTCCCAGGCTACTATTTTAACTTTGAAGCTTTATATCTTGAGATAGGAAAATCAAGATATGAAACTTGTAAAAGATGATATAAGAATGAAATACATCATGCCCATGTTATATTTTGGCCTAAGATAATTTCCAATTGAATCTATTAAATATACAACCAACTTACTCTATTCATTTTTTCATGACATTTGATGATGGCCTGGTTCTTCTTCTTAACTGTCTCATGTCATTTGATCATTTGGTCAATCAATAATTCTACTTAGCTGATCTATCTAGGTAGAATCTTTATATGTGCACCATATTTTTCTAACATATTTGGCAACTCATAGGGAAGAATTATTTCTATGCTTGATAACCTAGACTAGTTGCCTTCTCTAGTCCATTAGGTATGGAGTCTCTGATCTAGTTCAACATATTGATTTGAAGCTAAAACTAACTGCCAACCCTTGGATAAATCCTTTTGAAATAGATAAGGACCAAAAATAACAAAATAAAACAAAGTTCCCAAGGTACTTATTGAAGGGAAACATAGAATATAAGGGAAACTAACCTAAACATAGTAACGAACACTAACCTAAGGAAACAAGGAAAACAAGACAAAAGGGAAGTAGACTAATTCTTATGTTAATCACTTATTGAAACAAAAAACCTATAATAACTAACTTGAAATAAGATGCTTCCCTCTAGGATCAAATGGAATGTTATTTTGGCATACTGAAACTTTGAAATATGCTTGATTTTCCTTGATATATCTCTTATATAGCTAAGATCAATTGGATGATCATGTCTTCTTAAGGAATTAAATGGTTCCTCTACTATTGATTTTAGGTGCATGACTTTTAGATGTGAGTCCAAGACATTGTCATACTCCTCCCAAATTTGTGTATTTTGTAGGAATAGCTTCAATTCTTCTTCATTAATGAAATACTGACCATGAACATATAAACCCACTTGATATGTCTCCTTTGACATATTTTCAAGGCTCACCTTTAAGGGAGATGGATCTAATCTTGGGACTTCTTGGGGCCATTTGAGATCAATCTCAGCTCTAAAAATTAGAGAGATGTCAGAAGTTGAAGAGAAAAGTTGATAACCACATTTGAAGAGTTTAAACATGTCATCTTCTAAGAGAATAATTGCTTCTTGATTAATGAAATCACTTTCCTTAGCCTGCAAAGGACTACATTCAAGTAAATAATAACTTGAATGAAAGACATCAAAAAAATCTAAAGATTTATTCTCATGAAGCTACAATTTAATTGGATCTTATTCAATCTAAATGTCAAAATCAAGCATATCGATTCCTTGACCACAATCATGAGGATGCAAGTCTATTTTTGATATCTTAGTTTGGTCAATCAACACTACTTCATCTTCAACTTAAAGATGATGAATGAGCATACTCTCAGTTTCATCTTGTTCTTCATATTCATTATCTAATTATTACTTATCTTCCACTACTTATACAAGATCTTATCTTTCGTGATGAATGGTAGATATTGAGTCATTAAATAAATCATGAGAAACACTTTCAACTTGTATAATTGGAGTGTATTCCTCTTGAACATCAATAACCTCCTCTTTATCTACTTGTTCTTGCACTTACATCTAAACCTCTAACTAAACTTTCTCTTGCACTTTTTCCATCTTTGCATCATTATGGAATATTAAAACATGTTTATCCTTGCCTAGAGGTGTTGCAATCATGATTTATTCTTCCTAGTCACTCAAGTCACCTTTATTTTTTATTTCCTTTGTTGCATGTTCTTAATTTGCCTCAAAAAGGAGAGACTCTTTCTCAAAGAGTGGCATAGTAGACCCTTAAAAATATTCAATAAGATGAGAAATGTATAAATAAATTACCATAGGTACCTTATTTTTCTCATGGAGTTTCTCTTCTTGGATCACCTTCACCTCCTCTCTCTATTGCTTTGCTTCTTAAATGGCTCTCCATGAAGGAAAGGCTATGGGATTTTGAGGGGAAAGGAGTGGAGGCTGAATGATGTCTTGTTTGATCTTGACATTATCATATTGTCTTATGATTTATTGTTCTTCCTTTTTTCTTGATTGTTGAATTTGATTCCAAGTCATAGCCTTAGGTTTAGAAACCTATGATTCTATACTTTTCTTGTTATGGGTAAGAAAGAAGGAATTTAATATTATGTTACCTTTATAGCTATCATTGAATGTTGAAGATTCTAATTTTCAAGATCAATTTTCTTGGCTTGGGAGGTTTCAAAATCAAACCTTGATTATTAATGATGATTACCCTTTCCAACACTAATTTTCCTTTCCTCCTAGACTCTCCCTTGGACAGATTTCCATGAGGGGAAGTTGAGAGGTGTTGGGAGGAACTATGATGACTTTGAAACTCATTTGATGAGGGCTTATGAGTGATCAAGGGAAGATCAACATGAGGTTGGCATGGAATGAATGAGGGAAGACAAGATGGGTGATGAAGTGTTTGTTGTTCTTCATGGGCTTCCAACTTCTCCTCAATCTTGGAGATGATTCCATCTATGTCAAACATGTCACTACTATTTATAGAATAACCTCTCCTAATAAAGACATCCACTCCTAATTTTCCAACTAAACTAAATTTCTAACCCCTTTAATGACATGTTTTGGAATTTCCTACCCATAACCCTTCAATGTATCAATGTTTATCATATTCATCTCCTCATCTAATAGAGCTTTTTTAAGGCTATATATAGAATGGGTTTGGGTATGAATAGGCTATTCAGGAATTCAATGAAACTACCATGACTGATTAAGAGGGTAACAAAGATGTAGAGGGGGTAAATGATACTTTTAGTAGTCTTGATGATCTTGGTAATAAGGTGACTCATCATAGGACTTGGAAGGGGCAATATTATGATGGATTAACTATTCATAGGGAAGATCAATGTAGTACTCCTAAATCTATGAATGATATAGGCCCTCCTACTATTGGTGAGGATAATATAAATATGTAAATGGATCATTTTAAAACTACTAATAAGGAGAGGAAAGATAATATCTTTCTATATAGGCTACCATAACCTAGAAAATAGGAAGATAACTGAAATCATGAACAAGAGTATGCCTCATACCTTGAGATAAGGACCAAGGAATACTTGAAACTGATTCTAAAGATGAATGTACTATATACTTGATTCAATAGCTAAAAATGGGTCCCACTAGGCATGCCAAAACTATTAGAGACTTAGATTGCACCCTTAGTTGATAAGGGGATTGTTCAGGTCCTCTTTCTCAAACCTAGTCCAACATGGGAATGACCCTAGGATGTGGGTTACCTAAACTTGGGTCAAACCTCTAGGATTTTTAATGAGGTTATCTCCTCTGATGTATCATTTAGCTCATTTCCATTAAAACCTACTAATTGTTGGGGTGAAAAGGGAGAGAAGATAACTAAAAGGGAAATATAAGATAATGTTGATGATGCACCTAAATTGATCAGTAATCCACTCTATTTAAATTTATAAAAACACTAATGATACAAGCAAAAGACTAGATATATAAATCCAAATGTCTATTATGCATCAATATTTCATGTAAAGGTTCACTAGGTAATCAAAACCTGAGGGAAGTGATAGAAATTTTTGATTCAAGGAACTAACTAGTTAATGTATCTACTTGTTAGCTTCAATCAAATGAAATTAAACACTAAACATGAATTACATATCAAGATAAACTAGTAGTTAGGTGAAATCAAGACTTGACAAGGGAGAGATTTCTACCACATATGCAAATCAGACTGGCATTAACACACTATACCAAAACAATGAAATCTAAAATAGTCATCTATTTATCTCAAAAGGTTACAAAGATCAATCTTGGTAGAGTCTAGTCATGGCCAGGAGAGGGATCCATTTTAAGTCTTAGAATCTTGTATTTATAACATAAGGAAATGAGAGAGATGGGGAAAATGCATAGGAGAATGGATGATTCATTAATAATCAAAATAATAACTATACCAAATCTTTGATCTCCTCATGCATTAATGTCACTGGGACTTTGTCCAGCGTGGAAGGATAGATCATGAAGGTCAAGACCATTGCAATAAGTAACCACCCCCACCACATGAATCCTTCTCAAGCTCCACTACATTAATACCTTATATTATATGGATAAAATCCTCATATTCATGTACCTAATAGATCCATGATTAAGTATTCTTTGGGTGGCTATAGGTACCTATATATTGAAGCTATGATTGTGTCAAAGGATGAGACACTCAACCATATCTCATTTATTTTTGTATCTACTTTAATATCTGAGCATAGGTATTACTATAAATTGAAAACTAATCTAATTTATTGGTTTTCATATAGTTATAATATCAATGAAAACCTATAGGCCACATATCTTCCTTCTTGATCTCTATTAGGTTTAAATAGACCTATCTTACCTATAAACCCTAAGGAAGTTGAGAACTCATTATATGCATAGATCTTATTTAAAGAGAAATGATCATAGTCATGAAACAATACTATAACCCCAAAAAATAGGATTTATAAGTTCTAAATATTAAAACCATAGGTTGAGATTAAAATTTAATGGTAATGGAACTTCAATATTGACGACCCTGACTACATGACTATATCTTATGCTTAATGGTACTCTGACTAAACTCTAATGGTTTTATATACCCTTTGAAATATTTGCTCTAGTTTGACCTAGGTCACATTTTATGTCCATTGATGTCTTCTAGATTTTAACTTTTAATGCCAGTCATTGATCTTAATCTAGACTCCTTGATCATGACACTTGTAATCTCTTCATTTATTTTTAGGATCTTATTGTTTGCCTTTTTTGGTTTGATACTTGCACCACCTAGCCAGCTCACATTCATCTCGAGATCATTGACTTATTAACCTTATGCACACCATAAATCTCCCTCTATATGAATTTCATGTGCACTATTTATTTACCCTGTAGTTACCATAATCATGACACTTGGAAACTAAGAATTTGTTCCCAATATCTGCTAACATTTTTACCATTCACTCATTTTTGATATGCTTGGTATGATGGAGCACACACTGTCAATCCTCTTGGACCCATTGGCTTTGTTAATCACTGTACACTGTTAGATTTTAACTTAATCTCCAATGATCTTGACACTTGTCAATTTTGAATTCATCTTTAAGAATATTTTAATCTAAATGGATATTTCATGAGGGCCAAATTTGACATCTATGTGCATGTCCCAAACTATTATTTTAACTTTAAATATTTATAAGTTGAGATAGAAGAGACATCAAGATATGAAATTTGTATAATATTATCTAAGCATGAAATTCATGATGTCCATGAAATATTTTGGCCTAAGAGGTTTTCTAAGTGAATCTATTAAATATACAACCAACTTTCTCTATTCATTTATTCATGATGTTTGATGAAAACTTGGTTCTTATTCTTCACTTGCTCAAGTAATTTGATCATTTGGTCAATCAGGAAATCTACTCAGCTAACTATCCAAGTTGAAAATTTATGTGGGAAAATTTTTCCCAACATCTTTGGCAACTCATAGGGAAGCATGCATGTTATGCTTTAGAACCCAGACTAGTTTCCTTGTTTAGTCCATTGGGCATGGAGTCTCTGTTCTAGTTTAACATATTGATTTAAAGATAAAATTGTTTTCCAACCCTTGGATAACTCCTCTTGAAAAAAATAAGGAACAAAATAAAATAAAGTGTCCAAGGCACATATTTAAGCGAAACACATAATAGAAGGTAAACTAACCTAAACAAAGCAAGGACCACTAACCTAAGGAAATAAGGGAAGCAAATTAATGTTTGTGCTAATCACTTATTAAAATAAAGAAAACCTAAAAAAACTAACCTAAAATAAGATGCTTCCCTCTAGGATCAAAATGGAAAGCTATTTTGTTCACCTTGGAACTTTGAAACATGTTTGTTTTTTCTTGATAACTCTCTTTTATAGCTAAGATCAATTAGATGCTCATGACTTCTTGGGGAAGAAACTAGTTCCTCTATTACCAATTTTAGGTACATGAGTTATAGATGTGAGTCTAAAACCTAGTCATTCTCCTACCAAATTTGTGTATATTGTAAGAACAACTTCAATTCTTCTTCATTCATGAAATATTGACCATGAACATATAGACCAGTTTGATTTGTCTCCTTTGACATATATATAATTCTAACCTCTAAGTGAGATGGATATAATATTGGGACTTCCTGGGGCCATCTAAGCTCATTCTCAACTTCCAAAGTTAGAGAGATGCTTGAAGTTGAAGATAAAAGTTGATAACCACATTTGAAAAGTTTAAACATGTCATCTTGTGAGAGAACAACTAATTCTTACTTGATGAAGGCACTTTCCTCAACTTGCAATGGACCACATTCAATTAAAGAATAACCTAAATGAAATCTTTCAAAAAACTCTAAATATTTTTCTCATGAAGCTATAATTCAATTATATTATCTTCAATATGAATTTCAAAAGCAAGCATATCAATTCCTTGACCACAATCATGAGGCTTCAAGTCCATTTTTGATATCTTAGTTTGGTCAATCAACACTACTTCATATTCAATGTCATTTTGATGACTAAGCATACTCTTAATTTTAGCTTATTATTCATCTTCATTAGTTGATTGGTACTTGTATTTCACTAATTTTTTAATCTCTTATCCTTCATTATGAATGGGAGCTCTTGAGTCATCAAATAACTCATGGGAAACACCTTTAACTTATATGATTAGAGTGTCTTCCACTTGAACATCAACAACCTCCTCTTCATGTACTTGTTCTTGCACTTGCATCTCAACCTCTACCTCAACTTTTTTGGCACTTATGCCATATTTTAATCATTATGGAAGATTGAAACATGTTTGTCATTGCTAAGAGGTGTCCCAATCATGATTTCTTCTTCTTGGTCATGTAAGTCACCTTCATTTTTTATTTCCTTAGATGTACATTCTTAATTTGCCTCATAAAGGAGAGGCTCTTTCTCAAATAATGGCATGTTATACCCTTAAAAATATTCAATAAGATGATAAAGGTATAAATAAGTTACCATAGGTACCTAATTTTTCTCATGGAGCTACTCTTATTGGATCACCTTCACCTCCTCTCTCTATTTCTTTGCTTCTTAAATGTCTCTCCATGAAGGAAATGTTTTGGGATTTTTAGGGGAAAGGAGTGGAGAATGAATGATCTCTTATTTGATCTTGAATTTAGCATCTTGGCTTATGCCTAATTGGTCTTCATTCTTTCTTGATTATTGAATTTGATTCTAAGTCATAACATTAGGTTTAGAAACCTATGTTTCTATACTTATTCTTTTTATGGGTAAACAATAAGGAATTTTCTATTGTGTTGCCTTTGAGGCTGTCACTGAATGTTGAAGATGTTGATTGAAAATCTCAATTTTCTTGGCTAGGGAGGTTTTATAATCAAACCTTGATTGATCATGATGATTAGCCTTCCCAACATTAACTTACCTTTCCTCTTAGACTCTCCCTTGGTTAGATCTCCATGAGTGGAAGGTTAAGAGGAGTTGGATGGAAGTATGATGACTTTTAAAACTCATTTAGTGAGGGCTTATGAGTGATTATTTGAATCTTGGCATGAGGTTAACATGGAGTGAATGAGGGAAGATAAGATGGGTGATGAAGTGTTTGTTATTCTTCATGGGCTGCCAACTTCTCCTCAATCTTGGAGATGAGTCCATCTATGTCTAGCATGTCACTATTGTTTCTATGATAACCTCTCATAATGAAATAAATCCATTCCTCCTTTTATTTTTACACTAAATTCCTAACCCTTATAATGACATGTTTTAGAATTTCCTACCCATACCCTTTCAACTTATTAATGTTTATCATATCCATCTCTTGGGCATGAATAGACTCTGCCAAGATTGATCTTTGTAACCTATTGAGATAAATAGATGATTGTTTTAGATTTCATTTTTCTGGTATATTGTGTTAATTTCAATTTGATTTGCATATGTGGTAGAAATTTCTCCCTTGGCAAGTCCTAATTTCACTTAGTTACTAGTTTATCTTGTTATGTAGATCATGTTTAGTGTTTAATGTCATTTGATTAAAGATATAAAATGGATACATTGATTGGTTAGTGCCCTAAATTAGGCCTTTCCATCACTTCCCTTAGGTTTTGATCACCTAGTGAACCTCTTCTTGAAATATTGATACATAATAGACATTTGGAGTTGTAGATACAATCTTTTGCTTATCTCATTAGTGTTTCTAGAAGTTCAAATAGAGTGGATGAGTAATAAATTTAGGCAAATCACCAACATTAGATTAGATTTCCATTTCAATTATCTTTCTCTCCCTTCTCACCCCAACAATTAGTTGGTTTTAGTGGAAATGAGATAAGTGATACATTAGATGAGCTAGAATCTTTAAAAATCCTAGAGGTCTGACCCAAGTTTAGGTAACCCATATCTTAGGGTCATTCCCATGTTGTAATAGGTTTGAGAAAGAGGATATAAACAATCCCATTCTTATCTAAGGGTGTAATCTAAGTATCCAACACTTATGAAACATGTGTGCAAATAAAATGATATGCAGTCTACTAACATAAGGTAAGCAACATATGCAAAAGCTAATAAGTATGTGCAATGCTAAATATTTTTGTATTTTTAAATTATTTGACTATTTTTGTATTTTATCATATTTGATAATGTTTAAAAATTCACAAGTTATCTAATGACCTCGAGATGAGGAAAATAATATATTAGGAATGGTAAATGAGTAAAATTTCCTAAATAAAATGTGCCATATTATACATAACAAAATAATAGTGTATCGTGTTATTTTGATAAGATTGTACTTTATATATTTGTTTTATATATTTTTTACTTGGCATCATATTAATATAAATATGTTCCTTATTTTTAAAATGACATAACATTTCCTTCATTATAAAATGATATGCAACCTTTGTTTGTTTCAACCATTATCCTTTGGAGTGTAACCATGATTCTCCAAGGAAAGCATTGTATGCACTTGGATTTGAAATAAAATGAAAGTTAAGATAACATAATTTGGAGGAAAAATAAATTCTTAACTTGATTGAGCCCATACATATTGTAGATATACTAGTTTGATCCAAGTGTTGATACTTATTTTTAGGAGAGCTAAGAAATGACAGAATAAAAACAATTATCTTGATAATCCATAACCTTGATATTTGTAAATATATTTCCATTTATATGAGAAATGATAGTGAAAGGGTCGATGTATGAGATAAATCTTGTAATTTACCCCCTTTGGAAACATATTTTAAACTTTAGATTTTTTTAGTATATCTTGATTTTTGACCTCCTATGTTAGAAACCCTACTTTTAACATGTTTATTTGGTTATGAAACCTTATGAAGATATGATTTATCATGTTCCCATGTCACACCTGATTTGAAAAAAATACATTAATGAATCATTAGTAGAGATACATACAGTTATTATATCATAGTCATCAAAAAGATATATATCATCCATGACTAATAACTAAGAGAAGTGCAGATCTTAAAATAGTCATATAACTAATAATATTTGGATAAAATGTTTTATTTTAGTGTCTCCATTAAGCAAGAAACATATATCATTATCTAATAAATTTGTAGCCACTATGATAAAATCCATGATTTAAAATAAAACACTACAAACAAAAGGAATGAAAATTGTAAGGCTCCTCATGAGAAAATAAGGTGAATATGCTAATCAATGGTGATACTCTATTTGTGGTGATGAATGAAAAGGTGAGTGAATTATGAAAATGGTAGGTGTTAGCTTAATCAATGCTTGAATTATTACCTTATGTTGCAATTAAAATTATACATGAATTAGGTACTACATGAATATCACTTCATGACATTGTGAATTCCTTGGTAAGACAATTATGTTGGTTTAAATTGAATGATCTAGCATTCTAATATTTCAAGCTCTGGTCATTAGGATAGTGTATTTCATGGGTGTAATAAGTGTGTAGGAATATCTCATTACAAATGAAGGTAAAAATTAATATACCAAGCATTATTGTATCATGTCTGATCCCAACTCTAACCTAAATCTTGTCTTGAACTTTGATTTATCCTTATTGAATGACTTGTATGCCATTTGACCCCTTCTTTAGTCTTGGTAAGTCTAACTGGATGCTAATCACTATTGGGTTGGTGGATCCACCTTTGGCTAGTTATATTATATGCACGAGGAAAAAGTATAACAACATATATATTTCCTTATTGTATAATTATAGACTTTTTCATCAAGTTCCTTTGCCTTGATCCTTGTGTAGGGAGGTGGATTATCTTAGAGGCAATCATAAGATTGTACTATATCCTCTATGTACCATTATGGATAGGCAAAGAGATTGGCATTAATAAGGTATGGGTTAGCTAGTAGAAGTGGTTGGCCAATTAAATGGAAGAATAGACGCATGTCGTATTATGATTAGGTTGTTAAAAGGAGAGAACTCTTATTTGAGGAAGGTGAATCCCTTAGAAAAGGGGTTAGTTATCTAAACTTTAAATTTTAAGAGATTTTGGGGACCAACCTACAAGAATAAGGAAGAACAATAAGAGAGCTAGGAAAGGAAGATATTTGGATAGTAGAAAACTACAAAAAAGATCCATAGAAGGGCCTCGATCATATGGTGGGTATCCTATTGACTGGAATATATTTATAATTGATGAAATGAAGTTTATGTGATTATGGATTGTTATACTATGTTCAATAAAAGTAATAAATCTTGGTTTACTTCCTCCATTTATTTATTTTCTCTTTGGTTGTGCTTGAGTCGCCCTATAGTGTTATTACCCTTGTGTGGCAGTTGGGGTTGATATATCCTTCCATGAAAATGATAATTGTGGTATTTTTGTTAACATGGATACTATGATTTCATTGTGTAAGACTTATAATGTGTAGAAAGGTCATATTATTCATGATGGAAAAATGGTTAGGCCTCTCATGTAAGATATGATGGTGTATCACCTAATCCCTCTCATGATTACTTATAGAATTTATATCTAATTGGTTGTATGCCTATTTGTTGCTATGTATGGGTGTGATTTATTATGCCTTTATGTTTATGTAAATAGATTTGAGATTGGTATCCTCATAACTTATAGATGCTTCATTGTCACCTTGTGAGTAGTTATATACTTGACCCCAAGACATATTGACTATTATTTATATTTGTTTAATTTACACCATGATGTGGGCATGCCTAGAGATGGGAGTCCTAATCAAGGGTTTTTAGAGAAATCACTTGATGATGGAAAAAGTTTGGGAGGTGATCCTACCTTCTATTGGCCAAAGTTACACTTGGAGAAAAGAGGAGATCATCTTCAACTATTGATTATTCATGTTTTATTGCTTTCTATAATAGGCTAGAAGCCAAAGATTAATTATCTCAGCTAATTTTTTGTATTTATGTTTTAGTGATTGATTGTGGGTTTTGTGTGAGCCACTATCTTATGTATTTCACTAGTTGAATGTTCTAGTTATTATTTAAGATAACTACTAATATATTTACTTTTTATATTAGGTTAATATACCTCCTTGAGATGCATACTTGTTATAAATATAATTATAGTGGATGCTTGTATATTCATCTGAGTTTGTCCAAATTAATGGCCTTAATATATAAGAATTTTGATGCCATTATGTTGAATATCATATGAATTATTTTTCATTACATCTTGGGTTAAATGTAAAGATATTATCTTAAGTGAAATATATAGATACATATGACTAATGAGTCTTATATAAATCCATGCACCTTATTCTACCTATGATTTAGAATATTATGATTTAAGGTGTGTTGCTTTTATGAATCTAGTTAGGTTAACCCATTCATAATATGGATTATGCTTTGCTAGCCTAGATTTGGTTAGCCTTTATAGTATTGATCATCTCTTTTTAATATAAATGGGAAGAGTTATTGAAATTACAACATATCTAAAAATGAGTGGAATTTAGATAAATAGATATGGGATCATTATTCAGAATAATAATCAAGATTGTTGAAATAAGTTAATCAATAGTGCTTCCTAGCATAGTTATGTAAATCATGATTAAAGACTTATATAGTCTTATGTTAAACCTTTGGTAAAATGGGTCATGTCTAACTATGAACATTTATATTTAGACCCTTTGGAAGGAGTAGTTTGCTAAGGAAGCTCTTAAGCCTTTGTGTCTCTTTCAATAATATGATGAATATGTTTTTTGGGTTAAAACTCATATATAATTAGCTTAATATATTAGCTTTATCCCTCCTTATATATTCTATTTTAATTTATATCATAGTCTAAGTTCATTCATAAGTGATTCAATCCCTCATAAATGGTTTAGTGATTTCTATGAAGAATAAAAGAACTGTATAGTCTGAGTTTAGGCTATTCTGATAAAGAGATGTCTTAGGGAAAAGTTCTAAATTTAAGCCTTTGACAAGTTATCAACCTTAGAATTTTATTTCATGAACACCCTCTTTTATAAAAAGGAGAATAATATATGAGTTGGGATCTTGAGCTAAAATATTAATGTGAGAAAATTGGAATGGGTCTCTATAATAATCTTAGAAGTCATATATTAGGATGAGCAGAGGTTGTGTTATATCAAAGGTGATTTGCCTCTATTGAGTTGTCTATCGATATTATAATTCTCTAAATAAACTAATGAGAATATTGATTTAGTTTTATAAAATCAATTTAGACTTAGAATTACCTTGTCAATAAAACTAGCTATACATTTCAGCCTTAGATGTTACTTTGTCTTACCTTAAGTGATGGCTTATAGCCTTACTAAACTATTATGTGTAGGCTTTTATTTGTCATCCTTAATTTCCTTAGTCATGTATCTTAACTTTTACCTTAATGTTTATCATATGGTTGATTTACCATGCATAGGGATTTTATTTATCCATATTTTATTTGGGGATTATCTTAACAGTTATTTTTATCCACTTGATCACACCTTAGGCACTTTTAAGCTGAGCCTTTTTTAAGGTTTTGCTGAGTTGATTTTCTCCCTTGGATTTTTTTTTCAATTTTTCCTTAGTCATTTTAAATAATTTTCTATGAGTGGTTTATAGGAAGACACATGTCATCATCTTATTAACCTATGATTAAAGTGAGCTTAGTTTATTAAACAGATGGTACATGGCCAACAAAGACATGGGATGTTTCCACATGACACCATATTTTAAATTAATGATCAGATAGATGATCATAATAGGAGTTTTTCCTTTGAAAAAGAGGGTGAGTAGGATGTTTCCATATGGCATCATCCCAATGACTTGTGATCTTGAAGATAACTGCATAGGGAGTAGTTCTTTTCAGCCAATAGAGGAGTGGGATGTTTCCATGTTGCATCATCCTAGTAACCTACTATATTGGTCATGTTCATGTAGTTTATAAAGAATATGGTAAAGTGGGATCATCATATACTAACATGTGGCATCATCATAGTGACCACTATCCCAACAAGGTTTGTGTAGAGTGCAAAGCTTGCAATCAAGCAGATGAATGGGATGTGGCTAAGTGGTTAAATATCTTTGCTCTATTATTTCAAAGGAATTCATATTATATGAGGAGCCTATGGGATAGTGGGTTATTAGGATGTTTTCATGTGTCATAATTCCACTACTATATAACCCCAAGGATGTCATGTTATCCATGTAGAGTGGTAGGGAAGTGAGTAGTGTATTATTTCCATGTGGATCTTATCACAGAGTCACCTAGGAGGTGATAGGTTGTGAGAGCTGCCTTAGGAGCTAAAGGGAAGTAGGCATGGCTATATAGCCAACTAAAATGAACACGTAGAGCCTAAAAGCATAAGTATTAGATAGGTTCAAAATTAATGGCCATCTCAATGTCCTCTATGTACTATTCATTTGGAATGACCTTGAGAGGATTTTATAGTGTGAGGAAGAAAATTTAAGGTACACATATGTGAAATTCACCATGATAGTTGTAAGATTTACGTTGATATATTCTATGTATCAAATGGATTTTTTTATCCATCATTATTTGATGGTAGTTTATTGGTTTTAATCATGTGTTATGCCTATATTTTTAAGAAAAAATATGCATAACATTTTGGTATCAGAGCACTAGGTTAAACTTTGGGATGTTTGGGTATGTTTTTTATGAATTCATCACCTTTATAACTCTAGTTATTTTTGATTTGAGTAAATTAAATATGGTGCATGTAGCTTGCTAAATTTGTTAAATATTATATTTGTATACAAGATTTCACATGATAAAGTCAAATAAAATGCTACAGATGGGCATCACCAAGATATTATAACTATGCAACTAGTTAACATCCATGTTTAAATTTTTGAGACCCTAAAGTGAGTGATGGATTTTATAGTGTAAATGTTGACCCATATTTCTATGATACAAAAATGATCCTCACCATCCAAGAGAAGGGATAGGTAGGTTAGAAAACCTTTAGGGTCCTATCTTAGAAAGAGGAATATGAACATTTTTCTAAAGGATCAAAAAAGGCAACATACCCAGACACAATCTCAACTTATGAAAGATCTAAATATAGTATCAAGGTAGACCTCAATAAAATGCGCTAGAGATGGAAGTTCTCAGTGTGTATGTTTTAGTGATAGATTTATTGTTAATTTTGCATCAAATTATTCTAATAACACCTGATAAGGGGATGCTTTAGTCTTAATTTAAACTAGTTGAGAGAGCTAAATTTTTTTATAATCCCTATTAATTTTTTTTAAATTCTATCATGACAAAGCATATAGACCTATGATAAATTATTATATTTAAAATAATAGTGGGCCTTCTTATTAAGAATCCCTAGGTAATTTACATGTAAAAATGTGTGTACACACACACACACACACACACACACACACACACACACACACACACACACACACACACACACACACACACACACACACACACACACACACACACACACACACACACACACACACACACACACACACACACACGTACATATGTGTGTGTGAATGCATGTTTCTTGCTTATTTTGAGTGTTTGGTTGAATTAATGCACTTAAATTATGGTGTTACCATGATAATAGGAGGTTATGAATTTGAATGAAGTTGGCTTTTAATGATTGAAATAATGCTCGTATGCTATTAAAATTTAACTAAAATTTATGAAAAGGTTGTAATGATCTCTCTTTTGATATTATGAAATTCCTTGGATTCATTGAGGGGTATGTTTTGAATGCGAGAATGTTATAGAAAAATTTTTCTTACTATTTAGAGAATTGGAACCATTCAAGGAACCATGGGATGGTAAAAATCTATTACTGATGATATGGATTGTACTATGAATAAATTTAATATTTCATTATGCTAACCAAGATGAGTGGTAATATTTCATTTTGATTATGAAGTAAGATGAATTTCCTTGGAATAAAATGAAGTAGGTATGCCTCTACATAATTATTCTTTCCTGAAAAAGATCATGTTAGAGATGGATAGCTTTGGGATGTTAATCACCTTATTTATATATATGATCACATAATTACTCATATTTTATATTTATGAGTGAAAGTTAAATGGTTATGAGTGAATCATCCTAGTTTTGAAGCATCTAGAGTGTATTGACATAACCTTGCACATTTTTGACATTATGGTGATAAATCAATCAATAGATGATTCTGCATCTAGAATATTGATGATTGGTTGAATGAAAGTGAAGAAGAGCTGATAATCATGCTAAATTGATATGAAGTAATATGGCAGTAACTTTAAATGAATAAATTTAGTATTTTTAAATTTTTTCCTAATGATAACATATAAATTTTGATAGCAGAAACTACTAACTACCTTGGACACTTATATGGCATTGTGTATTTTTAGGAACTAGAAGTGGTGAGCGTGGAGGTTCCCTTCTCTTGAAATGGTATACTTACATCTCTATTGTCATAAAAATTAAGTAGTACCTAATTGTAGGTGGCATTATATCTGAATTCTCATGTTAAAATAGGTAAGTCCTAATTTCAATGCCAAATCACACCTTGGTAGGTGGTGACTATAGATGATCAGTAAGTATGACCTATATAGAGGCACATGTTACCATATACTCTTGTATATAATTTTATATATTGGAAATGGTGTAATTCACTCCTACATGTTATTATTTTTAATCTAATAGTAATGAATTTGGCATGATAAATTAGTAATGGGCTCCATAAGGGGTTTTATCAGTATTTGGCTCCAAGATGGGGTCTCATGGGTAATGGTTTGTGGGACCAATTCCATCTTACCTCATTACTTCTCCCATTTTTTTGAATCCCTAATTAACATAGTGATCATAATGTGATCTAATTTTTTTTAAATGTGTTTTTTGAACTTATCTTGAGTTTCTTGATCTTTTGTTTTATTACTTGGAAATCAACATTATTTTCTTCTTGACTTAGAAAGTTTTAAACTAAATGATGATCATAAATTTTTTTGATGAATTTTATCTTGTATTTAATTTAATTATCAATACTAATTGATCTTTATTTATTTATTTTACACTTATATAATCAGCTAATGTTTCTTCAAGTGATTGTGATGCTCGCTTGTGTTGGTTTTATATGTTAGTATGTGCATAATTATTGTTTTGGGCAAGCATAAAGGAAAAAAAGTAGCTTTAAAAGGATAGATATTGGTTCATGGTGGGTACCTATTGTATAGGTCCAAGATCCCATCCTTACCCACCAAACATGGTAGTCTTAGACACTAAGGGGTCTCAAAAGCACTAAGGTGTCTCTTTATTCTACGTATTGCATTAGATAATAAATGAGTGTCTTAATAGGCCCCTATGTATCTAATGTTATCTTTACTCTAAATATTATATTGGATTATGGATGAGTGTCATAATTTCCCCCTATATATATTATTCTTTTCACTCTACATATTGCATTGGTTGATGGAGGAGAGTCCTAGAGGCCCTTACATATTGACTATATTGGTTGGTGGACTAATGTCTTGAGGGATACATACATAATGATTGGAATATTAATTATTAATTCGTGGACCAATGTTTTGATGGATACATACAAAATTAATAACACAAAATTCTTATCAGGCTGGTAGAATATCAAATCCCTCTTGTGTAGGGCATAATGGAATATTATTTGATCCTCCCATGGCCAATGATAGGAAGCAAAAGAAAGAGACATCCTATTGTTATTCTAATATTTTGGTAGGATTATTATTATATGATAAATTGAATACTAACATTTCATTCATGAGTTATTTAATTCACTCAATTGATCATTTGAACTCTTTCTTTTCTTGTATCTGGGAATGAGAGCCCCATGCATATTGAACTACACATAATATCTAGGCTGGTAGGCCAAGATACTATGATCCCAATAATATTTAAGGGTATGGTAGTAGGTTAATTACCACTTTACAGTAATTCATGGTATATTAAAAAGGGAGATAGTCCCATGTTTTTATTCTTCTACAAATGGATCAAATGGGAGGCATTTACCCATGCTCTATTCATTTATAATATCCTCTATGTTTTAGATGGCACTAGATATGGTAACTCAACATTGCCCCATATGTTATAATAATTCTATATGATCTCTTAATGGTATGGATAATGATTTAATCCTATTATATATGGATAGTTTTGTTGTAAGTAGCAACTGTCATTCTTATCTAATTAGGAAATTACATATTCAAGGAATGTTTGAACTCTCATATAACAAGGAGATTATGAGCCTTTATGGTATGAGACACATGTGTTTTATACAATAACGTGCATAAAAATGAATCATCCTTCTAGGATTTCATTATAATACATCTAGCATATAATGAAATTAGTGACATAAAATGTGGAAGTATATCACTGAGTAAAATAAGGCTTGGGTCTGAAATTGGATAATTTCCATCTCTAGGTTAGAGAGATTATATTGACATGGACTTCAAATTATTCCAATAAAAAATTTAACCATCCTTATGAATTAATATCAAGAAATTTTTGTTATGATAAAATTTTAGCAACATTATTATAAGAAATTGTGGGAAATGGAGATGTAGTTCCTCCTTGTTGCATAAAGTGTTCTATTCTGATATGTGTTCTATAGATGTTGTGACACTGGGTGATGGTTGTCTATGATAAACACTTCATGATGGTATAATATAAAATTACTTCTATGTGGGTCATGGTGAGAGGTTATTTGATCTTCATGTGAATGTCATAATGGTATCATGGTAAAATCTCTTATATACAAGGCATAATGGAAGGATGTTCAACTCTACCATTACCTCTACTAGGAAAATTATGTGAAGAATCCTTGAAAAATGAAACTCATAATTTATGTTAAAATATATGAAGTGATTATGTCACACCATTCCTAAATCCAATAAGAGAATTGGTATTAAAATTAGTGATGATCCAAGCTGAATAAACCTTGAATAAAATCAAAGGGTTATCAAAATTACAAGAGGAATAATACATTTGGTTCCATGTAGCAGTTGATCTCCATATCTAAGAATGTTCTTTGAGGATGAAACAAATAGATCATATTGTGGCCTACTTGGGATGGCACATAGATAATTTAGAGTGATGTTCTAGCAGTTAGGTAGATCTAAAAGAACCTTGTTGGATTGATAAAGTAGTCTTGCATCGAGGATGATGCCCATTTTAAGGGGGGTTAATGTAAGGCCCCTCAAGAGAAAATAAGTTACATATGTTAATCAATTATGATACTCTATTGGTGATTCAATTGGAAATGGTGAGTGAATTAAGTAAATGGTAAGTGCTAGTTTAAGCAATGCTTGAATCATTGCCTTATGTTATAATTGAAATTATACATGCATTAGGTTCTACATAAATATCACTTCATGACCTTTTGAATTTCTTGGTAAGATAATTACAATGGTTTATATTGAATGTTTGTCATGTTATGATGGAAATTTTTAGATATTAGGATAGTAAATTTCATGGGTACAATAAGTGTGTAGGAATATGTTATTTCCATCTAAGGTAAAAAGGACTATGCTAGGCATTATTGCTTCATGCATGATCTCACCTCTAACCCAAATATTGTATTGGACCTTACTTGATCCTTATTGAATGTCTTGTATGCCATTCAGCCCCTTCTTTAGTCTTTCATGTATAACTAGATGGTAATCATTATTGGTTTGGTGGAACCACCTTTGGCTAGTCATCTTCAATGCATGAGAAAAAATAGACCAACATCTAAATTGTCATATTGTAAAACTATAGACTCATCCATCAATTACCATTGCTTTGAGCCCTACATAAGGAGGTGGATTGTCTTATAATCAACCATATGACTCTAATATATCCTCTATGTGCCATTATTGATGGATAAAGATGTCACCGTTAATAAGGCATAGGTTGGCTAGAAGAAGTAGTTGGCTAATCCAAGGGAAGAATAACACATGCCATGTTCTGATTGGGTGTTAAGAAGGAAATAACACCTATTTAAAGAAGGTGGATCTCTTGGAAAATGGATTCAATTCTATAAACTTTAAATTTTAGGAGTTTTTGGGTACCAACCTAAAAGAATAAGGAAGAACAAGAAGATAGTCAAAATATGGACAAATTTGGCTAGTAGAAACCTATAGAAAAAATATATGGAAGGGCATAAATCATATAGTAGCTATATTATTTGTTAGAATATACTTTAAATTGAATAAATTAATTTTGTGTGATTTTTGATTGATATACTATGTTTAATAGGAGTAATACCACTTGGTTTACTTCCACTCTTTATTTATTTTCTTTATGGCTACACTTGAGTCACCTCATAGTGTTATTACCCTTGTGTGTGATTTGGGGTTGAGATATCCTTCATGAAAATGTTAATTGTGTTAAATTTGATGACATGGATAATATGATTTCATCATGCGAGGATTATAATATGTAAAAAGGTCACATTATTCATGGTGGAAGAAGGGTTAGGCCTCTCATATAGGATATGATGGTAGATTACCTAATCCCTCTCATGACTGCTTATAGAATTGATCCAAAAATTAGAAGTTTTGATTGAAAGATATTTAAAGAACATGAAAATAACACAGTAACAATGAATTCTCTAAGAAGAGATGTTTTATTACTCAAAATTGCAATACAACTATATGCTTATCTCTGGGAAGAGATGTCTAATTTCCATTTCAGGTTACATATTAATTTATACACATTTTGAAAGTAGGAGGGTGTGGAAGGTCACCAATATGGAGGGATATTAAGTGGTTTGACTTCCATGATTTAAAATAATACAAAATTCAAGGAATTACTATTTTTAGAAACTTACTATTTTTAGACTGCACTACTAAAATTGAAATTGGGGCACTTCCATTGGGTTTTCAGGGGTTAAAAACCATTAAATAAATATTAGTGACATCTCACCATGTTTTCCTCATTATTTTATTTCCAATGGTTCAAATGGAGAGTCAATTGGAGATACGATGCAAAATTTATGGCTCCCAAAAGTTTTGTCATCAATTGGGGTAGAACCATCACCCAAATTATCGCCTGAATTATTGTCCAGATCAAGAATTTATATCTCATTAGTTGTATGTATGTTTGTTTTTAATCTTGGATGTGCCTTATTATGATTTTATGTATATGTAAATAGATCCAAGGTTGGTAACCTATTGAATTAGAGATGCTTGAGTGTCACCTTGTGAATATTTATCTCCTTGACCACAAGACATCTTTTTTTTTCTTATATTTATTTAATTTTCACCATGATGTGAACATGCCTAGATATATGAGTCCTTCTTAGGGATGTTTAGATTAGTCACTTGATCATGGAAAAAGGTTTGGAGTTGATCCCACATTTTTTTGGCCAAAGTTTCACTTTGAGTGAAGAGGATCCCATCTCTAGTTATTGATTATTCCTATTTTGTTTCTTTTTATAATAGGCTATAAGCCAAGGATTAATTATTCTCAACTAAACTTTTTTAATTATGATTTAATGATTGATTTTGGGTCATGTGTGAGCCACTATCTTATGTATTTCACCAGTTGAATGCTCTAGTTATTACTTTAAATAACTAATATAGAAGATTCTTTTTATATCAAATTAATAGACATTATTGAGAGGGATTCTTGTTGTAAATATAATTCTAGTGGATGCTTGTATATTCATGACAGAGTTTGGCTAAGTTAATGTCCTTTTATATATATATATATAAGTGTATCGATGTTATTCTATTGAATATCATTTGAATGCTTGTTCATTACATCTTGGGTTGCTTGTCAATGTATTATATTAAATGAAATATATAGATACATATGAATAATGAGTCTTATATGAAGGCATATAAATTAGTTTGCCTGTGATTTAGATGATTATGATTTAAGCTGTGTTGCTTTCATGAATTTGGTTAGGTTAACCCATTCATAATATGGATTGTACTTAGCTAGCCTATATTTGGTTTGTCTTTTGAGCATTATCTCCTTTTAATCTAAATGTGAAGAGTTAATGGAATTATAGTGTATCTAAAATAAGTGAAATTTATATAAATAGCTATGGGATTATTATTAGGATTAAAAATCAAGCTTGTTGAAATAAGATAATCAATAGTGCTTCTTAGCATAGTTATGCTGATCATGATTAAATAATTATGTTATCTTGTGATGAACATTTTTGGTAAAATGGGTCATGTTTGGTTATGACCATTTATATTTAAACTCTTGAGAGGGATTTTTTTGTTAAGGAATATTTTAGGCCTTCATGGCTCTATTAATGAAAAGATGAATATGCTTCATGGGTTAAAACTCTTGGATAATCAGCCTTAGAGATGAGTTTTATGCCTCATGTATTTTTTTGTTATTTATATCATAAGATAAGTTCATACATAAGTGAGTGAATACCTAATAAATGGGTGAGTGATTTCTATGAAGAATAAAAGAACTATATAGCCTAGGTTTAGGCTATTCTAATAAAGAGATGTCTTAGGGAAGATTTCTGAATTTAAGCCTAAAGTAAGTTATCATCCTTAGAATTTTATTACATCAAGACCCTCTTGTATAAAAAGGATAATAATAGATGAGCTAGCCTCTTGATCTAAAATATTAATGCAGCATAATTGTAATAGGTATCTATAATAATCCTATAAGTCATATATTAAGATGAGAATAGGTTGTACAGTATCAGAAAGGTGATTTGGATCTATTGAGTTGTCTGTTGATATTGTAATTAACTAACTAAACTAATGAGAATATTGGTTTAATTTCATGTAATTAACTTAGACTTACCTTATTAGTAAAACTAACTACATATTTTTGCCTTGGATGCTATTGTGCCTTACCTTAAGTGATGGTTCATGGCCTTGCCAAACTATTCTACATATGATTTTGTTTGTTCATATTTAATTGCCTTAATCATTTATCTTTAATTTTTCCTTAGTCTTTAGCTTTTGGTCAAGCTACCATGTGCAAGGCTTTGCCTTGGCCATATTTTTTGGGTTGATCTTAGTAGTTGTTTTTGTATGCTTGATCATGCCTTAGGTACTTTTAAAATGAGACTTTTTGTAGCTTTTACCTTAGCCAGTTTTCCCCCTTGGCCTTTTTTTTTTCTTGGTCATTTTTACAATTTTTTTTGAGTGGTTCAAAAGAAGCAATGTGTCATCATGCCACTAAATTTAAAGTGATGTTATCTTGGTCTATTATATGCATAGTGTCAATGTATTAGAGGAGTGGGATGTTACCACATGGTACCATCCCAACAACCCATAGTCCCAAAGATGACTATACTAGGATTTTTTCCTCCAGGAAAGTAGGTGAGTAGGATGTTGCCCTGTGGCATCATCCTAATGACCCATGATCTTAGAGATAATTGTATAATAAAAAATTTCTCTAGGATAGCATAGTAGTAGGATACTCCCATGTGAAATCATCCTAGTGACACATTATCTTAGAAATGTCTGTGTAGTTCATAAATCATCTGGGTAAGTGGTTTCATGGGATGATACCATGTGGCATCATCTTGACGACGTGCTATCCATATGAGGTTTGTACATAGAATAAATCCTATGGGAAAGTAGGTAAACAAGATGTATCCACATGGATAAATTATAATACTTCATTATTTTTAGGGCATTTATATCATATGTAGAGTCTATAGGCTAGTGGGTGTGAGGGATGCTACTATGTGGTACAATCTCATTACTTCATATCCCTAAAGATGTCATGATATCCATAAAATGTGGTAGGGTAAAAAGTAAAATATTATCACCACATGGATCCTATGATGGATTTTCTTAAGAGGTGGCATGTGGAAAGAGTGTCCTTAGGAGCTGAAAGGAAGTATACATGGCCATATAGCCTACCAAAGTAAATATATAGATCCTGACTACATAAGTAGTGACTAAGGTCAAATTTGTCAATCATCTCAATGTCTTTTATGTAGTATGTAATTGGTGTGAGCTTGAGAGGAGTTCATAGTGTGATACCAAATGATTTATGGTATACATCTATGAAATGTACATTAGTAGTTGTAGGATTCACCTTGATATATTATATAATTAAAATGGATTTTAGTATCCATCATTGTTTGATGGTTCTTTATTGGTTATAATTGTGTGTCATGCCTATCTTTTTGAGATAAAAAAATAGGCATGATAGAATTTATGGAAAATAACAAAAGTTAATTAAAAAAATAAACTCATTAACATCTAAAAGTTAAATAATAAGAGGAATATGTCACAAGGGTTTAAAATATAAATATGTTTTGATACACATAATGTGCTATAAAAAAATTATTTTAATTGGATATATATTTAGTTGATTGGTGTAGATACTAAAATCTATTATTAAATAATTATAAATTTCATTTTTCACCTACCTTCACCATACATGACTTATGCATACATATATGATTATGTTTATCTATTATCTCACATCCTAATGCTATCTATATGGTCTAATCCTTCAAAATTATTTTTAGTCACCTACAGAAATTCTCATAGTCTATGCCTAACTAATAAACTATCATACTTAGACATAAATAGATCATTAGATCAACATTCACTTCTGTTGAAGGGTATGTACATAGAGTTGGGGGAAAATTCTATAGACATACCTTATAATGTATATGCATTATTCACATTATGGACTGGTAATTTTTGATTCATAATGTGTATACATTATGTGATAATGTGTATGTATTATGTGATGATGTGTGCACATTATTTGATAATGCATACACATTATGTGTTAATGTCTATGCATTATGTGATAATGTGCATGCATTATGTGATGATGCATACCCATTATGGGGTAATGTGTACACATTATTATAATACATACACATTATTATACTACATATATGTTACCCATGTGTTCCTTAAAAACCCCCAAAATTGAATGCTATCATTTCACATTTTTACAACTCATATATATTATCCTATGATTGTGTTTCTCCTCTAAATACCTCAAAACTTTCTAGAAGTCCATTGGAAATCTCAACATATCTCTAACTTCACAATTATACCATGCAGATGAGGTAAGTGATTAAAATTACTACATGTACTAACCTTGTATTTTACCAATATATTTTTTACATTTTTAATTTTTAAATTATTTGTTTGAAATAGATAAAAAAACTACAAGAGACCATAACCTCCCTCCTAACCCTCCACTTGACCCTAATAATCATGTGGCTAACCCTCCTTCCTCTGTCTAACTATCCACTTAACCCTCATAACCATCATATTACTCTACCTAACCCTCTTACAATTCCACAATATCCCCTAGGTAGCCAGGAGGATCCAGCTTCACACATTATGGAAAATAAAATTAATATTGAGCAAGTAATTATGAGAATGAGGGATCCCACATCCACCAACACCTACCATACCTATCAAGCCAATAACCTAGAGTTAATATTGGGTCAAGTTAACTTGATAACAAGTCAAATTAATAGATGAACATCATATCAGGATAGTTATAGCGCTTATTATGATGACAAATTGTGAGCACATGAGGTTAAAAATAAAGAAATATCAAAATTATTCATTTGTGAATTATTCATTGACCCAAACACCAATGTACCATTTACAGTAACTTCTAAATGTTTCCCAATCCATAGGTGCTAACATAGTTAGATCAAAGCTGATTTTTAGGAATGATGGTGGTTAGTGTTTGATTATACACCATGTAAAAACCATGAGGTCCCATTGTAATTTTTGAGGAATATATATTGAGATTTTATCCATAATAAGATTCCAAATTATTTTTATTATGGTGAGTTTTAGGGTTGAGGGAAATGATTTGTATAAGATCAACTAGGTGTGCATTGTGTTTCTAATCAACCTATAAGGATCCCTACCCAAAATCTGATTCATCCTGAGAACCCCTTTATGGTGAAGGAGTGTGTGGAGATCAACACTCAACATGAACTTAGTGTGTTTAATGATACACTTGTTCAACATAGGAGTAATATTTTTTTGACTGATGCTAGAGATGCAACACCTAGTGTTTGTTCCCCATAATATCCTTAAAAATATAGTGGAGATATATGTACTATACCTTTGGATGATGATGACACCATTGGTTCAGAGGGGTTGGAAGATATAGTATTGAGTGAAAAATTTTTTGCACATACATTTGGTGTGAAGTCATCGACTACGACATGGATGTAGGTATCTTTTATATAAATTTCATGTCAAATTTAAATTATATTTATAAATTTAAAATCCAACATTTAATTTAAATATAATATGAATAATATATATGTAATGTTTTATATTTCAAGAGGAGGTAGTGACTTCATCATCATAATCCACGTTTATAAGATTTGATCTTACATAACCATTATTTAATTATACAAATCCGGCTGCTAACCCATCCACTATTTCATCTTTCTATGTTAGCATGACACCTTTTCCTTATATAGAGGTAAAATTTTGAGTTGATCTTACACTCTTGGTTTAATAAAGGATAAAAAATTATTGTATATCTTTGATACTTTATAGAAAACTAAGTGAGACCTTGTTTGTTTAGTTAATGTCTCAAGTAGACACTCCATCACTATGAGTGGAAATAACTATTGGCCCATCCAATAATACATATACCTATCTTATTATAATACCTTTTAATTATACATAAGAAAAAAAATTGAGTTAATCTTACACTCTTCATTTAATAAAGGACAAAACATTGCCATATATATTTGAAACTTGATAGAAAACTAAATGAAACATTATTCATTCAGTTGATGAATCGAGTAGACACTCTTCCATAACTATGAATGGAGATAGACATAGGCATTAATATATCAATGTCATCCACATAGTCCCTCATAGAGGTACATATTAACTTGTAATTTTGAATTATAAGATAGTTTTTAAATAATTTTACTACATATTTGACTTAAAAATATAATTCATGTGAATTTTTTTTGTATGGATGGTTATCCCATGACATATTATAGTCTCATTAAAATTATTAGTATGGAAATTTATCATGTTTATTCCTCATTTTAAACACCTATTTGTGCATCTCAACCTACCACTGACCTAATCAAGTATCAAAATCAGATTGAGCAGGACCATAAGATTATAGTAAGTGCATGTTTAAATGTTTGTTTATTTTATTTTAAATTAATTTCTTAACTTGGTTGCATGTATTTTATGTTAATTTTATAATAATACTTGTATTTGAATAGGTTCAGTTGTTAGAGCTATGAGCATAGGACTTACATTTAGACCTTGGAGCAATCTAAGCCATTTGAGGGGTCTCCATCTACCAGTAGGGCATCCTAAGGAGGTTATTCTTCTAGTAAGGCAAAGAGATGAAGGATATTTTTTGATTAGCTCATGTCTTAAATAATGTAATTTTTTATATGCCTATATGTGAATTTATACACTCTTTGTATGCTTATATGGAAATCTATGTTTTATTAACATTTTACATGTGTTTATATGACATTCTCCTAACATTCTATTATGGTTTTATTTTTTAAGCCTTTATGGATTTTATTATTATATTCCATTATCAACAATGAAGTCTAATGTTTGACCATTGATCCATATTTCATAATTTTAGGTGTTTAGAGCACCTATAATGCCCCCACGTCTATTAAAAGTGCCCCTAAGAATATAGGATCCTTATTTTAGTATTTTCCATTTCAATATGCACCCATTCTCATGTTCCTTATTTTTAAATTTATCTCATTTAACGCTGATTTGGCACACTAATATGGTCCTAATTGAAATTAATTATTTATAATTATACAAACATTGCAGTTTATTTAGTACAAAGAATCAATACAAAAACACACTGAGCATTCATAAATAATAATTAATAACTAAAAAACATTATAGAGTGATGGTGTCATTATCCCTTGATTAAATCAACTTCATGGTTGATCTCACATCAAACTAGGGCCAGTGTCCAATGGTTGTCTACAATGAGGTGTAATGGCAATGGGCTAACATTTATGTTTTATTGTTTTTTTTAATGATCATCTACTGGTAAGGTTCTAATCTACTTGTTTGGTATTGAATATATCTAATTTATTAAAGGAGACACATTTTTATAAACTAAAAGTATACACTTACTTAAAAAGAAACACTCTTTCTTAGTAAAGAAATTTCTAACTAAACACACTTGCTTGTAATGAAAGTTGTTCATCTAAAGAATATGTTTAAATCTAATTGTAGAATTGAATTTGATTGATAATTAAATGCTCTAAAAACTTAATCTAGGATTATTTAATTAAATTTAATTGATAATGAAAATTTATCACATAAGAAATATATGTTGGGAAAGATAGTTGGAAGGCAAATGTACACACATAAATAGAAATAATCATGTATGTTAATAATTCATGCTTGCAACATAAACACTCTTATAAAATTTTAAAACAATAATGAAATAAAAAACATAAATAATTCACAAATACTTGCTTATTCAAGTGAGTGGGCCCTTTCTCTCCTTTACATCAGGATTTAATCAACTCAAAATTACTAGAACTTGGAAAGCTTCATTAATTCATGCAAAAGTTACAAACTAGAACTAGATATGATATCACTAACTATCATAGTACATTTGATGATTATAATCATTTATTTAATCCCATAGAGATAGTAAGAACATGCTAATTTATTATTAAATAACTTATAACTACTATTTCAAATTACATCTAGCAAACTAACAATATAACTAGATCATAACAGTGATAAGACAAACTTACAAAAATAGAGAGATTAATTACAATTGCTCACATCCCAAGGTTGGAAATTAGAAAGGTAGGAAATATAAATACATATAATTATGTTCAATTAGTTACATAATTTTATCTTTATATCAACAAATTTGGTACCCAAAACCTCATGCAAATATAATGGTATTATCTCTGATATTCTAAAAATATAAATACTATAAATAGAATGTCTATATAAATTAGGTGCATATATAATTATAGAAACAATATTAAGACATCTATGACATACTAAAGATTCATCAAAAGTTTCTTAGAAAAGTTTTTAAGCTTCATGGTTCACTCATAGGACACCTACAATACTCTAAAACTTGACTGTCAAAGTCTAGAGCTTCACTAGTAAACTCTAGAGATTCACTGATAAACTCTAGACATTTATTATAGGATTTAATATTGATCTAAACTCATCTCCAATGGTTGATTTGGTTTTCAAAAATATTATATCATTAAATTATATTCTATGATCCTTCTAGTACATGTAAAACTTGAAGACTAATCATGCCAATTGTTAGAACATAGTGGTAAGAGTGAGAACACAGACTCACATAAACCATCTAAGATATAAGTACCTAATTTTTACTTTTAGACTAGACATAATTCCTAAGATACATGTAATACTGAACCCATGAAGGTAGTTTAATAGGTGTAATAATGTTGATATGTGGATATAATGAGTCAAATAATGGACTCATCATAGAGAGATAAAAATCATAATTGAATTGATTATTTTGAAAATATAACATTTCCCATGGTATATAAAGAAAATGATAGAGTCTAAAAACCAATGATGAGTCTTGCAAAAATCTTAGAGGCTGCTCTATATAGATCTCCTCATGGAGATCACCATGTAAGAAGGCACTCTTCACATCCATCTGAAAAACTGACCAAGAATGTGAAGCAGCAAGAGAGAGTACAAGCTGAATATAATCCATCTTAGCTACAAGGGGAAAAGGTCTCAGAGTAATCAACCCCTTCAACCTATGAAAAACCCTTAGCTACTAATCTAGCTTTTTACTTATCCACTGATCCATCTACAGAATATTTGGTCTTATAGACCCATTTACAGTTTACAAGTTTTCTTCCCTTAGGAAGAGGGACAAGATCCCAAGTATCATTCTTCATCAATGAAGAATAATAATCATACATTGAAACATCCCATTTAGGTATACCAATGGCCTTAAAAAACAACATTGGATCATCTGTACAAGCTTGTCCCAAAAGAGAAACACTAGATGTCTGTGAGTGAGTGTGACAAGAATCAGATGGATCACCAATGAAAGAACTAGTTGCCTATAGAGTGATCTTTTCCCACTTGGGAAAAAGTGGTGAAGAAGATGGCTATGGTGGCTAAATAAGTGCAACATCATCATCATAATCAACAATAGAAAGCAAATCCTCACTAGCCTCGGTAGAAGGAGGGGGAGAAGAAGAACTAGATTTCAACTCCTGTGGAGTGGTTAGCTCATCAACCTGAACATCCCATCAAAACAACACATCATGTGGTAGGATTTTACATCTTCACAATAGCCAACAAAAATGAGTGGTTAGATTTTCTTCTCCAATGCTTTGCATTTGTCATCAGGAACAAATGCCCATGCTTGACTCCCAAAGATGTGAAAATCTGAAATATTAGGCTTGATCCCAGACCAAGCTTCTTCAGGTGTCATATTTTGCACAACTTTGTGAGGCATATGGTTTTGAATGTAGTTTTCACAATTTATAACTTCAGCCCAATATTTTGGACCCAAATTTTTAGAGTGAATCATACAATTTTCCATCTCTTTCAATGTTTGATTTTTCCTCTCTGCTACACTATTTTTTTGAGGAGTGTGTGGTACAGTGAACTAGTGCTGCATCCCATGCTCAATACAAAAATCATGGAAAGCATTACTATCATATTCCCCCCCATTTTTAGTGTGTATCTTCTTAAGAGGAAGAGATGATTGTCTTTCAACAAAGGCTTTGAAAGCCTTAAAAGTCTCAAAAACTTCACTTTTCAACTTGAGAAAATATACCCAAGTTTTACAAGTGAAATCATCAATGAATGTGAGTTTATATTTGGCCCCTAAAAAATAAAGAGTTATAAAAGTCATCAAATCACTATGAACCAACCCTAAGGGTGCATTTGCACGTGTGGCCTTACCAACTAGAAATGGACCCTGGTGTTATTTACCAACTAGACAACCAGGACACACCCCATCAATACATGAGACCTTAGGAAGGCCTTTTACAAGATGTTTCATACTCATTTGTTGCATATATCCATAACTCAAATGCCCTAATCTCTCATGCCACAATTTTCTGAGATTATTACCATGTGCTATAAGTGAAGAACTAGAAGACATAAAAGACTCAAACTTATCAAAAGTATAGAGTCTTGTAGTATGGTCTATTGTACTTATAACAACTAATCTCACTAGGATCATTACATTCTCTTATTACAACATCATGTGGAGTAAACTCCACAATTTTACCTATACCATAATTACATATTTGATATACAGAGAGAAGATTAAAAGAGATTTGGGGTACAAGCAATATATTGTTAAAACATCCATCCTATTTGTCAACAATACCTGATCCCAAAACTTTAATCTGTGAGGAGTTACCCATAACAATATGTGATGTACTGCAATCTTTAATAGAAGACAATAGATCATTAGAATGTGTGATATGATGAGAAGCACCTAAGTCAAAAATCCACTGATCATGACATGAAGATATAGCCCTGGCTGAAAGTGCTTTCCTTTTTCTTGTAGGAGAAGTAGAAGGAGATAGAGACGGAATGTAAATTTTGTGTTGTCTGAACACTGCCTCTAATGCTTCCATCTTCTTAAAACATCTACTTTCATCATGATTAGGACCACCACAAAAATTACATGGACCAAATGTTTTCTTCTTTTTCTTAAAGGACTTTTTGGTCTTAGTAGATTTAAAATGATGAGGTGTCTGGATAGTGGACTCTAGAGGGTTATTTGAAGGTGGTTTCTTTTATTTAGACTTAGGTGAAGGTTTTCATTTTGAAGAATTAGCAATTAGAGCATGACTAGGACTAGGTAGAGAATTAGGGCCATTAATTTTGTTTTCTCCCTAGTCAATCTTTCACAAAAAACTTCAAGGAAGGCCATTTGAGTTCATCATCTAATGTATCCATCATGGTATAAAAAGTAGAGGAAAAAACACTATATGGTCCTTTCAACATTGACAAAATATTGAAAATGCACTCCTTATCACTTTTATCCTTCTCACCAGCTTTCAACTGTGACCTAATAAATTTGAATTTTGCCAAGAATTCATCTATTAAATGAAAATTTGATGGAGAGTACTCAATTCTACATCTAATTGCAAAATTTTAAACTCATTAACTTTACCAAATAGTTTTTAAAATTTTTCCCATCCAAATAGTTTTTAAAATTTTTCCCATACCTCTTTTGGCATTGTAGCATCTGCAATGTGAAATTGAAGATTATCTGAGATGTTGAGGCAAATCAATCCAAGAGCCTCATCCTACTTACAACCATATGCATATTTGTCTTTTTCAGTGGTGAATGTTGCAGGTGTTGTTTCCAAAAAAAATTCTCTATAAGCCCTTTGATTGAAGGAGTTGTTGCATTTTTGGCTTCCAAACATGGTAATTTTTGGAGTTTAGGGGTTCAAACAATCAGGATTCCATTCCTGAAGAAGATGATGACATTGACAGGAACAACCTAGAAAAAAAATCCCTCCTGTTACAATTTAACGTCTCCTCATGAATTTTTTTTTGCCTTAGATTATACAAAGGTACAAAATAATGGCTTTATGTAAAAAAATGTAGGGGGATTTGATTCCAAGACTTCCTCCCTACCATTTTTTTAACAAAATAACTCTAGCCACTTTAGCAAAGACAACTTTGTTAATTTAAAGCTAAAGAATTGCTTTTAAACAACTAAAAAATTAATAAATTAAGAAAAAAAAGCCAAAAGAACTCACACGCATGAGATGAATGCTGAATAATGTTTGGCTTTATCATAAATAATTTCTTGTTACAGCAAGGCATGGTGATCAGGAAGAATTTTGGTGAGAATTTTATCAATATTTGCCAAGGAAAAAACCTCCAAGAAAATTCAGAATTAGCTCCATGAGATCTGCCCAAAGGACTATATAGCCTGATCCAAATCCATACTTCTTAGCTAGAAATGAAATCCTGGAATGTTTTCTAACTCATACAACTTTTAGATTTTGATTTTTTGAAGTATAAGGTGTTTAAAATGGAGAAAACTATATGGCTATGCTATAGAACAAAATAGATTTTGGAATCCCTTTTGTAATCCCCCAAAGTGTTGTATAGCCTTATCCAAATCCATACTAATTGTTATAGAAAAAAATCTAGCATAGTCATCTTTCATGAACAGGTTTCAAATTAAAGAAAGGATGTCTGTACGATCTACCACATCAAAAAACTATATAGGTACTGCAATCTGCCAGAAAAACCAGTCAGCCAGTTTTTGTCTGGAAGAGCTATACAACCAACAAGGAATAAAAAAATCAAGTTATAAAAGATTCCTAATTTAATTTTCTATGCCCCTGTACCAAAAAAATTTGGTTTTTGAAATCTTTACGGTCATAAATGATCATAAAGTACAAAAATTTGAAAAAAAAACTTGTAAACAAGAACCAGAATGTGAGAGAATAACAAATATTTGTAACACATCAATAAAATAATGTTTTTAACTATGTTAATAGATGAAAATGATGAAAATTTTTAGGGAAGAGGATCTTCAACTAGAACTCCAAGATCTGATACCATGAAAGAATGAGCAGGAGATACACATGATCCATAGGATCAATCCAGAAGAAAGAACCCACAACAAGTAACTTGCAAAAATAATACCAGAGAATAAAATATGTTTTTTTCTCACACCTAAAAAATATGTGATAATCCTAAAAATTCTCTGTATTCTCTCATTAATCTCTCATTAGAATCTATTATATTGTAAAGTATATATAAGACAAATAGTTTTTACGACAATAAACTATTTGTTGTGATTACAAAATAGAGAAAACAAATTATTTGTTTTCAAATACTATGAACAAAAATATTGTTGAGAGAATCTCAACAATAAAACAAATTATCCTAGGTAAATAAAATTAACCCTAGGTAATAAGTAACTTACCCTATTATCTCTAGGTAAGCCTAAATATTCATTATTCCAACATTTATTTTCTATAAGATTAGGATATTGAGACCAATCTAGGGAAAGGAGAAGAATTTATTTTTCATAGATTCAATTCTCTCAATCCACAAATAAAATCCGTTAAGACCATAAAAACACAATCATAAATTTATTTCAAAGAATTATTTTCACATCTTTGAAGTACACCCAATGTTGTGTAAATGTTTGAAGCATCTATGACACATTTGGCTTTGTCAATTAATTTTATAATTTTGGGTGAGGTCACTACCACTATTGAGCAAACATTTCAAAATTCAAAGCCAAACAACCATCATTGGATTTTGAATTTTTCATTATAATTACTAACACCTTATGTGAAAGTGGGAAAATAATATTTTAATAACATTATATGTGAATTTAATGTGATATTGGGAGTAATATAATTGGTCATATTATATGAAAAATCTTAATAATGAGTTTTTTCATTATGAACTTGTTTGCAAAAACTCTATCACCAATTCATGAAACTAGGCCAATACCCTTAAAACTCTATATATGGCCTATACTAGATCTTATTATCCTCTCTTATAGATCCACTTATATTGGTATCTTAGAAACCAGTGAGACTTATCCTCATATCATACTCCTTTTAGCTTACCAAGACTATTACTCTTTCTTAAGTCATTTATCACACTCTTTTATACTCTTATAGAGAGTTTCAATGTACTCATAAGGCTCATATATGTAGATATGACCATTTTTATTTATACTAAACCTCAATTACATTAACCCCTATAGGTTTTTCAATCTCCAAACTATCAAATCAGACATACATAGGTTATTTGAAACATAGAACCCACTTGATCATAAGAATAGTGTCTTAAAACAAGTACATATCAATTATAACCCTTTTCCTTTTAATGTCAATTTATTTTCATTATGTATGTCTTAAGTTTTATATAGTTTAATAAGACATGATAGCTTCTTATAATTTGTTCATAGATTCTAAGGGTTATCTAACCTTCCTAACACATTTAGATGAATGTAAATAACATTCTCTCACTTCACCTATAGTATAATCATGCTCATGAAAACCTTTAAACATAGTTCAAATGATAAATTGTGTATGGATATATCATATCCTTCCATTGTGTATGATATGATAATGACATATTTTTCCATGACCTTGACATCTAAGTCCACCCAAAAATATGTTTTCACTACTATTCAAGAGGGTCGAAAACCTGATAATAAATGTTTTCAAAGTTCAAGTTATTGTTTGAGAACTCAATTTATGATGCTTATTCACTATAAAATATCACTTATATCACATACATGTTGGAGGATAATGTCCTTTACCACGTTATTTTCCTCTCATAATGCATGTATGACAAACCCAACACCCATTCTAGCCTCAAGAATGCCCTTTCCAGTACAAGAAAAATGTAGAATTTTAGCCTAACTTTAGAAATACATAGAATGGAAACTATAACTCATTTAAACAAACCATAAGATCCTTGTTATATGTGTTCTAAAACTTATATTTCACCCTAGATAAATTTGGCTCAACATTCAAGATAAATTCATGGCATAAGTTACAATAACAGGTCCTAAAATGTAACTTCTTAATAGTGAAGAGACAATTTCTCAAGCTCCAATAGGAATTTTTACCTTCAAGACCCCATATTAAAATTTATCTTTTGTAAAAAGTATATATAAGTAAATTAAATTTTATTTCTTTACCATGCTATCCAAGTCCAACCATAAATAAATTTTCACTATGATTTAGGAGGGTGGAAACACTGACAATAAATGTTGTCAAAGTTTGATTTATTGTTCAAGAAATCCATTTCCAGTGCTTCTTGAATGAAAATTTGCATTTAAAACAAGTTTATATGGGAATATAAAATATATTAAAATATTCTAATCCTAAAATCATGCCCAATTTACAAACCCACCACCTAATTTGGCCTCACGAATGCCCTTCCCAATACAAGAAAAATGTATAATATTAGCCTAACTTCATACATGCATAGAATGGAAACTATAATTCAATTTGAAAAACCATAAGATCCATCATCTAGGTGTATTAAAAATACTATTTAACCCCATATCACTTTAGTCTAACATTTGAGATAAATTCATGGCATAATTTGTAGTAATGGGTCCAAAACTATAATGTTTTGGTAGTGAAGAGATAACTTCTCAATCTCCAATAGGCATTTTTACCTCTGGGACCCCTAGGTGAAAATTTTACCATAGAATAACATATAGATAGGTTTATTACACATTTTTCCATGAAACTAACATCCAATTCCACCCATAAATACATTTTCACTATTGTTCAAGAGGGTAGAAGCACTAACAACAAATGTTGACAATGTTCAAGTTGTTCAAGAAATTGATTTTTTAGTGCTTCATCACTAAAAAATGATACTCCAAACACATATATATTGGTTTATAATGTCTAGTAACACATTATTGGCCTCTTGTCCTGCTAGGTCAATAAACCCCCACCCATTCTAGCCTCAAGAATGCCCTTCATAATACAAGAAAAATGCATAATTTTAGTCTAACTTCAGACATGCATAGAAAAATAAATAAGTCATTTAAATTAACCATAAAATACAAAATATTAATGTCTAAAAACTATTCTTTAACCTTGGATCACTTTTATATAACCTTCAAGAGCAATTCATGTCATAAATTGTAATAACGAGTTCTAAAATGTAGCTTTTTGGCAACGAAAAGATAACTTTTCAAGCTCCAAAAATAATTTTTACCTTTGGTATCCCCAAGTGAAAATATATCACTTTAATCACAACTATATAGTGTAATTACATGTGTTTCCATGATTCTCATGTCTGAGCCCACCTGGAAATACAATTTCACTATTGTTCAGGAGGGTGGAAACACTGACAATGAATGTTGTCAAAGTTCAAATTATTTTTTGAGAAATCCATTTTCAATGATTAATCACTATAAAATATAACTACCAACACATATAAATGGGTGTTTAACATCAATGATGATTTTATTTTCCTCTCTTCATGCCTAGTCAACAAACCAACCACCCATTTTATCCTCAAGAAGGCCCTTACCAATATAAGAAAATGCAGAATTTTAACCTAATCTTAGACATGTATAGAACAAAAACTATAAGTCATTTAAATGAAACATAAGATCCCTCCTATGGGTGTTTTAAAATAATTATCTCACCCTATATCACTTTTTTTGAATCTTTGATATCAATTCATGTTATAAGTGCTAGTAATGGATCCTAAAATGTAACTTTATGGTAGTGAAGAAAAAACTTCTCAAACACCAACATGAATTTTAACTTCTAAAACCCATAGGTTAAAATATATCACTTGGAGAAAGTCTAGATAGGTGAATTACATGTTTTTCCATGACCTTGATGTCCAATTCCACCTAGAAATACATTTTCACTATAGTTCAAGAGGGTGAAAACACTGACAACAAATGTTGTCAAAGTCTAAGTTATTTGAGAAATCCATTTTGGGTGCTTCTTCACTAAAAAATGGAACTTAAAACAAGTTAATATGGGTATATAACATCTAATAACATGTTATTGGCCTCCCTTCATGCCTAATTGATAAACCCACCACCCATTCCAACCTCAAGAATGCCCTTCCCAATAAAACAAAAATGCAACAGTTTAGCATGACTTTAGACCTGTATAGCAAGGAAACTATAAGTAATTTTGATGAGCTATAAGATACTTCCTCTACATGTATGAAAAATCTTATTTAATCTTGCAAAAAAATTTACAGACCTTCAAGAGCAATTTTTTGAAAACATTATAGTAACAAGTCCTAAAATGCAACTTTTTGGCATGTAAGATGTAACTTCTTGAGCACCAAGGAGAATTTTTACCTTTAGGAACCCCTAGTGAAAATATATAACTTATATCACACACACACACACCCCGCCCATCCCCCTGCCCACCCCACACACACACACACGCACACACGTGTGTGTGTGTGTGTGTGTGTGTGTGTGTGTGTGTGTGTGTGTGTGTGTGTGTGTGTGTGTGTGTGTGTGTGTGTGTGTGAATTACATGTGTTTCCATGATATTAATGTCCAATTCCACCCATAAATATATTTTCCCTACTATTTAGGAGGGCAAAAACACTAATAATAAATATTATCAAAATTTGAGCTATTATTTGAGAACTCTATTTCTAATTACTCTTCACTACATGTCAATATGGTAGGATAATTTATTTTACCATGTTATTTTCCTCTCATGAACTTGGTCAATAGACCCACCATCCTTTATGGCCTTTCTCGATATAAGAAAAATCCATAATTTTAGCCTAACTTCAAACATGCAAATAATGGAAACTATAATTTATTTTTATGAACCATAAGATACATCTTCCACATGCTTAAAAACTCTTCTTTAAACATAGATAAATTTGGTTTAACCCTTGAGATAAATTTGTGGCATAACTTACAATATCGGGTCCTAAACTGATACTTTTTAGTAGTGAAGAGATAATTTCTCTAAAAGATAGAAAGTAATTTCATTATCTAGAGCACTAAAATAGGTGATTATTTATACATCAACAAGTAAGATTAAATATTATAATATATAGGGAATTAAAACTCACAATGTAAAAATCATATATAGGGAATAACACACTTAACTAACATATGTGACATGTCAATCAAAGGTGTAACTTTACCATGTGGCATTTACTAAATATTGGCTAGGATAAATTAATTTTTTTAACATTCCCCCTCCCTTAATTGATCATAACATGAAGCGAAGAAGAGAGAATCTATAAATGACTTAAAATTATCACATGCAAGTGACTTTGTGAAGACATATATACATTGATCCTAAGTAGGGAAATACTATAATTATATGTTGTGATATTGAACATGTTCATGTATGAAATAAATCTAAAGCTATATGTGCTTGGTTATCTCATAAAACACTAGATTGTGAATAAGATGTAGAGAACCCTGATTGTCATACTATAAAATTATAGGTGTTTCACTACATTTTGAGCTTTATTTCATATTCAAAGAGAGAAAGGGATAAGTGATTAAAACCTAGATAAGTGCGCACCATCCTAGACTTCGTAGATTTCCCTCTTTGGATGTGGAGGAAGACACCTATAAATAATAAAACACTACACAAAATAGTTGTTATTGGAGATATGTGTAAACTTCCAAGCTACACACTTGTTTTAGGAATCATGAAACTTCTTTGAGATGATAGTTCACTATTTTTTTTAAACATTTAAAATAAATGCAAGAGAGAGAGTTAGAGTTCTATTTACTATGCTATAGGTCTCAGTGTAGCAGAAGATAATATAGTGCAGGCTAATAAGTTAGGTCTATGTTTTGGGAAGGTTGTTAGGTGATTTTGAGGTTGCTAGTTTAGAAAAAAAATAAGTAATGTCAATTAAAGGATTGATGTTAGTTGGCGTCACTAATGTCAACTGGGGTCACCAATGTCAGTTGGGGTTACTGATGTCAGTTGGGGTAGTATTATTAGAATGAGTTGGAGAAGGATTTTCCAAGAGAGGAAATGGGATTATGGTAAGGGTGTGAGGTTGGGAAGAGTCGTAAGGGGGTGGGTAAGACTCAGGTGAGTCTGGATAGAGGGTCAGTATATTGGGGCAAAGAAAAATAGGTAGAGAGCTTTACAACTCCTCTACAAAAGGAGTCAGGGTTTATGAAATAATAAATAGTACAATGTAAAGTAATTATAAAATTACTATTTAAAGACTTAAAAAACACTGAGATATACTTAGCTGGTGAAATGGGTGAACTATGACTACCAAATAGATGACTCTAATGAGGCTTGGTGAATTGATGGGTGAATAGATAAGATAAGTGTGTGTTGTTGGTCCTCAAGAGTTCAAGCTCTATATAGCATATCAATTCTTGATCTAGATCAATTTGTGTAGAATAATGGTAAGCCTAGATGTCAAAAGTGATGTAGGATGCTCTGACTACCAAAATCTTGTGTGTGAATCATTGATTTTTTATCTTGAATACCAACTTGTAATTTTTATTAATTAACTGATGTCAATGATCCTACCAATGTCGGTCGAGGGTTGACCGATGTTGATGGCATAAGAATAGATAAAAGGGATATTTTTAGCCCATTTTATGTTCCTTCTCTTGCCAAGTGTGGTGTATGTTAGAAAATGGTAAAAATGTGAGGTTATGAAGAATTTAGTTAGTTAGAAATTTATGTTAGGGGTGAGAAAAAGTCATAGGTACTTAAGATTAGGAGACTAAGTCTTAAGGTGACTCAGAGAGTAAAAATTAGTCTTAGGATGAGGTGGCTAGGTGAGGTGGCATAAGTGGGTTTTAATTAACTTAATTAAATATTTTAAGGTGAAAACATCGGTTAGGAAGGTTAATTATTAAAAGGGGATCAAGGGGGGTTTTGACACAGGGAGTCATATAAGTGTGTGATGTGAGTTTGGTGTCTACATTTACCCCTTTTTGTCTTGTAACTTATATTGACAAGTTGCAAGACAAAAATAGGAGTTGGATGCTCTAGGTGTGGGATGAGATATTCCCCCTCAAAATGGGAATCGATGGAGGAAAATCTAGAATTGGGTACTAGTTTGATAGGCAATAAGCAGATGGGTAGATGGTGAGTATGAACATGGGAACATCATTTCTTGCATGTATATTACTACTAGTTATAGTCAACATAATCAATAATAGGTAAAGATGAGGAGGACTTGGATAGAAATAACCAAACTATAGCTTATTAGTGATAGCTAATAGAGTTAGAACAATCAAATTTTTAGCTCTAATGGTCTATGTGTTCTAGGTATTTGAGGTAGGAAGTACTCCTAGAAAATAAAAAGGGTTGCAAGTGATGGAACTAGCAAAGTCATGATCCAAAAACCCTTGATATACATATGTGTATATAATAGCCAACTATAGCATGGTAGCATAAACTATTAGAATGATCAAGGTAAGGTTATTTCAAAAGGGTCATTGGTCAAGGAGATATTTATGATCTCTAATCACAGTCATTATAGGTGGAAGTTTACGTGATTTCCAAGGTTGGTTGTCATGGGTGGGGAGATATACATGATCTCCAAGTTTTGTTGTCATGGGTGGGGATATATACATGATCTCCATGTTTCCCCATAAATAGTCTATGTGAACCACTAAAGGCATGTAATTAGGGTGATTTTGGAAAGGGTGGTGGTTGGGGTTGGAAATCCTAATGTTAAGGTGGCTGATATTGATTAGGTCACTGATGTTGGTAAGAAGTATGTTGATATCGAGGGTTTAGGGTAGGACTGCTAATGTTGATGGGTGACCAAACCTAACAAAAGGGATTTTGTGGCCCACCAAAATTCATTTATGACAATAGATTGGAGGAAACTATAGATCTAAGTGTCATGCAACATAAAACATTTAGATCTTATCCTATTATGGTGAACTGGTGATAGGTGATTAGTTGAGAAAAGTGTGTGAGAGTGAGGGTGTGATTTAGTACTTGGTGGGATGAAGTATGATCAAGGGAGCATTGGTGTGGATAGAGATTGTAGATGTACAAGGGGACCCAATTGGAGGCACTCCATAATATGTGTTAGTCATTCCAACCCAGAGTAGATGAAGAGATGAGGTAGGATCTATTTGGGTGGCTTGAGTTGGTTATTATTTTAATTTAGATTTTGATCATAATTTTTTAGTTAGGTTAGATATGAGTGTGTGGGGATAGAGGGTAATTAATGGCATAGTGGATTGGGTAAGGGTAGGGTTAGGTGGATTTGTGGGGGGTTGGGGGTAGTTTTTAGGAAAAACCCTAAATTTTGGGTGTGGTTTGTTCATCCCTAGGGTTGAACTAATCACCAATGTCAGTTGGGTCTATCAACATTGGCTGAAAACTAGCATTGATTTTAGTTGACAACTGGTGTTGATTAGCATAAAAGACCAACATCAGTCAAAATATACCTAATTTCAATCACTAGAAAACCCAAAGTGGTAATTTTAGGAAGAATTAGGACCAATTATGCATCCCCAGTGGAATTTATATAGGTGTATTATTGGACTATCCTAATGGCTGAGCTAGCCTCAAAAGACCCTGTGTCAACTGAGTGCTACCTATATATCCTTGATTAGGGCCTCAGGCCAATGTAGTTCTCCCAAAAGGAAGGGAAAAAAGGGTTATATATGGGTTAAAATTATTAAGGTAAGTGGTTAGGAAAAAGTAGGTTGAAATAGATTGTGGGACCTAGGGTGTAAGATATAGGTTATGGGGCCTAGAGGTTTAGAATAGGCTAGTTGGCCTAAGGTTTAAGATATAGAGCATGGGGCCTAGAGGTTTAGAATAGGCTAGTTGGCCTAGGGTTTAAGATATAGGCTGTGGGGCTTAGAGTTTAAGTGGGTGAATGGGCTATATAGTTAGGTGGGTAGACAGTTGAGATAGACTTAGAAGACCTGTGTCAACTGAGTGCTACCTACATAGCCTATATTAGGGCCTCAATACAATTTATTTATACTAAAGGGAAAGGGATTAAAAGAGGATTTTTATAACTTAAGGTATGTGGCTTGATGGGGTGATTTTGTGTGTGTGGATGTAGGCTAGGTAAGAGTTGACATTATAAGATTTACTACCTACTCTACTGATGAGGATGAGAAGGGATGTTACTATGGATGAGTGGGAGAACATGGTAACTATAGGGTTAGGAGGAGTACAATGATATTGTAGAGTTGCATGAGATGTTAGCTTGATGGTAGCCTTGATAGAGAGGTGGGATCACACCATGAACACCTTCCATTTACCTACCAAAGAATTGACAGTGATGCAAGAGGATGTGTACAAGATTTTATAGTTACCAATCCAAGGTGAGGATCTCTTCTCATGTTTGAGGGAGGATCATGATATTCATATGTCCAGATTGTTTGGGGAGTATGTCAGTGAGGTGAACTATCATTCGATGAGATTTTCATATGAGCCATTTTACACTACCAATGAGGAACAACATCATCTAATTATCCTGATGATGATAGGAATTATAGTGTATGCACTACCTGATAGGGATGGAGGAAGATTCCCTATCATGATACTAGAGTTTTGGCATAGATGTTTGAGTAGTGGATAGTCCTCACATGGGGACCATCTTTTCTTGCATAGCTATATAAGAATTTATGGGGTGTGAGGTTACGATGGTGATACAATATTTGTGTTAGGAATTTACTTTATTGTTTGGCATATAAGCACATTGTGGTGACATAACCACTGGGGTTACCAATCATGATTTTGATTAGTTTTAGGGTTGGTTTTAGATGATGGTGAGAGAGCATGACATAGAAATGAGTAGATGACATCATGTGGGATATTTATTATTACAAGTGGTTGATGGATGGATTGATTCTTACAGATATAATTTAAAGTCCCTACTTGACATATCCTACATTTAGAGGATAGGTAGATTAGTTTGTAGGCTTATAGAGTATGATATGGGTTAGGGGGAGGTGATCTAGAGAGTTAGAGATGATACCTGTGGTCAGTGTCAAGAGATAGTTTGGGTTATATAAGATTTACCCCTCATTTTTCATTAATATATGAGGGATGATATAGAGGCACCCCTTCTATTGACCTAAGAGATAGATGGCCCAAATTTGGAGGAGCTACTAATAGGCCCAAGTGTGATGTATTTAAGGTGTAGAATGGCTTATTGAGTGTGGTGGGTAGGTTTACACCTTGTGATTCTAAGGAGACCATGACTAGATGTATAGGGAGTGGTGAGAGAGAGGGATACAACTATGAAAGCACAAGTTGTGGTCCTACAGGGATAGGTGATGACACTACAAACCTAACTAACTGTAACATAGGCATAGGTTTTGGTTTTATAGGGATAGGTGATAATACTATAGGGATAGTTTACTACACTGATAATAGAAAGAGATAGTTTGAGAGCAATAGGGTAGGCTACCCCCTCTCCTCTAGCATAGGGACTAGTACAGGGTTGACCACATGAACCACCACAGGGTTCTATAGTAGGTTTGATGGGTCCACTATAGAATATACCACTAACAAGGTATAACACTAATTTAGATGAGATTGCATAGTATGAGAGAGTCATCAAGCAGTTCCCATATATTTTGAGATATTTTGAGGTTAGAGAGTAGGAGAGATCAGAGATACACACCATGACCTCTAGTTCACATAGACCTAGATAGGTAGAGGGTGGTGATGATACTACATCTTCATGACCATGACCATAGCCTTGAGTATTCTGAGGGCTAGATGTATTGTGATAATTTTTATATATATTTTCACCTATGAGATAAAGTTGAGAGATGTATGGTGAGAAAGTTGATATGATTCATTGATGTATATTCATATTCAGTATATATATGATATTTTGGTATTATGAGATGTTATGTTGATGTTATTAATGATGATTGTATATTATGTATGAGGTTTATGTGATGTTATTTGTGGTTATGTTAGTGATAGTTAGTGTATTATTCTAGCATTTCCCATATTCATGATGGTACATGCATAGTTGAGCAGTTGGATTCATCTTAGCATTTTTCCATATATGTGATGGTGTATGCTAAAAATGAGCTATTTGATTTTATAGTTTTTTATTAACTATTGTTTAGAGAAGCTATGTTGGTTGCATTTCACATGAGGTTGTATGAAATAAATTAGTTGGTAAATGGTTTATTAGTATTAGTAGAGTATGATGATTGAATAATGTATTTTTAATACACCATGATGTTTTGTTAATATTATTGAGCATCATTACTTGAAATTCATATGTAAGTAATAACATTGTTTAACACATAACTTTAAGATGTAAGAATTGAGATTGGTAGGTAGGTGAGAAGTTAAGAGAATCTTGTTGTGAGATGCTACCTTAAAAGAGAAATTGGCATTTGATAGAAAAGAAAGGGAAGTGATGTTATTGCATTGGTGAGGACCATAATGACCATATGAATAGGCATGAGAGTATGAGATTTGAAGTATCGACCATTCATTTCGTAGAGAAATGTCATGATCACCTTGTGTCAAGTGAGTTTAAAGTCCCTTGATTGTGAGGGAGTAAGAGGGGAAAAAGGTAAAAGTAATTAGGGTGTTTGGATAGCATAACATTCTTAGTGGGGATGGTATGTGCCTTCTATAGGTGACCTAAGAACTACCATAGGAAAGTCTATGACTAAAGTTTTTTGTGTATTTTTCTTATGTAGGTTGATCAATATGGGAAGCCTTCATTGGGATGTTATTGGTGCCTTGATGTCATGAAAATTTGATCAATATAGGAAGCTTATAAGTCATTATTTCCTTGATAACCAAGCTTTGCTTTTCCATTTTTCAAGGGAGTGGTCTAAGATTTTTTTTTTAGTTGTCTTCCTAGGGAGCAGTCTATTTATAGTAGTAATGAGAAGTTACGTAGTTGTCCTTCAAGGGAGTAGTCTATGTTGAGAATCATGACCTAAGAGATAATAATTTGTCTATATATCCCAATTTCTATTATTATATTTTTGTTTACATGACTTTAATCATGGAAAAGACTATAGGGGCTTAGAGGTTTTCCTTTATGAGGGAAAACCATAACACTTGGAAGGTTAACTAAGTGTACAGGAACAAGGGTTAAGAGGAAGGGAGGTGAAATTAATAGGGTTGCTCAAGGGATGAGCTCAAGTTAGACATGAAGTGAAGCATCACTTGATTAGCAAAAAAATGGTCATAGGTACAAAACATTTAAAGGCTCAGGTTCTAGCTTACCTTCGAGAGAAGATAAGAGATAAGTTCTTGAGCCATACTTGTGAGTTATGATGTAGGGTCCAAGCCAATTAGGAGAAAACTTTCCCCATTTGATTTTATCCATGTTCTTCATATGTTGATTTTAATTTAAGACAAGATCTCTAGTATTTAAATCTCACTCCTTGAGGTTTTTGTTGTAAGCATGTTTGATATGCTCTTGATAGATTTGGAAGTGATTGAGGGATACTAGACAGTGTCCATCAAGTAGCTAAAGCTGGGCCAAACATTCTTGGTGAAAATCATCATTAGTAAGTATGTCTTATAGAGATATGTGAAGAGAAGGAATCTATACCTTGAGAGGCAAGACTACTTTCATCCCATAGACCAATGAAAAAGGCATAGCACCTATAGGGGTTTGAATGCTAGAGTTGTAAGCCCATAAGGTGAAGGAAATGTGTGTATGCCAAGCCCTACTAGCATCTTTGATAACTTTCATGAATATTTTGGTTAAGGTTTTGTTAGAAGCTTCTACCTATCCATTTGATTATGGATAGTATGATGATGAGAATCTTAATTTGATTCCAAAAGCATCACAAAGATTTTCAATAGTCTTATTTTTGAAATATTTATCGTTGTTCATAATAATATTATGGGGGACATCGAAATGGTAGATGATGTGATGGTTGATAAAGTTAATAATTTTATTAGCCTAAGTGGAAATGAGAGGAATAGGCTTGACCCACTTGGTGAAGTATTTAGTAGTAGTAATGATAGAATGATGCCATAGAGATATATGAGGGTTAATCTCATTGATTAGATCTAAACCCCATTGTGAAAAAGGCCAAAAGTCTCTGGTAACTTGTAAGGCATGTCTTGTAGTGTGAGGGAGGTCAGCATGTTGTTGACATTTAACACAACATCAAATTTAATTTTGATAGTCTTGGTTGATTTTCGGCCAATAGTAGCCAAGTTGAAGGATTCATTTGGCAACCAAGTTCCCATTTACATGCCCCCCACAAATCCCATCGTGGACTTCCTTTATGATGAAGGGGATTTCAACATGAGTGAGGCATCTAAGAAGGAGACCATAAAAGCCTCATTTGTAGAGAAGGCCCCCTAGTATGGTGTAGTGAGTATTTCTTTTAACAAAAGCACATATCCCATTACTAGAAAGGTTAGATGGAATGATAGCATAAGTGATATAGTCAACAAGCTATTTGTACCAGACATCAACATTGCCCATAATATTACCCACAAATAAGATGTTAATTGACACATAGGAGGGAAATGTGAGGAAATGCATAGTGACGTATATTTTTAAAGAAGAGGGAAAGGATGGAATGTGTGATGAAAGGGAAGCCATCATGTTGGCAGACTTATTTGTATATCAAAGAATAGTTTTCAAGAGGTAGTGGTTGAATTATTCCAATAGTGCATCTACACAATGTTTATATCATTGCATAATTTCATTTTTGGAGAGGTAGGAACTGTTAAGCTGATTAATCACTAGTTAGGAATCACCAAAGATGTTGATTTATTTGATTCCCAAGAAAATAGTTATTTGAAGCCCTAAAACCAAAGTTTCATATTCAATTATATTTTTAGTACATTTAAAATCTAGTTTAAATGATAGAGGCATAGGCTCACCATTAAGAGGGATGAGGATAACCCCAACACACCCACCAAGTGAACATTTAGACCCATAAAATAACATCATCATTTGATAGGATATCTCATTGGTGGATAACATTATGATAGACTCATCAAGTAATTTGAGGTTAGAAGGTTGGTTGTTAGGTAAAGGGGCATTGACTAACTAGTCAACAATTGTTTTCCCCTTGATAGACTTTTATTAGATGAATTCCAAGTCAAACTCAGCAAGGATCATGAGTCAAAAAGCCATATGATAGTTTTGGTAAGTCCTAGAATGCATGTATTTGAGGGGGTTAGTATGGGTGATAACATAGGTTTTGTGATTTAAAAAGTAATGGGAGAGTTTGGAATCTATGAAGACCAATGTGAGGAAAAGATTTTTTTATGAGTCCAATAAGTTTCATAATCAATAAGCATTCATCTTATGTAGTAAATATCTTTCTCTCTATGTTGATCATCTTTATGTGTAATCATAGCACCCAAAGAATGGTCTATTTTAGAAATGTAGAGGTAGAAAGGCTGGTCCTCTTAGGGGGAATAAGAAGTGGTGGGGAAAGGAGATACCCTTTGAGTACATCAAAGGCTTTATAAAAATCCATATTCCAATGGAAGGAGACATCCTTTTTAAGTGGATGATGAAAAGGTTGACATCGATGCGACAACTAAGAGACAAAATGATAGATCAACTAAAGTTTGCCTTCTAAGATGCATAGCTACTTGAGATTAGTGTGTGAAGGCATTTATAGTATTACCCAAACCTTAGTAGGGTCAAACTTGATACCATAGAGGGAGACAATGAAGCCTATAAGCTTACCTGAAAGGACCCTAAAGATGAATTTCTTTGGGTTTAGTCAAATGTTATATTGGAGGAGATGAGTGAATATGATTTTAAGAATCACCAATTGATCTTGGTGATGTTTAGACTTTCCAAGTAAGTCATCCACATAGTCTTCCATAATTTTGTGTAAGAGGTCATGGAAAATGTAAGTCATGGTGCGTTTGTAGGTAGCACAATGTAGGCCAAAAGGCATGACCTAGTAATAAAAATTACCCCATGGGGTGATGAAGGAGGTATTGTGTTGATCTTCAAGAATAATCAAGATTTGATTGTAGCCCAAGAACCCATATATAAGAGATAGCATCTCATGGCAAATCATTAGGGAAACAAGTTGGTTGATGCTTGGAAAAGGGAAGTAATCCTTTAGAAAACCAAGGTTTATATCATGATAGTTATTGTAGATGTAGATTACCCCTATCACTTTTATGACAAGGATGATATTGGAAACCCATTATGAAAAGTTAATATATTGAATAAAGTTAATAGAGAGGAGGCATAGGAGCTCTTCTTTGACAAAGAGAGTAATACAAGGTTTCATCTTATAAAGCTTATATTTAATAGGCTTAGTATCATAGTTGGTTACAATATTATGGGTGATGATAGAGGGGTCAATGCCAGGAATGTTATGATAAGAACAAGAAAATGATTTACTATGATTAGAAAGAAAAGTGGCCTAATTGGTTTGTTCAAGGGAATTTAAAGATTGGCAAATCTTGAGGATTTAAGAGTTATCTGGAGAGGGTAAATTAATGTCAATGGTTGATTCATTTAACATAGTTTACATTTTATAAGGGAGTGCTCATTGGATATAGGAATCATCTTCACCCATGTAGGTGAGAATAGCATCATCATCCTGACATTGGATAATTTTAATAGTGGGAGAGTATTCATCAATCATTTTAGGATGAATGAGAGGAAGGGACCTTGTTTCCTCACCCAGATGATATGTCAGGGGTCCTAAATGAATGGAATTTATTGAAACAAGTAAGAGGTAAAGATACCTATGATTATATAGGTGATGGTGGGGGAAGAGGAGAGGGTGGAAAAGGTGAGAGTGGCTCCTTGATATGATAGACCTTGGTGGGTTTCATTGGTTTGTCAAAACCCAAACCATACCACTTTTTGGCATCTTTGATGGTCTTGTTGGTGGGGTATTCAACAAGTGTATGATCACCCTACTTGTAATGACCTAACTCAAATCCTTTCCAAACATACTTATAAAGATGAGTGTGAGCAAAACTAGGTTTGCCTAGGAAGGAGAAGTCATAGGTAAAAAGCTATGGTGAAGAGGAGGGATTTTCAACAGTAGGAACCCAATCGATTCCCCCATATGTGAGATTAGTTAAAAGGTTAGGGGGACCATACAGGATGACCATCCCAATATAGGGATCATAATTGGGGTACATGTGAAGTTTTACATACTCTCATGGAGTATGGAACATGCCAAATGTCAACAAGTGATATTCTCCAAGTAAAAGATGTTTGAAAGTGTCTTCCATAGGGTCCTTGTCAAGAATTGTGTCCCCAGTATCTGAGTAACCAGGGTAGTAAATCTTGTTAAGGCTTCAATGGTAGAATGTGAAGAGGAAGATGTTTTTAATGGAATGAAGACATCATTGGGATGATAAGTCATGTTGCATATTTTGAAAGAAGCTGGGTTGGCAAAAATAAAATGCACTTTCCCATCATGCTTGAATTTAACACAATGGTATAAAGTCAAAGGTATACATGCTATGGCATGTATCCAAAGCCATCCAAGAAATATATTGTATTATAAATCTACTTCAATAACATATAATAGTTTGAGGATGGTACAAGGACCCACATAGATATGAAAGACTACATTACCCATAATAGTCACTATAGTATCATTGAAGGAATGGAGTATCACATCAAACTATGACACACAATTATGAATAAGTGATAATTATTTTTAGGCATGAGTGGAGATAATATTAATACTAGCACCTCCATCAATTATGACTCTCTTAACATGAGTTTGATTGATATATATGGTGATAAAAAGTGTAGGGTCCTGGTCTCTAGGGTGAAGAGCCAAAATTTTTGAATCACTAAAGGAAATTAGGGCAATAGTATTAAGAGAATATACCAAAATTGTAAGAGGTTAAAGATCATCAAGTTGTACCTCTTATCGTATAAATCTTTGATAAAGGCTTGGTGGTGCTAGGATGAGTTTTAGATTAACGGATATAAAGACATATTTATAGGGGATTGGTGAATTTATTTCACCATTAAGACTTGAATGACTTGTGAAGATGTGGGTTGAGGGGTACCAAGAAGAGAGATCTTAGGATTTAGTAAAGGAGCATCTTTTGAGAATGGATGAGCTCAATGGGTGGTGGCATTTTCCTAACCTTTATCCTTTTGATTTTAAGATCATGTGGACACATTAACTATATTGATCTGGAGTATAGGTGAAGAAGGTGGTGGAGGAGGCACAACCTCATCATTGGTCTTGGACTCAGGTGAGGTAGTTGGTAGAGTTTGGGATGCAACTGGTGGAATAACTATGAGGTTAGAAAGAGGCTCTTTAATGAAAATTTAATTCATATCAAAGTGTTGTTAAAGAATAATTGTGAGAGATTTACAACTATTTGTATCATGTCTAGGTGAGTGATGATATAAAAAAACTTGTGTGTCATCGAACCAATATGGTTTTAGTTGTAGAGGTTGATAAGGCCTAATCAAAAGAAGGGTTATGGTGGAGGATTGAAACAAATAACATAAGAGAGAGGCCTAAGATCCTACCAATGGGCTAGCACTTGTTTCCATAATAGGGGTGGACACCTTCTTTGATTTAGGAGGTGTGGATGTGGTTTTACATTGCACCCTTTTGGGTGCAGGCATAGCCACTAGTTTTGTTGACACCTTTTTAGTCATAGGTGTCAAGGTGTTGAATGTGTAAGGTACACTAAGTTGTAGAGGTAAAAGAGGAGGTATATTTGCCTTTTTTCTTACTTGGAAAGAGAGAACTCCAACTAAAGTGGAAGGATGGGGTCCCAAGATTGAAGGCAAAGTTGAGGGCAGTGGAAGAGTGGAATAGTGAGGCCTAAGAAGCTTAATATTATTCCTTGGTTTATGCTATGGAAATCCAAATCATGGTTGAGGATTCAAATCTAACTTTACCTATGGATTAATTAGATTAGACACTGGGAAAACACCTAAAGATCTGATTTGCTTTAGTGTAGTAGATGCCCATGATGGTGATGGTTCTGACATAGAGGGTTGTGCTTTTGATGGTCCAAGAAAAGAAGTTATATCTTTGTCAAAAACCTTGGGATAAATTGTAGTGAAAGGATTGGTAGTAGAGTATGACATTTATTACATAGGATATGGATCTTTAAGTTGCTCCCAAAATGTTGAGTGGTCTAGCTTCTTGGAATCAAGAAAGTCTAGATTTCTAACCAACCATGAGAAGGGTTTAGATAAAGTTGTTGTAAGCCTTATAGTTGATTTTATAGAAGAATTAGGTGATTGGAAAATATTTAAGGTGTTGGATTCTCCTATTTTGGGCTAAATATGAGTAATAACTACAATTGAGTCTTTTTCAACCAAGGTAGGAGAGAAGGCATGGTCCTCCTTGAGTAGGGGAGGAACTGGTCAAGTAAGTTTTTCCAGTGGATAAATCATGGGTATGATTGCTTCCCCAACATGTAGATGAGGAGTAGGTAATGTGGGCTTTTATATTGGCAAGAGAAGGGGTAAAATTGGTTTGATGGGTATAGGTATAATAGGTCCCTCAATTAGTATAGAGATATCTAATGCAAACTCCTCTATATGTGAAAGAGGAGTGTATGGGGCACTATCCTCCATTGGTGGAGGAGAAGTAGGTGAAGAAGGATCTTCAAAATGATATAGCATAGGAATGATACTTCCCTCAACATTCAGATGGGGAGTGGGCATCTCATGCTATTTCAAAGATAGGAGAATAAGCAAAATATGTATAAGAGGAATAGACATTACAGGTTTCTTACATGGTAAAAGGATAGGTCGAGAAGGCCCCTCCACACATGGGAGAGGGATGGGTGAAATAAGATCCTCTACTCATGAAAGAGGAATAGGTAAAATAGGCTCTTTCATTTGTGGGAGAGGTTAGACCAGAGGCAAAGAGAAGACCATATTGATCGTATGAATATTATGATTAGGTGAGTTGTCAGTCATGACCTAAACATTTGTTTGATTGAGTGAATGGTTAGGAAAAGGATATTTGAACACATCCATGCTTTGGTTAGCAGGTACATTAGGGATATCCAATATAAGCTAACCTTTATGAATCATAACCTGAACAATGTTTTTGAATGTTTTATAATTGTAAGAATTGTGGCCTTTAACTTGATGATAACCATAAAACTTGTCCTCCTTATACCAAGTTGGGATAGGATGGGAGGGATCAAATTGTAGAGGATGTCTAATTTGAGGAAGGGTAATAACTCCTTAATACAATAGTTTATCCAAAATAAAAGTGTATAACTCTCAAATATGAGTGTATTATCTTTGTTCATACCATTTTTAGAATTGTTTGGTCAGATTTTGTGAGGTGGATGGCCTAGACTAGTTGATTGTGGTAGAAAATATGATTTAATCACCATGAAATTGGTAGAGCCTTTTGAATTTTTATTTGATGAAGAGGGTTTAGAGGAAGATTCATGAGGTTTGGAGTTGGTATTTTTATTACACAACTTAACCCTATCTTCATCTATAACATGAATCTCTAACTTTTGTGCCATTGTAAAAGCTTCAATAATTGTGTGGAAATTCTAGATGCAGAGGGTAAAAGAGATGTGTTTGGCACATGCTCTTGATAAAATCTTGATAAGATCAGGTTGAGGTAAAGAAAAGGAGAGATGATTGAATAAACATCTTCAATAAGTGACAAAGTTAGTCATTGACTCATCATCAAACTGTTTAATGGAATAAATGTTTGTAATAGAGACCTTTTTAGAAATATTGATAGAGAAGTGGTCCAAGAAAAGCTAAGCAAGTTGCGTAAACAAGAAAAGGGAGTATTAGGTTATGGAACTCTACAAATCTATAGAAGCACCCAAAAGACACATAGGGAAAGTGTGAAGTAGTAATGCATCATCATGCCCTATTAGGTAACAAGCATGTCAAAATGATCATAAGTGTTGTTATGGGTCTTCTTTACTCTAGAAATGAGTAAATTTAGGGAGTTCCCATTGAATTTATTAGGGGTGAATAGGTATAGAAGGATGAATGGGTTCATTACATATTTGATCATAAGATAGAACATTCTTTGAACCTGACATAGATGTTTCTAGGTTAGGCATCTTATCCATCAGCATCTTGATGAGATCAAGAGGATTGGTGTGAGGAGTACCCCCTAAGTTATAGGGTGATTGAAGGGAGCTAGAGGCAATATATGACACACCTTGTTGTGGTAGTGTAGATACAACATATTGTTAATGAGTCATAGGCTGAGGGGTGGAAATGAAATTTATTTGTCTTATGGGGTTAGAGACAATGCCTTGGTTGGGTGCCATCACTAGAGGTTGGGTTGCTGACATGGTTACATGGGTTAAAGGGTGAGTTTCAACTCTTATATTTATTGGTGCAAGATTTTATGGGATGGGAACTACCAAGTTTTGAAATGGTGTTTGACTTGGTTAACCAATAGCTATGAGGCTAAGGGAGATACTATAAAAGTTGGGTTAAGAAGATGAGACTGAGTCATTGGGGTGGTTAAATTTTGAGGGTTATTGATGGTTAGATCACTTTTTGAATTAGTGGTTTGGGTGACCATAGATGGAATGGTGGAAACCACCGCGACTGCAACTGTCTCCATCAAAGAATTTAACATGCCATAAAGGGGGTCTCCCATAGTGTTATGGGTTTGGCTCATGATGAGATAATGCTAAAGGGATACAATGTTATGATCAAGAAATATTGTGAAGTCAAGATATCCTTCAGGTATAAGGGGGATCTAGTTAGGACTGGTAGTCACAGGGGTATTCTCTATAGCCAAAGTATGATCCATGGTAGAATCAAAAAGAAGAGGGGAAGGTGGGAGTGGTTACTATCTTACATAATCAAAAATAATTTTAGATTGGTTATGTGTCAAGACCATGAAAAAATGATAAAGGTAGGCCACAGACTCTGTATTAGTCATTTTAACTAGGTTTGACTACAGGTAGGTAGGTAATTTTAGCTTGTTATTTTAAGTAGGCTAAAAATTATAAAAACACATAGTCATCAATATCAGTTATTTAACCGATGTTGATAGGTTAAGGCCACCGATGTGTATGGCCTTATCGATGTCAGCAATTGTGGAATTTAGAAAGGCAAAAAATCTAAGTTTTTGGCAACCTAGGGGTAATATCTATGTAAAATAAAGGATACAATCAAGTCTGTGTAAGGATAAAGGACACAAAGAAAACTTGAAACTAGAGGTTAATAGAATCTGAGAGCTAGAAATGCCTAGATTCTATAAATTGATAAAGGAAACATCCTCACTATCTCAAAAATGTAGAAGACAAAAGGAAGTAGAAAAGGAACATGTAGCCACTAAATGTTAACTCCTAGGAATTAATTTGTCTCTTGATGGCTTATGCCTTAGAAAGTGTGAGAGTAAAATTGGTTTTTTAAATAGGTACTAGATGAATATTATGAGGATGGTTCCAAGTTAGTTTTGATTCTCAATAAAAATCTATATTAGACTAGGTACATGGCTTGTTGTAGGGGCTTACTCCTCATATTTCACAATCCTAAAGCCAAGCTAGGCTTCTTAGCCAAAATATACCACCTATCTAGATTTTATAATCCATTAGAGAAAAGAGTGGGTCCTTCCCTTGGTGGTGAAATCCAAGTGGGATCACCAGCTATGGTAAGGTGATCCATGGGGTGATGAAATCCCAATGGGACTTGTCTCAATTGAGTTTATATGTTTAATTTTGTGAGAGTGATCTAGTTGTGTAAAATTTGTGTTCTACGATTAATTCATGATGCTTTATTTAACTAGGTGAGTTAAATGTAACAAGCAAAATAATGACATGTAATGAGTTTTAAATCCAAATCAAAAATGTTTAAATTTAGATGAAAATAATGGTGAATAGTGTAGACACCTAAAAAGTGTCTAACCCTTAGTCACTTTCCCCCTTAGTCCATTTCTAACCTATTCCTAACAATTACTAATTTAAAAATAATTAATTTATTTTGAATTAACCCCCCCCCCTCCTTGGACACATCACCCATGACACCTCGCTTGGGACACCTCGCCTTGGACTAATTCTCCTCCTATGACTCACTCAAGATCTTTTCCTAATTCTTCTAACTACCTAACAAACTCTCGTGCATATTTAGCACAACCCTCAGCATTCTCCAATGGATAGTGCACTTGGTGGATGAGAAACGGGCTTAGTGGCTCCTTTTGCCCGTTTTAACCCTATCAACGTCGGCCAAGTGTCGACCAATGCCGACGGAATCGCCGACGTCGGTTATACTTAACCAATCTTTCCAACTCTTTTAGGGGCCGAATCAGAAATCAACGAATCCCTGGAAGCAACTGACGAATCCTAATCTTTGACCATCTGTCAATCTGTGAAATCTCTCAATTAAGCCTCTGACTCTCTCTCTCTCTCAGGTGCAGCAACTGTTTCAAGTTCTCCATCAGCAACAGGTTCTCCATACAAGCTACATCAACAGCAGGTATGGGAATCATCGGTAGCACATCTTCCACAAGGCACAGGTAAGTATACTGTCTGTGTTTTTATTCTCTTTTCAGTTATTTCTTTCAAACAATATCTCCCTAGACTAGACTATTAATCAACCCAGACCTGAATCTTGATTTATCCACCATCCCTATTTCTTCTGTCCTCTATCGGATCATACATTCTGCCCATTTAACCAGATTCTCAGACTCAGACCCCAGACCATTCAACCAAGCCCAAAACTTTGTCCACAAACCAAAACCCTGATCAGACTCTGCCCACAGACTACTCAAATAAACCTAGACCCTGACCAAACTCTATCCACGGACCACAAACTTGCCCAGACTTCATCCAAAGACCTTTGCCCCGACTGACGCTGGAAACTACCCCAACCGACGTCGGCATATTAACCGACGTTGACACCTTGACCAACCGATGTCGGTAGGATTACCGACACTGGTGACTGTTATCAATCTGACAGCTTCTCTCAAGTAAGTCTTTACTTCTCTTTTTCATTCCATTTCTTTATCATTTCGGTTCTTCATTATTCAGCTATTTATCAGACATTTCTTTCTGTTGATTAGTGGGTTTATATCCCTTAAGGAAGTTTTCATACTTCTGGGATCAAGCTTTCACTTGACAACCCACCATCTATCCATTTAACACCATCTTTTGTCCAAGCTTCTTTTCTTTGCAGGTGTCATTCCTCCACAACCAAAGAGGAGTACTCACAGCGTCTGGATTACAGTGCACAGACTATATCCAGGTACACAAGCCTTGACCATTCTTTCTTTAGTTTCTTAATCCTTTGAAATTGAAAAGAAAATTTGAATAGAAACATTCTGGCATGCCCGGTGGGACCCCTTTAGGGCCTTCCTTGGGTTCCCTTTCTTCTTTGTTCATTTAGTTGCATTAGGTTTCTTAACCTTCACCTCTCTTTCTTCTTTTCAAAAAAAAAACATCATAAGCAAGAAATAAAAAGAACTCTTTCTTTCTTTTTCTTGCATTTCTAGTCTAGTAAGAAAATCATTTTCTTCAACCCTTTCTCCAACTTGTCTTCATTCCAATTCAATATTCCAATTTTAGGGCTTTAAAACTTATTGCATTTCATTTCTTGCTTTCTTGCATCTTTTTAGTCCACACTTAGTAATTAGTCAAATGCATATTGAATAAATTGTAGATCACTTGATGTTACACTACCAGACCACGTGCACTCAATAAAACATCAAACTCACTTGAGACAAGGCCCGACTGGGATTTCATCACCCAACGGACAACCTTACCCAACCCAGCAATCCTACTTGGATTTCACCACCAAGGGGAAAGCCAACTCTGTTCTCTGGTAGAGTCTAAACTATAGTGAAAGTATATTTTGGCTAAGCGAAACCAGCTAACCACTGGAATCGTGAAGTGAGGGGAGCTTGCTCCTTAGCACCAAGCCTGTACAAAAGCTAATACAAATTTTTGAGCGCCTTAACATACCTGAAACCATCTTTAGATTGCCTATTCTAGGACCCTTCTTACAACCCACTTCCTCAAACATCATATTAAGGCATAATCCACACGATCTTAATAAAATTGTTTCTAGAAATTTAACGCTAGGCTCTGTCTATCATCATCATATTTTCTATTTTAATCTATCTTTTTTGAGTTGGTAAGGACATCTTCTCCATTTCCAAAAACTTTTTTTTTGAGTTTCTGGAAAACACAGTAACCGACATCGGTCCTGTAACTGACGTCGGCAACTTTTCTGTACCGGCATCGGTCATCTGACCGACATCGACATTCTCCTTCACCGACATCGGTTTTTATACCGACGTCGGTCTCTATCTATCTTCTTTTTTCCAAAAATAGCAAGCTTAAAATCCAACTTTTTGACTATCTAAACATCCATTCTGGTTTTTTGAGACTGACAGAACACAGCTTTCTAAAACCTGACCTTTTCTTGCCTTGAATGGTTTTGACACGCAATCAAACCAAGGCCCTTCTTGACCATGCTAGCCAAAAACTGCTTCCACCTTCACCACCTATAACTAGTCCTATAATGGAGTTCAACTTAGAGACTGAAAGAACTCCCATTCGCCCAACCCCGCCTCAAACTCCTATCATCCCAGAAGGGGACCAAGACTTTGCACGATTCTTGGACCTTAACGTCAAATCCTTACAACACTATCTCGCGAATAGCCAAACGCGAGACTCCCTAGGCAACCCAATCTATGGGATGCCGACTTCCTTAGTTGACACAAGAATCACATCAACGGCCCCTACCATTCAACCATTAGACAACACCTCCACCAATAACCCAACCATGTCTTACCTTCAGAACGTAGTCTCTCCATCTAAACCTACCTCCATGGGGGTTCCAGTACTCCCTCAACCTCAAGTCACTCAACCAAACCCCACACCTTTCCAAAACCTACTAGTCTCTATTCCCCCTACTCTTGCACCAATAAATACAAGAGTAACTGTTTACCCATCAACAAGCGTAGCCACGCCTCAACCATTCTTGACGGCTCCTATCCAACTTGTGCCAACCAACCCCATAACACAAGTGCCCTTGGCCCCAACTTTTGCTCCCATAACCAGCTATCCATATGTTGCGTCTATGCAACCATCCAAGTCATACGCCCCTCCAAATATCTTTCAAGTGCCTTATAATCTAGGGGGCACCCCACCCACCAATCCATCAGTAGATATCATCAAAATGTTGATGGATAAAATGTCTAGCTTAGAGACTTCCATTTTAGGCTCATGCAATGCTCTCTCATACGAGCAAATTTGCAATGAGCCTATTCATCCTTTCATGCTGATTAGACCATACCCCAACCAGTGGGAGCTTCCCAAATTTTCTCGCTTTCAAAGCAAGGAAGACCCACAGCAACACTTACGGGCATTTAGACATGCCTGTTACCTTATTGCTCATGACGATGCATTACTCTCGCGCACATTTCCTATGTCCCTTTTTGGCACTGTGCTCGACTGGTACAGCTCGATTTCCAGCCATTCCCTCTTCACATTTACACAACTGGCCCAGCTCTTTCTTGACCACTTCTCCATTAACATCACCAAAAAGGTTTCAATCATAGACCTTTACACTATCCATCAATTTGAGGATGAATCAGTAGCTGACTTCGTTGCTCATTGGAGAGGCCTTATCATTCAGCTCTCCTTTCCCTTACCTCAAACTGAACTTATTGAACTATTCTCTCGAGCTTGCGTCAAACACATTTCTTCTACTTTAAGGGTTCAGACCTTCCGTACTTTTGACAAAGCCTTCACGATGGCCCGTAAACTTGAATTACGTGCCATCGAGGAGAACAAAGTCAAGTTGCGGAGCAAGAACCCCAACTCCAAGACTAATGACTCTTCTTCTTCTAAGCCTTCATCGTCAAATCCTAAGTCTAAAGCTTCAGCTAACGCTGTGGCCGTTAGACCATCATCCTCTTCATCCAATCAACCTGAGCCATCCACATCTCAGAGCGCCACCCATCAATTCCAGCAGAGATACGTGCAAAGACAATATACTCCCCTTGGAGAATCTTACGCGTCTATACTGGAAAAGCTTGTTAAATAGGGGATTCTCAACCTTCCCCAAATATGACCACCGCCACAATTTGATCCCTCACGTGCCATCCCTGTGTGGTATAGGGAAAATGACTTCTGTAATTTCCACCGTGTCAAAGGTCATGATACGGGAAACTGTAAAACCTTCAAAAACATAGTCCAAGATATGCTTGAAAAGGGAGAGCTCATTCTAGATAATCCTAATGCACCCCCAAACCAGGGCATCGACATATTCAAGCAACCATTCCCCAACCATCCACTGACCCAAAATAATGTCCAGACCTTAATTGACAACACGCATGAACATGATATTCGAATGGTCAATACATTCTCACCTTTCATCCCCAACCAATCTCAAGAGGTTAACCCATCTACCAGTCCATCACGTATGGATGAACCTCTTTCCCCGGTCAGTTCTCCATCAACCTCTCTCATCCTGGAGGACGCCTCAACCTTACCAGTGCCACCGGTCTCACCATCCTCCTTTATTCTACCTATGGAGGACCTAACCTTACCCATTCCTCATTCGCAAGTGGAGGGCACCATAATCCCTACCCTTTACCCACTTGAGGAGTCACACTCTCCCGTTCCTTCTCCACCAAGAGAAGACCCTGACTCTCCATCTTCCTCGACCAACGACAATCCAGTTATAACTCCCACACACCTTGGGCCTGAGACTATTACCACACCTAACACATCTTCTCAAGGATCCCAACCTCATCCAACATCCTCCCAACCATTTTCCCGACTAGTGGAGAAATTAGAACTTCTCCCTTCAAGGAAAGTGGAGCATCGGGGATTGTGGGAATATCTTAAAGTTCTTCAACATTCCCGTGCCCTTTCATCTCAAGCTGCCAATCCTCCCAAGGTAGAATCATCCAAGACTCCAAACAAAGACCAAATCCCCACTTCTAAACCCGCATCTACCCAATCCAAACCAATCAAGCCACTTGGCATTCACCCTCTCTCTACCCTCACTCACCCGCAAGTGAAGGTGGACTTAGACCAAACCTCTACCAAAAGTGGTCTTCCAACCAAGCCAAAGAAGATTGCCAGACCACTAAGACGAGTGCCTCCTCCACCTTCAACTTTACCCTCCATCTTAGGTCCTCATCCTTCTACCTTAATCGGCGTGCTTCCTACTCTGACCATTAACCAACACAAATTGCCTCCATTACTTCCTTCGCCAACAACAAGTCAACCCCCTCTAAAAAATTCAGCACCTCTAACAAAGAAAGTGCCGTCTTCACCTGTCACCGCACCACCAACCCAAAAGGTGGTATGAAAACCTTCTTCAGCATCCCCCAAGCAGAAGTCACCAGTGCGTCATGCATCAACAAGCACGGACCCCTTAGAAGGTTCATACGCTTTGATATTGTGCCAACTTTTGCAAAATTCTAGCATTACCCTTCCTTCCATCAAGCCATTCCAACCCCTCGGGTCAAAACCATCTTGGTTCGATGATACAAAGATTTATTTATACCATCGCACGCCAGGACATGATACCGAGGCTTATTGTGCCCTCAAGGCAATCGTTCGCCGCTATATGGAGAAAGACACTCTTCTCCTTGAGGACACTCTTAACCAACCCTCATCACCTTCCCATCCAACCTCTTCAACTACATCAACGTCTCACCAACAGACCATAACCCCTTCTTCACCTACTATCTTCGAAATCAACGCCATTCATGTAACCACTAGGTCACAGAAGGACAAGGCGAAAGAAAAAGCCACTATTCCTTGGACCTATCCTTTTGTCCAAGCACCTCAACCACCAAAACCCAAGATTTCCATCTTAGGTGCGTCCCAACCCACTTCTTCAGAGGCAATCATAGAATCTATGATAAAACAACTTCACCAAACGCCTGTGAAGATGACCCTATATGACCTTATTCAAAGCTCCCCCCAACATTGCCAGGCTCTAATCAAAGCCCTACAGGTAGCTGAAGTTCAACCTGAAGACCCTCAACCACTTGCTGCCTTAGTCCATTCTTTATCCTCTGTCACCTCCATCACTTTCAGTAATTCTGAGATTCCTACCTCTACCGAGGAAGATCAAGACGCCGCCCTTTTCATCACAGCCTACGTTGATCGAACCCATATTAAATGAGTTATGATTGATGGGGGCACTAGCATTAATATCATTTCCTCCCATGCCTTTGACCAATTGGCCCTTCCCAAGAATTGCATATCGAAAACTGACGCAATCCTTAGATCATTTAATGACACAACCACTAACACTATCGGCACTGTTGTCCTCCACATCTGCGTTGGTCCACGCACAATCTCGGAGCTCTTCTACATCATTGAAGGAAAATTCCAATACAACATCCTCTTAGGGTGACCCTGGATCCGTGCCATGGCTTGCGTCCCTTCAACACTTCACCGTTGTGTCAAATTTGAACACGACAAACAAGTCCATGTCATTCCCGCCGACCCATCTCCTTTTAAGACTTGTAACATGACTTATAGCCCAAATGACGTTCTTATCCCACTCAAGGCATCAACCCAAACATCATCTCCATCCATGGAAGCGTCAACTAGTACACAAACAGTGGTCGCCACCACATCATCTTCTTAATTACCAACCAAGGACCCCATGGACGACATCTTCCAAAGACTTTCACTAGGAGAATATCGTCTCCTTACTCTAGACATGTTCCAAACTCCTCAAGAGTATGGACAACTTCATCAACACCCAAACTATGACTGTCAGATCGAAATGGTCATTCCTTATGGTCCTCCTAGCCTTCGCACCAATCTCGTCTATGGGGGGCTGGATCAAGTCCCTACTGAATCAAATCCTTCTTCCTCGCCTCAAATCTTCACATCCGATTTCTCCTTTCTTAGCAATCCCACCTTTGCACATACTTATCTTTATAGGTATGCATGGAAGGGTTTTGGCTTTGGACGTTACGAACAAGGCTCCCATCAGCCTGTCGAAACACCCAATGATGATAATGCAAAGAAATGGTATGGACTGGGTTTCCAAGAACCCACTGAGGCTTCCACAAACCTTTCCCCTAAACTAACCATCGACCAATTTCTTCTAGACTCGCCTATTCTTCCATCCTCACGTACGGAGTCGGTGGTTTCCATCCCTCCTAGTTTTTTTTTGCATAAACACCATCCGCTTAGAACCCCTAACCTATCAGCTCAATGGGGTTCCCAAGTCTCTTCCTCTAGTTTATCCTAGCATGATAGACGATGAATCATCAACCATCAACACAATCCACTGCATAGACGATGATGCCATTCTTACCTATATGGGTGTCGACGATTCTTTCATTTAGCGCTCCCTCCCTTCTGAAACACAGGTTATGTTAAATGAATCAACCATTGAAATTAACCTTTCATCTTCTGATTTTCCTCAAGTCTTAAAGATTGGTCAGTCTTTAAACACTCAGGAGTAGGCCGACTATACCACATTTCTCTCAAACAATCGCCAAGCCTTTGCCTGGACCTATGCCGACATGCCTGGCATCAACCCTAACATTGCCACTCATAACATTGTCACAAACCCAGAGGCCAAGCCTGTTAGGCAAAAGCTTTGCAAAATGCATCCTCGTGTTACACTTCTTGTCAAAGAAGAGCTTCAGTGCCTTCTTTCTGTCTCCTTCATCCAACCCATCGATTATCCATAGTGGGTCTCTAACATCATTCCTATCACCAAAGCGACTGGGGGGATCTAGATCTGCACAAACTATCATGACCTTAACCTAGCTTGTCCTAAAGACGACTTTCCTCTTCCAAACATTGACCAACTTGTTGATCTTATGGCTGGCCATGAGATGTTATCGCTCATGGACGGATTTTCAGGATATAACCAAATCCTGATTGCATCGAAGGATCAACACAAAACCACCTTCATTACACCATGGGGAACTTTCTGCTATCGAGTCATGCCTTTTGGTCTGAAAAATGCAAGCGCCACATATCAGCGTGCCATGACTTACATCTTTCATGATCTCCTCCACAAAATCATGGAGGACTATGTCGATGACCTGCTTGGCAAATCCAAGCTTCATCGTGACCATTTGACTATCCTCAAAATCATCTTCTCTCGCCTTCTTCATTACGAAGTCTGTCTTAACCCCAAGAAATGTGTCTTTGGGGTCCTCTCAGGAAAGCTCCTGGGATTCATTGTCTCTTTTCATGGCATCAAGATAGATCCTGCCAAAATTCATGCTATCCTTGAAATGCCACCTCCAACTAACCTCAAGCAACTCCACAGTCTACAAGGAAAGCTCCAATCCATCCACCGCTTCATTTCGTAGCTTTCTGACTGTTGCCAGCCCTTTCATCACCTCCTCAAGAAGGACGTCTCCTTTAAATGGGATAAGGATTGCCAAGAGGCTTTTGAAGCCCTCAAACGCTATTTGGTCTCTCCACCAGTCCTTATTCCACCAAAAGATGACCAACCCTTCTACCTCTACATCTCCGTAACCAATCATTCATTAGGTGCCATGATTGCGCATCGAGATGAGCAACACCGTGAGCAAGCAGTCTATTACATAAGCCAAACACTGGTTGACTATGAAACTCGGTATACTCATACCGAGAAACTCTATTTGGCATTAGTCTTTGCTACTACCAAGCTCCGTCACTATCTTCTCAATCACAAAACCTTTGTCGTCACCCACACTGATCCCCTCAAATACATGCATTCCAAACCATATCAAAACTGGCGTATGGCTCGTTGGCTCATGCTTCTTGATGAATTTGATTTAGAATTTGTTCAGTAGAAATCTATCAAAGGGCAAACAATCGCTGACCAACTAGCGGATGCCCCTCTCCCCGACAATCAACCTTCTCAGTGCGAGTTTCTCGATGAATCTATCGCCACTCTCTCGACTAATGACACATTCTACCAAATGACAATGTTTTTTGACAACTCTAAATGTCAACTCGGTGGGGGTGTGGGGGTCATCCTCATTCCACATGAAGGTGAACCCATGCCCCTGTCTTTCAAACTTGACTTTGAATGTACCAATAATATGGCCGAATACGAAGCCTTAATTTTGGGACTTCAAACCGCCCTTGCTTTAAACATCAAGACCATCAGCATCTTTGGTGACTCTCAACTTGTCGTCAATCAAATCAATGGTTCATATCTTTGTAAAAATGAAATTTTACAAAGATACAAGCACTGTGTTGACACTCTTCTAGCATCTTTTGACCATCACTTATTGTAGACTGTTCCTCGATCGACGAATAAGTTTGCTGACACCATGGCTTCCCTTGCCTCTCATATTCCTTCTTCATCATCATCCTCATCAAGAATTTATGTCATGGTACATCGTGTGCCATTGCCTTCATACATTTCCACTGACATCAATCTCATCCACACCATAGACTCTAGTTCACAAGATGTTTGGTATAAACAACTTGAGGACTACTTGACTCATTCTCTCATTCCTCCCAACCTCTCTAGTAATGCGCGATGGGCTTTTATCAAGCGCACCGCTCGCTATACCATGCTAGGGGGCCTTCTCTATAAAAGAGGTTTTGACAGCCTTCTTCTTCATTTTTTAAACTCCACTGAAGCTTCTCATGCTGTTAAACAAGCCCATGACGGGATTTGTGGTGGACACTTCAGTGGTAACTCAGTTGCCAAGCGCATCCTTCACCTGGGTTATTATTGGCCCACTCTTCATCAAGACTGTAGCGATTATGTTCAGCATTGCATCAAGTGTCAGCAGCATGCTAACTTGCTTCATCTCCCTAGCCACGCCTTACAAGTCACTCAGGATTTTTGGCCTTTTTCAAAATGGGGCTTAGATCTCATCAGCAAGATTAACCCTCATTTGTCTCTTCGTCATCAATCTATCATCACTGCCACTGAGTATTTCACCAAGTGGGTGGAAGCTATCCCTCTCATCTCCACAAAAGCTGATAAGATTGTCGACTTCATCAACACCCATATCATCTGTCATTTTGGTGTACCTCACAAAATCATCACTGACAATGGCAAGTCTTTTAAAAACAAAATCGTCTAAAAACTCTGCGACTCATTCGGCATTAAACTCAACTTTTCTTTGCCTTACTACCCACAAGCAAATGGGCAGGCCAAGGCTTCTAATAAAATCCTAACCAAAATTCTCATGAAGGTGGTCAATGACACTGGAAGGGATTGGCATGTTTAAATACTCTTCGCTTTGTGGGCTTACCGCACTAGCATCCGAACCTCTACGGGTGCTACCCCTTTCTCTCTAGTGTATGGAATAGAGGTTGTCTTACCTCTCGAAGTACAGATCCCATCTCTTTGCATTTCACTCCATGACATTCTTTCTAATGATGACTTTTGTCAAGATTGATTAGCTCAACTTGAGTTACTCGACGAGCGTCATCTCGCTGCCCTCAATCATCTCCATGCTTATCAAAATCGCATCAAGCGTGCCTCTAATAAAACTCTGAGAGAATGAGATTTCAATATCGGAGACCTCGTCCTCAAAGAGAACCAACATGTGACCAATATGGAACAGAGTAAGCAAGGTAAATTTGCTCCTAATTAGCTCGGACCTTATATCATAACGCATAAGTATGGATCAGGGACTTATCGTCTATCTTCTCTTGAAGGCCGACCAGAACCTGAGCCTCTTAATGCTTTGCATCTACAACCATTCTACTGTTAGTCAAGTACTCATCCACTTGACATTTAACTTGAGCTTGTCCCTTGAGCAATCCTTGTCCTTTTAATCCTTAAACAATTTCACCCTTTCTTCCCTTAACAAAATCCTCTACAACCCTTTTATGACGTATGGATGCTTCGTCCTAATAAAAGGGAGCCCTTGATCTTCTATAAGTCTTGTCCATGACTCAATATTCTGTCAAAACTAAATAAATTGATGTCAAAATATCTAAGGTCACAAAATCAAATCAAAAAGCAGACTACTCCCTTGAAGGACAGCTGCACTATCTTTGATGTAGCTAATAGACTACTCCCTCGAAGGACAGCTATTCAAAAGCCCTTAAATCTATAAAGCAAAAGTATAGACCACTCCCTCGAAGGATGGCTATGACTAAATCTTGCTATAAACAACATTTTCTTAGAAGCTTCCCACATCGATCAGCTTCACAAATGACCACCAAACAAATGACATCTTTATGTGGACTTCCCGCATTGATCAGTCCTCTCTCTCTCTCTCTCAAAAAAAGGGCAAAGTTATCCATACTCTAAAAATGGGTTACCCTTTTCCTCCTATCCTATCACCTACTCAAGGGACTTCGAGCTCACTTTAATGTCAAAGGGGATTCGATTACCGCTCTAACATAACTATGGTCAATGACGCAACACATAAATGGGGCTTTTGGTTCTAACAACCCCTGTCTATGTTGTCTTTTTGGTCCTTGTCAATAAAAGGGCACTTATGCCTTTTTACTTTCTGCCTATACTTTGGTCACATTCAACCCCATCATTTGTCAAAATGACTTAAATCGACTCTTTTTAAACCATTCACATAAGCCTAATCATTCTAGTTTCCATGGACAACAATACACATGGAAACTATCGACCACCCAATTTATGTTAAGCATAAACCAATACTTGCTGAAGCATAAATAGACCTCAATTCATTTTTAGCAAACATCCATCACGAATATGGATAGTTGCTAGGGATGAAAAACCCCGACCTATGTTACAGAATACACCATTTGGAAAAGGTTGTAGCATCATCTTCTCCTTATCATCTCAAGCATGTACCCTTAGACATATGGGCAATGCTATATCTTTATCATGACCAATAATCAACCACTTCTATCTTTTTCCTCCCTTCTTGGGAGAACTACATTGGCCTGAGGCCCTAATGACAAGGGCTATGTAGGCAACACTCAATTGACATGGGGTCTTCTGGGGTTAGCTCGGCCACTTTCTTCATCACTTTCTTCCATCTCCTTCTCTCGTCACCTGTCAATCACAGCATAGTCAATCACATATTCACATAATCATTAGTATACTCTCATTATTCATTATCACAACATAAGTCATTAGTCATAAATTTCATCCATCATAACTCATTAAAACATTCTCATCATATAATCCCCAAGTTAAACATTTAATATCAAATCTATCATCATCTAATCTAAAGTCATCATCATATAACCATTTCATAAACATTGTCATCATCACAATCATTTTCATCAAGCATCATCATCATATAATTATTAGCATCACCATAAAACATCATCGCATTAATCATTAACATAATCATCATAATCATCATAAATATCATATCAAAACATGCATCATGAAACACATGAAAAATACTGCAAAAATTAAACATCTATAACATCTCCATAACACATCAATAGCCAAAATCTCATCATATATATATCAAAAATAAGTTTTATACAAAAAGACACAATCTGTGTCTGTCTCTCTCACTCATCATACATCTCTCATCTTCGGCTCGCAGGCTGGTATATACATAAAAAAAAATACAAATCTAGGGCTGCCCTCAAGGCTGTGGCTGTGGTGGCGGTGGCGGTGGCCGAGAAGAGGCTGTATCCTCTCCTCCCTCTGATCTCTACCGTCTGCACGACCCTGAAGCCGTCACTCGTGACATCGATCTCTGTTGACTCTGCTCTGCCCTCATCTCTGAGTATCATTGTATCTGAGGGAACCGCTTGATGGCCCTCTCATAATACGTGATCTCGTCCAGCACATTAGTGTACCTAACCATAGATACAGTCTATGGTGGACCCATCTGCCCTACTCCTGTGGCTTGTCCTGACCCCTGTGGCTGTGGCTGACCTCAGTGCACTGATACTAATGGTCTTACCCCCTGTGAAAATGATGGCTACTGCAGTGGGCCCTGCCCTCCAAAACTCTGCCCTACCACTGCCTGTGCCTGGGCTACTGCCAACTGTCCTTGTAGTAGAGCGATCTGCCCTATCAGCGCTGTTACCTGACCTATCATCTTAGTCAACTGCCTTGTAACCTTAGCTAGCTACCCCTACAAAACTGAGACCTGGGCCTGAGCTGCATCTCTCTCCTGCTGTGTAGTGTCCCTCTCTATGCGGGTTGTATCCTGCTCTCTCGTGACCACCTACAGATCTGGCTGGGGACCCACCTGTATGCCTCTATACTATCCTACCCACCATGCCGTGTAGGCCTCTGTACACCCTGGGTTGGCTATCCCAGGTCCTGCCAGCAACTCCTCAAAATCAGGCTCCTCTGTATCCTCTGGCAGTGGGAGCGGTGCCTCTATGTCATCCCACCTGTACTGTGGGAAGGCGGGAGGTACATCCTATAGTAGCCCGTACTGGAACTGCACTCTCTCAGTTAGAATCCTCTCGAGCTCGCCAGCTCATCTACCTCTGATCCATCACCTACTCTAAACACCAACTAGCTGCTCTCCCTGGTCTCTGAATGCTGGATAGACCAAGTATGGTCTCCAAATGATGTCTGTAGGAATCAGGGCCTCTAGTACCCCTCTGTAGTGGTCAATGTCTCTAACCACTCCATCCACCCGTGTCTGCACCATAACCTCATGCCATCGCCTGAATCCAACTCTGAAGCTAGCCTGAATCGCCACTAGGAGGTTAAGAGGTCATGTGACTATGATATGCTCATAAGCCCAACAATGCAGAAGGTGGCCCACACATAGACTATACCGCTGCCACCGACTGATACCCCACAACTCTCTGTATACCTGGGCCAAAAACACTGGTGCCCAGGCAAACACTATCTGCTACTCTATCATCTCTAGCAAAACTCTGGTCATAGCAACCAGAAACCTACCACCCTCTGCATCTGGCAATGCATACACTGTGATGCCAATCATCATCAGAATGGCCAGCTAATGTGCGTCCTCATCCACTGCGTACAATGGCTCATATGCAAAACTCGCTGAGTGGTAGCTCGTCTCCATGACGTGCTCTCCAAATAGCATAACCATATGGATGTCGTGCGCCTCTCTCGAGCACACATACAGGTATGCTCTGTGCATCAGCAGCCATAAAATCTAGTACACGTCCTCAACTGTGACTGTCATCTCGCCAGTAGGCAGGTGGAAGGTGTTGGTGGCATGGTCCCACCACTTGATCAAAGCCACCATAAGGCTCACATCTCTCGCCACTCGATAGTAGCATCTCAATCCACCTAACTCGACTGCGCTCATCTACACCCACTCCTTGACTGACATGCCTCCACGCATCCGCGTCAGCAAGGTCGAGAGTCGATCCCACAGCATCAAGGTCTGCCTCACCTGCATCCATAAATAGTTAATTTCATGTTAGAATTGTTGCTACCCTTCCTATTTTAACAACTATTTAGACCATTTATGCCTAACCCGACACCCAAGTAGCCCTTGGCATAGCTTGGACCTCTCGGCTTGACCACTTTTCAGAACCATTTCTGACCAAGCAGCCACCAACATCAGTTAGCACACCAATGACGGCACTCACCTAACTGACATCGGTCACTTGGTGACCGACGTTAGTAGGTTACTGACCGACGTCGGTCACTGGTCGGCCGATGCCGTCGGGATTGCCAATGTCAACGACTGGTTCAGCCCTAGGGCTGAATGGGGCAAGCCCTAATTTTTAGGGCTTCCCCATTTTCTCTCCTAAACCCCCCAAAAAACCCTCTAAATCACTCCTAAACTATCCTCGACTCTTTACCCACATTCCTAGCTACCCCCCCCTCGATTTCTACCTCAAATAACAAAAATTTCAAAAACAAATTCAAAACCAAAATGAATCAAAATCAGGTTCAGAGACCCTCTTACCTCGTCTCAGCATCGCCGGCATGGTGGCATGATGGGTGCTACTAGTGGTGGACCTTCCACAGGTCCTCTACTTCCCTCTGCCATCTCTTCTATCCCAATGGCTCTGCACGCTCCTGCTAGCTCAAACGCATCCCTGCGGCGTCCAATCAACTTCTTCTCTCCACTAATGTCTCTTTGCCACCTCGCACAGTGCCTCGATCAACTCTGAGTCCCTTTCACTAACTCAAATACCAGAGCTCTTTTTAACTCTCTCAATCAATTAACAAATGACTTTTGGTGGGCCACCAATCCAATTTTGTCAGATTTGGTAGGCCACTGACGTCGGCATCGGCATGCCCTAATCCGCTGACATTGGCCGATTTCCACCGACGTCGGTCTCTTTTGGACACCGACGTCAGTTATGTAGCTAACATCGGTGGCCTTCAAAACTCCATCCCTCTTCATAATGACCAAAATCATGTCCCTAATCAAGTCAAGTCCTCAGACCATGCCACTTTGTCTCCTTGGGGCACACTTGGATCACTTTTGCATCCATCCATCGACCACCAGATATTGGAGATCATGCCAATCTCTTAAAACTGTGACCACTTCCAAAGCATTTGCCTTGGTTGATTTTGCCTGTATGCTACCTCATGATTGGTTAACAAAATTATGTGCACACTTTTGACCTTCACAAGTATAGGATCGCAAGCCAGGTGATCCGCACTACTTGTGACTTTTTCATGTTTTTGGGAGCACTTCCTAAGCCTGGGATACCTGGAAAATGATGACCATTGGAGCTTCAACCTCGATTGAAAAACTTGATCAGCTACGACTAATGCTGGGGCCCAGTTCTTTTAATTTTGGCACTTCTCGACCTTTAACCTGTGATAATTTGACCTGACCATCCTTGTGAAGTGGTGTCCATGCAATCATAACTTTGGCAGCATTCACACTCTATCTTGCACCCTTTTCATCCACTCTCTATCAAATCAGCACCCGATTCCCAGTTCCCTTCTCTTGACTCCTGCTTTGAGGGGGGATACCTCATCCATAATCGGGACAACCAACTCTCACCTATTTTCATCTTGCAGTTCACTTAATCAACCTTATCCCATACCTGGCGTAACTGACTCCTATTTTTGTCTTGTAGTTCATTTAGAGCAACCAACAAGACAAAAAGGGGCAAATGTAGACACCTAAAAAGTGTCTAACCCTTAGTCACTTTCCCCCTTAGTCTATTTCTAACCTATTCCTAACAATTACTAATTTAAAAATAATTAATTTATTTTGAATTAACCCCCCCTCCTTGGACACATCACCCATGACACCTCGCTTGGGACACCTCGCCTTGGACTAATTCTCCTCCTATGACTCACTCAAGATCTTTTCCTAATTCTTCTAACCACCTAACAAACTCTCGTGCATATTTAGCACAACCCTCGACATTCTCCAATGGATAGTGCACTTGGTGGATGAGAAATGGGCTTAGTGGCTCCTTTTGCCCGTTCTAACCCCGCCGACGTCGGCCAAGTATCGACCGATGCTGGCAGAATCGCTGACGTCAGTTATACTTAACCAATCTTTCCAACTCTTTTAGGGGCCGAATCAGAAATCAGCAAATCCCTGGAAGCAACTGACGAATCCTAATCTTTGACCATTCGTCAATCTGTGAAATCTCTCAGTTAAGCCTCTGACTCTCTCTCTCTCAAGTGCAGCAATTGTTTTAGGTTCTCCATCAACAACAGGTTCTCCATACAAGATACATCAATAGCAGGTACAGAAATCATCGATAGCACATCTTCCACAAGGCACAGGTAAGTATATTGTCTATTTTTTATTCTCTTTTCAGTTATTTCTTTCAAACAATATCTCCCTAGACTAGACTTTTAATCAACCTAGACCCGAATCTTGATTTATCCACCATCCCTATTTCTTCTGTCCTCTATCAGATCATACATTCTGCCCATTTAACCAGATTCTCAGACTCAGACCCTAGACCATTCAACCAAGCCCAAAACTTTGTCCACAGACCAAAACCCTGATCAGACTCTGCCCATAGACTACTCAAATAAACCCAGACCCTGACCAAACTCTGTCCATGGACCATAGACTTGCCCAGACTTCGTCCAAAGACCTTTGCCCCGACCAACGCCGGTCACTACCCCAACCGACGTCGGCATATTAACCGACGTCGGCACCTTGACCAACCGACGCCGGTAGGATTACCGATGCCAGTGACTGTTATCAATCCGACAACTTCTCTCAAGTAAGTCTTTACTTCTCTTTTTCATTCCATTTCTTTATCATTTTAGTTCTTCATTATTCAGCTATTTATCAGACATTTCTTTCTGTTGATTAGTGGGTTTATATCCCTTAAGGAAGTTTTCATACTTCTGGGATCAAGCTTTCACTTGACAACCCACCATCTGTCCATTTAACGCCTTCTTTTGTCCAAGCTTCTTTTCTTTGCAGGTGTCATTCCTCCACAGCCAAAGAGGAGTACTCACAGCGTCTGGATTATGGTGCGTAGACTATATCCAGGTACACAAGCCTTGACCATTCTTTCTTTAGTTTCTTAATCCTTTGAAATTGAAAACAAAATTTGAATAGAAACAAATAGAAGAAGAGGATGAATTTAACTATCCTAATACTCATGCAAGAGGCAAACAAAAGAAGGCATTCTTTTTAGTTTGTAGGAAGATAATGAATCTCTTTTAGAGGCAAAAGAAGAGGAGAACGATAGGGAAGGACAATTTTAGTTTTTTATTTAAACAAAAAATAAAAAGTTCAAAATTTTTTTTGGAGAAAGACAAAGAGAGAAAGTGTAAGGAATGAAAATTTCATTATGGTACACCTATATGAATATCTAGACAAGTAACAAACCTAGGAAAACTCTAGGGTCCCATTAGTCATGCCATAATGTTTCACTACATTTTGAGCTTATTTCATATTCAAAGAGAGAGAGAGAGAGAGAGAGAGAGAGAGAGAGAGAGAGAGAGAGAGAGAGAGAGAGAGAGAGAGAGAGAGAGAGAGAGAGAGAGAGAGAGAGAGAAGTGATTAAAACCTGGATAAGTGTGTACCATTCCATACTTTGTAGATTCCCCTCTTTAGTTGTGGAGGAAGACACCTATAAATAATAAAACACTACACAAAATATTTATTAGTGGAGATATGTGTGGACTACCAAGCTACGCACTTATTCTGAGAAGCATGAAACTTCCTTAGGATGATAGTATGCTATGTTAAAACATATTTTAAAATAAATTCAAGTAAAGAGAGAGAGAGAGAGTTAGAGTTCTATTTACTATGTTACAGGTCTGAGTGTAGCAGAAGATAATACAGTGCAGGATAATAAGTCAGGTCTATGTTTTGGGAAGGTTATTAGGTGATTTTGAGGTTACTAGTATAGAAATATAGTAACTAACATCAGTTAAAACACTGATGTTGGTTGGAATCACCGATGTCAATTGGGATCACTAATGTCAGTTAGGGTAGTAGTATTAGAATGAGTTAGAGAAGTCTTTTACAGGAGAGGAAATGGGAGTATGGTTAGGGTGTGAGGTTGGGAAGAGTCATAAGTTGGTGGGTAATACTCAAGTGAGTCTAGATATAGGGTTGGTATGCTAGGGTAAAGATAAAAGGGTGGGGAGCTTTACAACTCCTCCATGAAAGTATTTAGGGTTCATGAAACAATAAATAGTATAATGTAAAGTAATTATAAAATTACTATTTAAATAATTATAAAAAAATGAGATATACTTAGTAGGTGGAATGGGTGAATTGTGACTATTAGATAGATGACTTCGATGAGGCATGGTAAACTAATGGGTGAACAGATAAGATAAGAATGTGTTGCAGTCTTCAAGAGTTTAAGCTCTGTGTAGTGTACCAATTCTTAATTTAGATCAATTTGTATTGAGTAATGATAATCTTGGATGTCAAAAGTGATGTAGGATGCTCTAATTGCCAAAATATTATACATGAATCATTGATTTTTTGACTTGGATACCAATATAGAATTTTTCTTAAGTAACCAATGTTAGTGATCTCACCAATATCAATCGAGGGTTAATCAAGGTTGGTGGCATGAGAATAGGTAAAAGGGATATTTTTAGCCCATTTTTTGTTCCTTCTATTTCCAAGTGTGGTGTCCATTAGAAATTGGTAAAAATTCTAGGTTATGAAGAACATAGTTAGTTAGGAATTTATGTTAGGGGTGAGAACAAGTCATAGGTATTTAGGATTAGGAGACTAAGTCTGAAGGTGACTCAGAGGGTAAGAATTAGTCTTAGGATGAGGTGGTCATGTGAGGTGGAATTAATGGGTTTTAATTAACTTAATTAAATATTTTAAGGTGAAAAAATGGGTTATGAAGGTTAATTATTAAAAGGGGATCAAGGGGGGTTTCAACACATGGAATCATGCAAGTGTGTGACATAATTCTGGTGTCTATAGTAGGTTGTGTCTATGAAACTCTAAGTCTTGAATGAATGTGACATACCCATATCACTTCATAGATAATTGCTACTATAGTTTGATATTCTACCTCTATGAAAGATATAGAAACATAATTTTACCTCTTACTTCCCCATGAAATTGGACCAGATCCTTAAAGAACACAAATCCAAAAGTGGATTTCTTGTCATCAATAGAAGTTAAATGATATTCATCGATGTATCCTATCAAGAATAACTTATCATTCATCTTGTACTCTAAGCCATACTCAATTATAAATGTGATGTATCTCAATACCCACTTTATTTCTTTCCAATGTGTCACCTTTGATTTCTAAATAAATCGATAAAGATAACTGATAACATAGCTAATATTTGACCTAGTATATGTCAAATAAATGAGACTCCCAATCAAAATTTGATAGGGAGTTATAATTACTTCTAGTGATGGATCTGTATAAGACAACTAAAGTATTGTATCCATATTTTTTATAATAGGCTTGTAGTCCATCATCTTGAATTTCTCAATAAATTTCTTTGTATACTTCATTTGTGAAAAAAAATGTAATGTTCCTTATACCATACTTCCAAACCAAGACAATAGTGTAGCAACTCAAGATATATCATGTCAAATGATCACTTAAGATCATTCTTAGTTACATCAATCATCTTCATTATGATGCTAGTGATGACTACATTATCAACATAAACAATCACTATAACAACCTCCCCCCATGTTGTTTGAGGTAGAGGTTAGGATCATATGGACTTTTTTTTATTCCATGTTATAAGATATGCTAATCAATATTGATGTACTAGGGTCCAGGAACCTATTTTAGCCCATAGAGAGACTTGATAATCCTACACACCTTCTATTCCTAATCAAGTACCATAAAGCCTTCAAGGTGAGTCATGTATACTTCTTGAAAATGTCCATTGATAAAGGCACTTTTTACATCTATTTGATGGAATTTCTATCCAAACAATGCAGCCATAGAAAAAACCATTATGATAGTCTTTATCTTAGCTTTGGGAGCAAAAATCTCCTCATAGTCAGTGCCTTCTTTCTGAGCATATACTTTTGTAACAAATATTGCATTTTACTTATAAATACTTCCATATACTTTTTACTTCGTCTTAAATACCTATTTTCACCCAATAGGCTTCCTTCCTAGTGGAAGAGCAATAAGTTTCCAAGTGTTATTCATCATTAGTGATTGATATTCTACATCCATAAAATCTTTCCAAGGTTCTGATTATAGGTATTTTATTACTATTAAAGGATCATAAGATTCTTGAATACTCATAAGGTCCATATTAACCTCTTCTCAAGCCATGCTTTGAGTCCTTAGTCTTGAAGTGGATGTATTAGGTACTCCATTGAAGTTATCATCTCATATAGTAATTGTATACCACTTGGGCATACATTGAGCTATAGGTGGTGGTGTTGGTCCTATTTGACTATCTTTATTTTCACCTTCACCATCACTATCTAAGAATATTATAGGAATTTTTACTATATCATTTGCCTATGTAGAAGGTGCATTGATTCCACTCTTTTCATCAAACTCTACATCTCTATTGATTAATGCGTTCTTTGTTTTTGGATCAAGGAGCCTGTATGCTTTTGATTTTGCGCTATATCCCACAAAAATACATTCTTTTGTTTTCTTATCCAACTTATTGCTTTTCCACTTATGAACATGCATATATGTATTAAAACCAAAAAATTTAAGGTGAGTAAGCTTTGGTTTACTCCCTGTCCAAGCTTCATGTATTTTGATTCCATCAAGAGCTTTGGTGGATGACCTGTTCAACATGTAGACTACAATGTGACATCTTCTACCCAATATATATTAGGAAATTGTTCATCCTCAACCTTGTTATGAAACATTTCCATAATGACTCTATTACCCCATTATATAACTCCATTCTACTAAGGTGAACATGATGTTATCAATTATTAACTAATTCTATTTGTACTAATATAGGCTAAGAGTTCTTTACTAGCGTATCCCCCCATGATCTTAGTGGACGGTCTTGATTTTCTTACTATTTTCAATTTCAATTGTCGCCTTAAATTATTTGAAAACTTGAAAATATTTTTGTTTAGTCTTTAATAAATATATCCACATTTTCTGTGAGTAATCATCAACAAAAATTTGAAAGTATTTGTACCCTCTGAGACTGTAAGTAAAATGTCTACATAGATCATTGTGTACCAATTCCAACTTACCAAGTGATCAATATTCATGATTTCTAAAGGGAGATCTTATTTATTTGCTTACTAAGCAATAGGTACATATATCAGAATATTGCTTGAGTTTAGGAAGAACATAAACCATATCATTTTTGTTTAATTAAACCAAATAACCATAACTCAAGTGACCATATCTTCTATGCCATAAATTGCCTAGTTATATATCTTTGACCACAAGTGCATGATGATAATTTTTAACAAAATTAAGCTAATTTTTTTTTTGCAATGTTGGAATCCTTGGTAATCACTTTTAAATGCCTAGACTTGTCTTTGATGTGGCAAAACATTTGACCATTTTGGTGATCAAATTCAACCATGAGGTTATGGTCAAGAAGATGATTAATAGATAATAGATTTTTTGTAAGTCCTAAAATATAGATAACATTTGAAATGTTGTAATTTATGTTTCCAAGTTGAATTTTGATGTCACCACTACCTTGTACAATATATGATGTATCCTCTCCAAGTGACACATTGTCCTTTGATTTTGTTTTGGTCAATGTAGAAAACCATTCTTTTCTCCCTATCATGTGTTTGGTTGTTCTTGAATCAACATACTAAATTACACTTGGATGATTGGTAGACTCACGTGTTTGGGTAGATAAACCATATTATTAATTTGAAGAATCATATTATTTAGCAATGTTTTCATGTTGTTTAGGCTTGTAATTTTTTTGTTTCCATCTATTTTGTTGTTGTGGTTGCTTCTTTTCTATTTGTGGTGAATTGTTGAAAGAGGGCTTCTTACTTGATGATCCCTTTTGAAATTTTTTGTACCAATAAGGGTTTAAGTCATGTCCTCATCTTTCACAAATTTTGCATCCTCTAGAAAAACATGATTTATTCCCTTGTTGGTTTTGTTGATTATTATTCTTTGGAGATTATTTTTTACCCTTCACGGGTTTCTTCCACTTTTGATTTGATGTGAGTATATGTTCATTATCTACTTCCTCTAAATTATGAAAAGTGTCCTCTTATTAAAATAAATTTACCAACACTTCAAAGGTTGGTTTTTATCTTATGAAATTCAATTTGGTCACAAAGATCCTAAATACAAGGGGCAATGCTCTAAGGACTATAGGGACCAAAGAATCATCTATCACTAGTTCACGCAGATATTGAAGTGAAGCCCACAAAGTTTCAAACCTTCTAAGTGATACCTATAATTTTTCATCTAATTTGAGATTGAAAGTGTGTAATTAGATTTGAAGATGAAATATTTTATTTTGATTCTTTGCTTCATATACTATTTTGAGTTTATCCCAAACATCTTTTACAATTTTAACACTTTAGATATGAGGTTGTACCTCATCCAAAACTCCAAACATGATTATTAATTTAGATTTTTTTTGTCATATTTCTATTGTTGATCAACATATATTACATGCTAGACCCATGTGCCTTCTACAACTAACCAAATTTCCTTAAACTCTAAATGTGTTTACAATTTTGTTTTGTAAGTGGCGTAGTTATCACTAGGAATCAAATATGTGTTATGGACAAAAAAATGAGGTCTATAACAAGACATCATGAAATACAAGTTACATATTAGAAGAAATTATAAGTATGTTTTAAGTGAGAAAAGAATGTGTAGAAATAGGAGTTGTAAATTCACACACATAATGAAATGCAAGCACACACAAACACACAAAGGACATAGGACTTTGCCAAAAATGTGTCATGGAATGCAATGGAAAATTAAGGAATTTGGACATCAATTTTAACCAAAAATGCATCTAAGAAGTATAAAATATGATATATAATCATAATAAATAGATGTTTTATATTTGAAAAGCATGGAAAATATGCACTTTCAAAAAAGACAACATGCAAATTGGAGTTACTAATCAAAAGTTATGGCCTCGTAATGGTCCAAAATACATGAAATAGTTAGCCAAACTAAAAACAATTGGAAATTACATAAATATGGGTGATAAAAATTTAAAAAATAGACTTACCAATAAATATATCTAAAAAAAATATCCAAGGTGAAAAAAATCACCTTCCTAGGCTTCACAGATCAAAAGTTATGAGCCTCAGAAGAAAAAACCTTCAAAGATGGATCATAGTGGTGACGGATAAGCCCTTAGGGGCTAAAAATGCCATGGTGGTCATATGGAATGAAAAAAGGCTGAAAATGTATGGTGGTGTGATGGTGGTGATACTTCTATAAGTGGTATTTCTAGGTGGTGATCCACTCAAAAAATTAACCCTACACTAAATGAAGAATTCCAAATCGCCCTCTACCTTCAAACTTTCACAATGGGTGCATTGATGCTCAATTTTCATAAAATGAATACTTTTTAAAAAGATATCGATTTGAGGAATTTGGTGATATATGATTTTATCCATGATTCTACAAAAAATTTAGAAAAACTATTATTTTTCTGTTGTTCCTCATTTGTCCTACAAAATAGAAACTTAAAAATATTGTAGAAAATCACCAAAAACTCCAAAAATTTTGATTTTTTTAAAATTAAAATTTTATTAACTAGAATTCAAAAAAAATATAGGATCGATTCCATACATTCTATATTTTTATAGAAAATTAAAAAACCAAAAAGTGACCTTAAAAAGATTAGATATGATATGCCAAGTTAGGATTTAAGATTGGCAGATCTACATGAAAACTTTTTCCTTCCATAATTTATTATAGATTCAACATGGGATGGTAGAAATTTGAGCAACATGCTACTATAAAGGATATCACCAACTTATTTCCTGATCTCTACCTTATCTCCACCACTTTGAAACCTCCTCAAGATTACCTACTCTGATACTAAATGAAAGGTGGAAAGTAATTAAATTAGCTAGAGCACTATAAGAGGTGATTATTTATACATCAACAAGTGAGATTAAATGCCCTAATCTATAGGAGATTAGAACTCATAATGTAACTAATCACATGTAGGAAATAACACACTTAATAAACCTATGTTACATGGCAATCAAAGGTATAACTACACCATGTAACATTTATTACATATAAGCTAGGATAAATTAATTATTCTAACATTCTCAATCTCTAATAGGAATTTTTACCTCTGAGATCCCTAGGTGAAAATATATCACTTGAAGCACATCTAGATAGGTGAATGAAATGTGTTTCCATGCCCTAACATCTAAGTCTACTTAGAAATAAATTTTCACTACTATTCAAGAGGGAATAAATACTAACAACAAATGTTGTCAAAGTTCATGTTATTCAAGATCTCTATTTTTGGTGCTTATTTAATACAAACTAGCACCACCAACATGTTTGGATGGGTGGATAACATCTAAGATTGAATTTTTGGCCTCTTATCACACTCAGTTGATAAACCCACCTGTTAGAACCCAATTTTGGAAAATTATGACTACGTAACATTTTGATGACATAAAAATAGGCCACAACACAAAAAAGAGATGACATGGAATGACAATGGTTAAAATGACCAAGGTATAAAAGTCCAAGGTGGGAAAGAACCAAGTCACAGAGAACCAAGACATAACAAAGATATAGAAACTAAGAGCATGAGACTTGGGTAATTGTGGATGACTTGGGCTAGGGCATGAAAAGTTGAGTCAGTTGAAAAATAATTGGCAAAGTCTTCATAGAAGACTAATCAAGCACATATCTATCACTGGCCCACATGAAGATAGGATCAATGAAGTAAAGATCAAAAATAGAGAGAGAATATAGGGTGGTTAGATCCTCATTATTATTAAACTTAATGTAATGTCTCGCCATGGATGTTGGTCTTGACCCGATTGTTGGTTAGTTATTTTAACTTGAATTAATGATATACTAGAATTCTAGTGTAACTTGTGTATAAATTCCTTGTATTTATACTTAGGATTGTTTTTGGATTTTATTAGAAGAAGGTTACTAGGTGAAGTTGTATTCTTGAACCATGTTAGTTATGATCATTATTGAGATATGATAAATGCAATGTTTATTAAACCTCATGCATAATACAATGGAATACCATTGTTACACTTACAGTTCTATGTGAATCAATGGCACTATTATTATTTTTTTGTTTTGCATCTATTTTCTTTTTATAATAAATTAGTAATAAAATGAATACATTAATAGGGTTATAACTTTAATAAATATAATAAGTAGTAGACTATATTCTTATTCAAGAAATTCATTTTTAAATTCTTGATGCATACACCATCGTACGATAAAATTGATAAGAACCTATCATAACCTTCATGTTTTAGGTGAGTGTGTGATACACCCTCTTGTGTAAAATCAGAGTAGTTTTCTAGCCTAAGTGGAAAAAGTGCCAACATTTTAGTTCTATTATTGGGATCTATTGCACTTGTTATTATTATGGTAGGAAAATGTTTGAGCAACTATCTTTGGAGAATATTGAACACTGGGTTAATGTATTAGAATATTAATTAGAAATACAATATATTAAATTAAGGGTATTTATGCATGCATAGGTAGAACATAATTTGTATGAACATTTTAGGAAGGCTTTTTCTACCAAACTACCTATTCACTTACATGCTTGGATTTTTGCAAATAAATAAAATCACTAAATGAACCTAGAATGAAAGCTTCCTTGGATAACTAAGCACTAAGTATCTTTGATAAAATTGAAAGATCCATAGATTCATGCAATAAATCTATGGTAGAAATACATGCTTAGTAGTTATGTCCTAGAATACATTGTATCCACCTTTTCATGCCCAGATCAAGATAAGTTTAATTTATTTATCGAACCACGTGGAAGGTATATAACTCATTTTCCTTTTGATATTAATAAGTTCTTGATAAAATCCAAGGTTTATAGGTTATATATGAATGGATAAACTCTTTCATGTGTGTGAAACATAATTGGTTAGGTAATCCAAAGATGTAAGTTGGTATAGATTCATTAGTTCAACATGGCAACCATTTAGTGAGATATTTAGAAGCACAATTATATTGTGGTTAGGCAAAGGGTTAAGGTAGAAATCAATCCTTAAAGGGAGTAGGAAGATTCTAGGGGTGTCATGATAATTTATAGGGAGAAAGAGAGGCATAATGAAGATTATTTAAACCTAGATTTGTGCCGCTTGTTGACATATCTACACACAAAAGAAGTAGGATAAACTCTAGTTTATTTGAACCCAATCTCGTTAGACCTCATTCCCCCACCATAACACATGCTCATGATTTTGAATTTGAATGAATAAATATAAATAATTGGGATAGTGATAGTGTAGAGTCAAAAGCATCAATTAAAAAAAATTAGGATGTCAAATCAAGATAGTGAATTATAAGGGGCATTGGATTCACCTTTAGCTATTTCATTATTTGTCAATCCTATGGATAGCCTTAGAATTTTATGTAGACCAAATATTAGTGGGTAGAACTTAGTCCCAATATTGACAAGTAAACATATGTTCATTCCCCTTATTTCATCTATCCCTAATATCTTAGGAAGCATGGGCAATATCATTAGAGGAGGTTAAATTAGGGGTGTAGGACGTACAATAGGTAACTTAAGAGGAGTTGGAAGACCCCAACCATAGGTCTTATGAGGAGCCAGTGTGAAATAAACAAAATCATCACCCACTATTATTACTATAATATAATATGAGATGGCACTCCACCTTCTTCTGTATAAAGGTGACAAAAATGTAGTAGATCATGTTCATAAGTGTGAACTCATTTGGTGAGTGAGAGGGATAAGATCATCTTATTATAAGGAAACTCAATTTTCCACCACATTGTTAGATCATGTGTATAATTCAAACATAAAGTTGATCCGTAGTAGGCATTTATAGATTATGAGGAAATGAAGGCTACATTATTTTAGTAATTTGCTTTCCTAAACTTGAGCAATAAATTTTTACTACCTTAAAGGATATTAGGAAAGAACTCTCTAAAAGTGTGTGTGCATATGATACATGGTTCTATACTCTTCTACCCAAGATATCCATATAAATAAACTCTATACATCATGCTCAATGGTTTTTGGGAGGTTTATTACTTCCCTTCAGATGATATATCTCCCATAAAACTTTAATCAACCCATACAAGGTGTTATAAGCCACTCTTTGCATTAAAATAGTAGGAAGCATTGATATGGGAATCAACCCCTTTATGTAGGCACAAATTTATTCTATGATCTCACAATTAGAAAAAACTTATGGAGATAACTATTTATGATACATGTAATGGAATTTGGTGCATGGACTATGAAGTATAAGGGCATAATAAGAATAATTGTCCCAAGAAAAACATTCACATCATCTTGAAGTAATCTTGTAATAATTATAATAAGACCATGATGTATGGATTTATTTCTTGATTTGGCATGATACTCAGACAATGGTGCCATTATATTTAAGGATATGTGATGCATACACTCATGACACAAATGACTATCATGTAATTGATGATATTCATGAAGATTGAGCATGAGAAATGTGCCAAGCCTTTATAACAAATAACCAAGATAATAATGAAGGCTAGACATCTAAATCTTGAGGATTAGGAAATAAATGAGGAGGTGGTCATTTCCCAACATAGATGTGTTAAAAGTGTGGTTATCTAGACCACTACCTATGTTATTTCCTAGTCCATCCAAATTATGCTTATTGTATAAACAAACATCGCCTAGAGGAGTGTCTCGATTTGTACACAATACTCATAAAATAGCATAATGAGAAGGATACTAGCATGATCTATATTGAAAAATATCCCACTAATAAATGGATACCACATCACACTACTCCACCATATAGAACTAAGGTAAACATCACTACTTATAGTGGGGATTTTACTCATCCCACAATGTCCACACTACTAATAGAGAAAGTCCACCAGCAAGAGCTTCATGTATGTTCATACCTTAATTCTAAAAAGATGAAGTGTTTCAAGACACTTAAAGAGAAATAAGAACCTATATACTCTACCTTGAAAATGGAACCTTTTAAAAACTTAGGGAAGGATGAATTCTATGATCTATGCAAGTTAATGTCATGTCCCCTTTTTCGTGGACATTGACAGACTTGATGATTAGCCTATTATGTGACCTTAATAGGCTAATAGGATGGATAGAGGGTCATGATGGAGATTGGCTTGGCTTCGATTTGCAAAATTCCTATAGTTGGCTTTCATTCAAGTTATTTCAGACACATTTGGCCTAAGCTCCTATTATTTAGGGATATTTGGCATGCAGCAGAGTGCCTTTATTTTGGTATGGTCATGTGCAGAATCACTCCCTAATTCACCAGCTTCAGTCAGTTTGAGGATCTGACATGTATAGAGGGAGATATTAATATTTGATTGATTTAATCAAATATTAATTATTTAGTCTAATTTTAATTAGAAACCCTAATTCTAATTTAAGAAACCCTAATTAGGGCAAGCACATCTTTTTGAGGGTATAAGGGTTTCTCATGGAGGCCATTATTGAATAGGAATTGATTATTGATTTTGATATTGAAAGAATTTTTTTGTGAAGACTGAGCCAAGGGTTCTAGGATTCCATCTGCATTGGAGAACGTCAACTCTTCAGTGTGTGCGATTCAGAGGCTGTGAAATATTAGCTGATCTATTGCCAAATAGAGAGATAGCTTCATACAAAAGTTATCATAGAGGTTTATAGATTTGAGAGATAACTTCACACAAAAGTTATCACAGTGTTTCAGGTATTTCTTATATTTAGTTTTTGATTCAATAAATTATATAGATAGAGATCTGTTGTATTAGAATCGTATATCTTCAGATCAAGGGTTGAAAACAAACAAGTTGTGCTTAATTGGTGGCTGTACAAAGTCCATATAGGTCTATACATATCTATGAAAAATTTGTAAGCATCATTTAGTTTTGCACAGAAATCGATATCAGCAAGAAGAGATCCACAGAGACTGACATCGATCGAGATATGACTGACGTCAACAGGTTAACAATGCCCAATCGACCGACGATGGCAGTATAACTAACGTCAGCATCTGTGTGTCGACATAGAAAGGCTGAGACCTTCTAGAATTTAGGTTTCATTTCTAGATTCGTAGAAGATCAGGGTTTTAAGACTATATTTAAATTTGCCTGTATATGCATGATAGAGGACATCTATTGTAATCATCTGGACGTATAATAAGATTTGTGATTTGGCAGTTAAGAGATTTACTGTGGTTATTGTTTATTTGAATCTATGATGCAAAATTATATCTTTGTTTAGAGCTTTTTATTGATATATATCAGAGCTTTTGTTAAAAATAGGAGACCCTAAGTAAGGGACATCACAGTGGTATCAGAGTTTTTTGCTTAGAAAAAAAGGAGCCCCTAAGTAAGGGACATCATAGTGGTATCTGAGCTGTTGCTTAGAAAAAAGGAGCCCCTAAGTAAGGGACATCACAGCGGTATCAGAGCTTTTGCTTAGATAAAGGACCCCCTAAGTAAGGGACATCATAGTGGTATCAGAGCCAAATTCTTGCCATCCTGTTGGGTAGATTAGAGCTAATGTCTTGCCATCCTATTGGGTAGTTTGGGTATCAGTATGGCTTTAACAGGTGTCAAAGAGTTGGAAGAAAGAATGCACAATGAAAAGAAGTTAGATAATCCATTTTGGCAAGTAGATGACATTCTAAAAACTTTGGAGGAGTTAAAACTTATTTAGGCAAGGTTGATCAGTCAAATACTTATGATATGCAAATAGTGTTATCTTCAGCGTTTGGTTCGTTGGTGAAGCCCCAATTATTGAGACATCATGATGAGGTGGTAAGACTTACAACTCTCTCTTGCATTAGTGAAATCATGAGGATAATAGCTGGCTTTAATTTTTATGATGATCGAATTATGAGAGAGGTACTTCATGCCATGGTAAAAAGCTTCAAAAAGTTGGATGACATTAGAGACCCTCATTTCTCAATGAGGGCAAGATTACTTGAAACATTTGCAAGGTATGGATTTGAAAACATTATGATGTTAGTAGGTTGTATTGGTGGCATTCATAGGATGTTTAACATATTTTGGAGTATTTTAGATGAGTTTCATTCCAGTGATGTATTAGCATCAATGCACTCTATCATGTTCACAATCTTGTTTGAGGAGGAGGATACAATTTCTAAACTTTTGGCAGAAGATTTATGGTATGTCTGGACAAAAGAGAAAAATGTCTCACCTAGAGCCGGTATGTGGTTAAAGAGTTTAATTGATAGGCCTAAGGATCGTAGTACTTTCCCTATGACATGCAGAAGTTTGAATGATGAGTTTGACAGACATGCTGATCTAGTACAGGGAGATATTAACACATCTTCAGATAATGATTTATCTGCATTATCTTCACAGGTAGGAGTAGTTGAGGATGTTGTGGATGAGCTTTGTCTTAAGGTGAGTTCAGATTAGGTGTTAAACAGTGTGGATGAGTTTGATGCTTGCATTCAGAGTGTGGAGGTATACTCAGAGGTTAGTACATTGAGTATTGGTGATGAGTATGTTTTTGTAGCTACTGATGAGGAGCATGTTGTTGAGGCAGACACACATGTTCAAGATTTAGGAGTACCTAGGACAGATGAGTTTGAGATACCAGTGGAGTCAAGTCTCCAGATTGATTCTTCTCACACATATGATAGTGTGGTACCATTCGTTGTGCCACCTTTACAGAGGGATCAATTATGGGATGGATTGCACCATCTTTTGTTGATGGAATTGGCAGTTGGAGTTGTCCATTATACTTGGGTTATCATGCTCTGAGAGTTTGTTTCTCATGTGTTCTTGACCATGGCAGTTGTGCTTTTAGAGATTGGTTGAGTTGCGTTCACCAGTTTGATTATGGGTCCCTCTTTGTTATACTTCTGATGATGTTACAGGTACTTGCATTGATTTACCACTGTGCAGAGCATAACTACGTTTGGGATCTAGGTGGATCGAGTGGTTCATTATTCTAAGATTGCTTGGGGACAAGCAATTTTTGGAGGGGTGGATTGTCATGTCCCCTTTTTCATGGACATTGACAGACTTGATGATTAGCCTATTATGCGACCTTTATAGGCTAATAGGATGGATAGAGGGTCATGATGGAGATTGGCTTGGCTTCAATTTGCAAAATTCCTATAGTTGGCTTTCATTCAGGTTATTTCAAACACATTTGGCTTGAGCTCCTATTATTTAGGGATATTTGACATGCAGTGGAGTGCCTTTATTTTGGTATGGTCATGTGCAGAATCACTCCCTGATTCACCAACTTCAGTTGGTTCGAGGATCCGACATGTATAGAGGGAGATATTAATATTTGATTGATTTAATCAAATATTAATTATTTAGTCTAATTTCAATTAGAAACCCTAATTCTAATTTAAGAAACCCTAATTAGGGCAAGCACATATTTTTGAGGGTATAAGGGTTTCTCATGGAGGCCATTATTGAATAGGCATTGATTATTGATTTTGATATTGAAAGAATTCTTCTGTGAAGATTGAGCCAAGGGTTCTAGGATTCCATCTACATTAGAGAATGTCAACTCTTTAGTGTGTGCAATTTAGAGGCTATGAAATATCAACTAATCTATTGCCAAATAGAGAGATAGCTTCATATAGAAGTTATCACAGAGGTTTACAGATTTGAGAGATAACTTCACACAAAAGTTATCACAGTGTTTCAGGTATTTCTTATATTTAGTTTTTTATTCAATAAATTATACAAATAGAGATCTTCTATATTAGAATCATATATCTTTAGATCAAGGGTTGAAAATAGACAGGTTATGCTTAATTGGTGGCCATACAAAGTCTGTACAGGTCCGTATAGATCTATGAAAAATCCATAAGCATCATTTAGTTTTGCACAAAGACTAATATCGGTAGGAAGAGATCCATAGAGATCAACATCAGTCAAGATATGACTGATGTCGGTAGGTTAACAACGCCCAGTTGACCGAAGATGGTAGTATAACCGACATCAGTGTCTGTGTGTCGACACAGAAAGGCCGAGACCTTCCAGAATTCAGGTTTCATTTCCAAATTCACAGAAGATCAGGGTTTTAAGACTATATTGAAATTTGCCTGTATATGCATGATAGAGGGCATCTATTGTAATCATCTGGACGTATAATAAGATTTGTGATTTGGTAGTTAAGAGATTTACTATGGTTATTGTTTATTTGAATCTATGCTGCAAAATTATATCTTTGTTTAGAGCTTTTTATTGCTATATATCAGAGCTTTTGTTAAAAATAAGAGACCCTAAGTAAGGGACATCACAATGGTATCAGAGCTTTTTGCTTAGAAAAAAGGAGCCCCTAAGTAAGGGACATCACAGTGGTATCAGAGCTTTTGCTTAGAAAAAAGGAGCCCCTAAGCAAGGGACATCATAGTGGTATCAGAGCTTTTGCTTAGATAAAGGATCCCCTAAGTAAGGGACATCACAGTTAATTATTCAATAAGACCTCATCCCCCTTATCAAGAGTTGGTTATAATAGCATATGACCAAGTATTCAATAGACCATTGTTCAAACCAATTGTTTAGGCAATCCTCTCCCATTTAGTTCAATGTTGAATGTTATAAGGAATTTTTTATCAATACATCCATTGATGGTTGGCTCATATGAGATATTTTGGTAGACACAAGCACCAAAGTTAATATCCTCACAAAATATGATTGCATGAATATAGGGAGCCCTTATTTACAACCCACTCTGCATTTCCTATTTATGCCTAATAAGACTCATGTGGTTCCTATGGTCATTATTAAAGATTCTACGATTAGCATATTAGGCATCACCTTCAAACGTGACATTGAGTTTATTGGGCTAGTTGAAGTTGATGATTTCCCATCACTTCTTAGTTGGCCTTGGTGTTGTGTAAACAATTCTAACTTGTGATTTAAGAGGTGATACATTAGTTTTGATAATGACACCCAATGTGTGGTCATGCCATTGAAAAAGGATCAAAGACCACCCTTTTTAGAAATTTTTGATGTTGAAGAGGACCTAAATCATATTTATGACATCATGACACAAGGGAATGAGAGTGTGTACACTATGCATAATGGCATTTTGTATTGGGAGGATGCTCAATCAGTTTCAAACACTACTAACATTTCCTATGAATAATGGGATAAAGGAATGTATGACTTAATAATAAAAGTTTATGGGGTTCTCAAGAGCCATTTTATCTCTTCCCTTAAGGTGACAAAGCTCCATATATTTATTTTCCTCATTAGAGGATGTCTAATGAATGCATTGCCTCAATAGTTAGACTAGGCACCTGCATTTCATGGCTAGATGCAAGTTAGTGAGTTCATATAGTAGCTAGAATAATTTTATGTGTTTGAATATGAACATATACACTCTCTCACTAAAGTTATATAAGGAGGTGATGCTTGATGGTGGGATACTCACCATCATAATTTTCTCAGCTAAGGCATGTACACACCACCTTGAATTACCATTTTCATTATGATAATTAGTTCATGCCACTCTAAGTTATGATGGTGTTGCTTTTCTATAATCTCATCTTCAAGATTATGAAAATATTTGGAATGTTGATAACATTTCTTTAACTAAATATTTGTGGGTTCAAACATTTTATGTTACTCTACACACTTGGGATAGATCATGGTATATTCATCAAGAACAATTCTAAGAAACATCTTCATGGACTATTATGAGGAGAAATATGATTTTTTCATTATCCTTTTCATCCCCTCAAATGGCTTTTCACCTCTCCCTTAAATCAATATGATAGGATATTATGATGATTTAACACTAACTTAAGACCACATTCAACATGTATAGGGCATGCATGATGATAATATTTTTATTTTCCAAGAATCTTCACTACATATGTTATAGGATGATTCTCACTTGGATCTTTCACTTTAGGAACATATACAATAAGGTAAGAAACAAGTGGTGTGAAAAGATGAAGAAGGTATCAATTCTAATTAACAAGACCCATATATTTACCACTTAGTTTTTAAATACTGTATATGGGGACCATAATGTCAAAGACAACATATAAAATGATAAACATCTATATTTAGAGCTTCTTTAGGCACTCTAATAAACATCATGTGGAATTATTGGTCTAATACTAAGATCTTTAAGGTTTTTGAATTGTTAAAGGAGTACCAAGGTGGTTTTACACATAACTACACTAAGATGAAAGGAGTGAATTCTTTATTAGGTAAGATGCACATCAAGATGGTAGAGGGTTATTGACCAATCAGAAAAAGAGCTTATTGTATGAATCCTAAATTTCACACTCAAGTCAAGGAGGATATTGATAACATGTTGTATGTTAGATTTATCACTCATATTGATGAGTTTGAATGGGTGAGCATAATGTTTATCAATATTAAAAATGATGTTTTCATTCATTTTTGTGTAGATTATTAGGTACTCAATGATGCTTACATAACCAACCCTTTTTTTATGCCATTCACTAAAGAGATCTTAAAAGGAGTTGTTGGGTGTGATATTTATGCTTTCACAGATGGTTTATCTATATATCATCAGATCTAGATGGTGGAATAAGATTAACTATCACCTTTGAAATTAAGTGGAGTTAATTTGCTTGTAATATGATGCCTTTTAGGTTGAATAATTCCACTACCATGTTTTCATGAATTTTAATTGAGATTTTCAAAGAATTTATTCATAAATTCCTTCGGGTATACTTGGATGATTGGACCATCTACGATTTAAAGTGCGACCATTATGTTAATCTTCACCTTATGTTTGAGCACTGCCATCAACTTCAAATTTATTTGAATCTAAATAAGTTTGTATTTACTACCCCTTTATGCATACTAATAGGTCACAAATTTTTTTGCAATGGCCTCTTGGTAGATCTAGATATGATTTTATTTATTTTTTACCTTCTAGTGCTAGCCACTCAATTATAATATCACACATTATTAGGACACATAGGTTATTATCAGAAGTTCATTTGGGGTTATGATATGATTGTTACACTACTAGAGGAACTACTTAAACATAATGGTCAATTTATTTAGAATACTTCTCATCAACAAACATTCATCACCCTCAAGCACAATCTCATTACTACACCCATTCTCTAATTTATAGACTAAAAAAATCCATTTCATGTACATATTTATGCTTTAGGCATGGTAGTACATGCTATCCTTTCTCAACCAAGTGATGGAAATATTGATCATCATATCTATTTTTCCAATCAAAAGTTCACTCCAGTTAAATAGAATTATTCAACTATTGAACATAAAGCCTATGGTAAAAATGGTCAATAGTTAGTCCATTGAAAAAGGGTAAGCAATAATCAATCCCATTTATAAGGTAGATATTACTTGAGAAACCATTACATGAGAGACATGCAATGGATTCCATGAAATCCCCATCTTATACTATGTATTACATTAAGACATCCAAAACACCTACCCATGTTCCTATTAATTATATTTAATATAAACCATAGAGTACATAGAGATGGGTTCCATGAACCCCTACTCCTATTACTTATACTTTTTCTCTAAGACCACAAATTACTATTTTACATTCACAAAACATCACAAATACTATAATTAAAGATAATTCACCTATACATGCTCCTCATCAATGTCATAAGATTATTATACCATGTTCATAGTGAGGAGATCTCTATGATCACCCTTTAGATGGGATCATAGGATAGTCTTTCCCTTTCATATTCCAAAAATACCAAAAAATCTAAAAACATTCAAATATTTAAATATATTTTTGGTACCTACATGTTCTATTAGATACTTAGCATCTATGTGTTAGTTTCATGTTGATGGGTGGCATATTCAGTTATTTCTACATACAAATATGTGTCACACTTCTACCTAAGTGTGATATAGGCATACATAGACACATGATCTATTCTTATTTTGGGTGTTGGGCCTTCCATCTACTCATATCATGTGGAAATTAGGGGAATTCATTTATTTGATCTTGATACTCACATGTTATATGGTTCGATGATCACATTTCATTATCATGTTTTAACCTCATATGTACTTAAATATGCCTTTATCCATGATTAAATCTTACACAATGCACTTGATATGTTATATAATTGACATGTTTTACTAAGACATTTGATCTATGGGCTACTATTACATGTTTATTATGGTTGCTTATGCTTTATTTTATGCACTTCCTTGAGTATCTTACCTCCCTATTATCTTACTTGTTCAAGCGTTTGAATTTGCTCCTTTTATTGTAGCCCACATGACTAAATTTCTCTCTTTGACATTTTCATATTTCATTATCTATTGTTTGAAAATTTTAATATGTCATTATTTATTTTTTATACTTTTGACTAAGTCATTTCCCTTTAATTTTCTAGCATTTCAGCATTCCCCTTATTTGTAATCTCCATGGACCATTGCCTTTTGACTTTATTTTGAGTGTTTTTATGTGTGTGCTTATTTTATTATTAATAGCCTATTATTACTATCTATATGTTTTCATGATATTTGTCATGCATAATAAGCCTTCATGTGATTGAATTTGATGTATGTGTTTTAATGTTATATTTACCTAGACATGTTCCTTTTATATGCCACATGATTCAATCATAGTTATATGGTTATTTTATCCTTGTGAGGTGAGGTAACTACTAGTTTATATTCTTCCCTAAAATCAAATGTGGGGTAATATAAATGGGGTCATGTAGTAAAGTCATATTCTCCACACTTGGCACAATTTTTAAATTTAGTGGGGTCATGCTTTGGAAGCATGTTCTCAACACTTATTCAATATTCAACATCTCCAAATTATAGTGGGTACATGTTTAGAAACATGTTTTACACATTGGTACTTATTTTAGTTTTCATATTTATTCATATATAGTGGAGGCATGCTTTTAAATCATTTTCTCCACATTTACACAGTTTCCAAATTGGTAAAATCATATAGCTATATGATTTAGATTCATAGTTGTGGTAGAACTTTATACATTGGTACCATTGTTATACATAGTTTTAACATAAGACATATGTAAGGTGTATATTCTATGAAATTTGTGCCCAATATTTAAAAATAAAAATAAAATTCAAATTCTAAAACTCTTTAATGGACTATTACAACATCACATACTTGTATGTAGTGATACCCCAGTCAGACTTTTGTGGACTTTATTGAGCCAATCTAGTGCACTAGGTGGTTCAATTTTGGTATGGTTGTGGTGATTAATCACTCAATATTTAAAAAAAATTAGGTTGTAATTTATTTTATCATCCAACCTCTCTAAGTTTTAAGTATGATAGGGTTGTATATTTTAGCTAATCTCAACTATCGGGTGGCATCTCACATTTTTTGCAAGGTTGGGGGCATGCACCTTCCAACCAATTTCTCTCTCTATCTATCTCTTTAGATATATGCACTTTACAAATTTATCTATATTTATCCTAATCTCAATTTCAATACCTTATAATCATGCATATTTTTCAAATCAACTTGTTAATAGGTAAGGGAGTCACATCACCACACATGTTTACTCCTAAACCCTACTCTTTTAATTTCAATCAATTTCAAGTACTTTCAATTTAAAATTATATGCACTAATTATATAATGTATCATGTTCTTAGTTTTAGGATATTCACCAAAAAATCACTCAAGTTTGGCTCACGTAAAGATAAGTTGTGTTATACACACCCAGGTATGTATTCCTTTCTTTTAAACTAGTAATTTCATTACTATATTAAAGGGGGAAAATATAGTAGATATTTGTGGATTATATATCACCTTAGTCTTGAACACTTGGTGAACCTAGACTTTCGATGTTCCTCTAATTTTTGGACCTTTCCCACTTTTATAAGCCTCACATGTGTTATATATTATGCCCCTCAGCCTATCTATTATTCTAATGAATATTATGTTGATGAACCAAACCTACTATCTTTCCCAATTTACTTATCTTATAACCCTTCAAATTTTGATTTTTTACCTATTTGTTTGCTCCCTAGACATGAGTATATAAAATGTACGCTTGTGTTGATATAAGTGTCCTACTCTGATGCAAATATCTAGAGCCCTAAAGTATTCTAATTTGAAAATGAAATATATCCCAAGGGTTGGCCTAAGTGATTTAATGAAAGTTAATTCTCCAAAGGGAATGATATAAATACAAGATCAACCCTCATTCATTCCTCACATAGAAAATACCAAAAGAGACAAAGTAAGTAATCAAAAACACTCTATCAAGAATTGAATTAATGAAAACTTACTTATTTTATCATATTCATATATCAATCATATAGAAAATGCATATATAAGTTTGAACTAATTAAAGAGTAACCTAAGAAATTGATTTTCTAAGTTACAATTTCGATATCTATTTTACTTTCTTTCCACATATTACATGATTCACACACAAGCCAACATATATGGGAGAACAAGATTAGTTTGAGTCCCTCTTCAAAGTAGTGGATATGTAAGTACCACTCATTAATATAGGGGTCTTTGGGGTCAACTCAACGCTGTGTGCCCACTATCTCTTTCTCCCCCAAGTTCACCATGAATATGAAGAAATAGTGGTTTACAATTTCATGAGGAGCAATAATATATGACCCAAATTGAGGGTAGAGACAAACCCATAAGAATATATGTGGTCATATCCTTTTATAGTAGGTATTACATATAATACACCTATGTCTAACTTAATACTATGAATTTAACCATCTCAAGATGATGTAAGTGCCCAAAGATCCAAAGGCACTTACTCTTGAATTTGGAGACTATTCTAGAATCATGTTCTAGAGTGATTTCTATATATTCTAGATCAATAACTATGTTAGCAACATAACCAAATAATTAAATTATTTATTTATAATTTCCATATCTAGCATAGTTGCACTTTCTATATTTAGACTATCTCACTTTAATAAATTTAGTATATGTTATATCTGAGTTTATCATCTAATTGGTCTATTGTATATATAGTTTATCACAATTGTGCCTTAGGTTATATCTATCCCATTTAACCCTAGATTCCTTAATCTATACTTTTAGGGTTAAACAAAACCAAGAAATGATCCAATACATCCATACTTTTTTCATAAATTGAAAAAAGTGAGTAATATGAAAAATTAAAATATAAAAATCCTTTCAAAAAGGAAATCTTGTGTATGGAGATTAGTAAATTCTTATGAAATCCAAAGTAAAAATAAATTATTTTAATGTTAGATATCAAATCCAAGGTCAAAATAGAATGTTATCAATGGTAGATATCAAATCCAAGATAAAAAAAAATTATTTTCATTTCAGGTATTAAATTTGAGGTCAAAATCAAGTTATTTTAGTGTCAAATATTAGATCCAAGATTAAGCGGAAGTTATTTTGGTTCCAGATTTATATCCAATGTCTATAGAATATTATTTTATTATTGAAATTTTAGTAATTTATCGAAACTCAGAGATAATTATTTTTAAGCAATGTTTCAATAAAATTTTGGGTTCATCAATATATTTGACTAGAATTTGAATTAATAGGTGAATTATTCCTACTTCTGATCAATTGAATGGAATATAAGAGAATGTTGTAAATAAGATTTTGACATGTATAGTGAAATTAAAATACTGAATTTGATCAAATAAAATTTAAAAATAAGTATAAATATGAAATGAAATGATAAACTTAACCATTTATGTCTGAGATCTGACTATGTGAAGCTGATAGTTGGTTAAAACTAATAAATGAGAACTAAATCTGTAAGTACCCAAAAGTGGGAACTGAAATTGGTAAAGGATAAGATCATTCAACTTGGGAAAGGATCAATATTAGTGTAGGTTTTTATTTTTCCCTATTATTTAATTAGGGAAATTATATATTTGTGCATACATGGAGTTTTCCTTCATTTGTGGGATAGGCTAGCTTATGTGGAGATGTGTGTCATAGATGTCTCACAGGTGTCATAAAAATGTCATAAGTAACTCCCTTGATGGGAGTTACTTCTCTATTCTTAGCACGTTATCACCACCTTTCATGGAGGATTTACAGTCTATTCTTGGGGTGCCTTGACCACCTTTTGTAGAGGAGTTACTTATGTGCTCTCCTATATGTATTCTTCACTTTGGCCATCTCATGTTAATCAGATATTAGATTTTCTCTTATTTGTCTTGTGTAATTAACTTCTTGTATAATTTCAAATTTATTTAGCATCTATGTGATGTGCACTAACTTCATCTCATGTGATCACGTCTCCATTGCATTCGTATTATCTAGATTCTAGCAACAACTCCGATATGGTATCAAAGCCACCCCGGTAATCATGTGTCTGGTTATGCTATTAGTTTATTTATAAATTCTTACTTTACTTTCTTAGTAGTTTTTTTAAACTTGGTTGTATTTGAGAGTTTTGGTAGAGTTTCTTGAAAATCATGTAAATCCATATGGAAATTTGTTAAAAAAAATTACTTCTGTTGAGTTTTCATTCAGATCTCCCTTTAGATATCTGAGTTAAAATTTGCCAAGACATCTTGTATAGATCTATTGTGGCTTCAGCAAGGCAGTGGAATTTATTTTTTCTAGTCATTATGCAGGAAAAAAAATCTCTGTAAATCTAGTTTCTATTTTTTGTTGTTTCTTGGATGCCACTTTTAGCTTGGGGCAGCTCTCCAAGAAGCACATCTGCACGTGGAGTAGGACTCCAGCAGGGCGAAGTGGCACTGTACGGCGTCTAGCAATTGCCTGGGAGAAAGAGAGAGTATTTTAACTCTTCCTCATCTCAACTATTCCTTTCACTCTCTCATCTTCTACTTGTTTTTTGCATTGGATGCATGTCTAGAGGATAGAAAAGTTGCAAGATAAACTGGGGTGCCACTGCCTGCAATTTTTCTGCTATCAAGAAATTAGAAGTGTGCCCTTATTTTGGGTGAGGCCCGAGTTGGAAAGAGGCTAATTACCCCTCACAAAGACCTCATTTGTATTCCTCACTCTGTTTCAAATCCAATGAGTGGTTGGAAGGCCACTTTCTCTCTCAAAATAGGCATTTTTATATGTTTTAGTGCTATTTTTTGGTAAAAACACTAGTTTACAGGAAATTGAATCTTTAATATCTTGCAAACGGTAGCTCAGATTTGGGTGCCATTTTTGAAAAAGTGTTTGTAATTCAATTATACATAGTGTAGGCTTGTTATCTATTAAAAATTCACTAGTTTATAAAGTGCCAAAAATTTGGGTCTCCTAAGACACATTTTCGGTTGAGTCTAATGTCTTGTTTGCTTAAGTCTTGCACTGATTGCTCTAAGACATATTCTCGGCTGAGCCTGACATATTTTTAGCATGAAATTGCATATTTGGGGGGGCTCAACATTTTAGGGGGGTGTGATTGCTTTTCAGCACTTGTAATTTTTGCTTTCATTCTCCTTTCTGCATAATTTCACAACTTGAAATCAACACAACTTCACCTAAATTCAGCTTAAAATGGATTATTTTCAACTTAAACCCCTAACACCCTTTAAATATCATGAATGGAAGGTTAAAATTTCAATCATTATTAGAAGCAAAGGGTTGTATTAAATTGCCATGGGTACTGAAGTAAAACCCAACACTGATGTTGAAAAGGTCAAGTGTTATAATCGTAGTGATGAAGCCTATGGACTACTGAGCTTGTCCATGTCTCCAAAACTTCTCTTCCATTTAGAAACCACCAAGAATACCAAAGACATATGGGACACCTTAAAAATCTTATTTTGGAAGCTTGATGAGATGAGAGGTCATGAGCTCGAAAATGAACTCATAAGTCTAAGTCCTAGCAACATTGACACCCTACAGGACTTCTTCACTAAGTTTAAGGCCTTTAGATTGCAACTACAAGATTGTAGGATAGAGAAGAAAGATGATCAACTCATCCTTTATATTCTCTCAAAGTTAGGTCCAAGTTATTCAGTCTTTGTCTCCACTTTCCATGCCATAAAAAGTGCCCTTGGCACTACATGGAAAATGCCTTCTTTGGATTCATTCATTGCCGACTTGACTAGGGAGCAAGATAAGCTAATTAAAATGGGCACAATGAAGTCTACTCAACCCCAAGATTTGATAACTAGAAATGGTACAGATAAGACTTCAACAAAGGAGAAGAAGAAAAAGAACAAGGACCAGGAGAAGAAGAAAGAAAACAACAATCTTGCCAAAAATAACACTGAGTCTTCCTCTTCCAATGCTAAACCTAAGAAGGAGAAGGTTAAGTGTGCCTATTGTAAAAATAAAGGGCATGATGAACACAAATGCATGAAGAAATAAATAGACCACCTAACTCATCTTCTAGAGAATCACAACATAGGTGTTCCTGAGTCCATCAAGCAAAATTCATCTACCCAATATTCTACCAAGGCAAAAGGCAAGGGTAAGGAGAAAGAAAAGGGCAAGGCCCTTGTAGCTAATACTACTTCTTCATCTTCATGGGTCATTAACTCAAGTGCTTCTCACCACATGGGATCTTCCCTAGTTGAGTTTTCATCTTTAGAGCCTTGTAGCATGACTTCAATTAGTTTGGGTGATGACACATCAATTTCCATTACAGGGAGAGGGTCAGTTGAAATGGAAGGAGGAACATTCAATAATGTTCTAAGTGTTCCTTCTCTTTCAACCAATCTCTTATCAATGTACCAAATCACTCACATTGGTTAGGGCATGAGAGTTGAGTTTTCACCAGAATTAGTGGCTATCAGGGAGTTGCATAGTGATATATAGTGGTAGTGGGTAGGGTAGATCACCAAGCAAGGTTATACACCTCACATTTTGCACCTGATTATTGTCTAACAACATTGCTAAATCATTGAGATGGAGTTAAATTATGGCATGAGTGGTTTGGCCACCTTAACTACCACTACCTTGAGCAACTTTACAAACATGACATGGTCATTGAGTTGCCTCGTGTCTAATTCTCAAAAGGACTTTGAGAGGGGTGCTCCCTTAGGAAGCATCTCAAAGAAAAATTTGACAAAGGTAAAGCTTGGAGGGCTTCACAACCTTTGGAGTTAGTCCATAGTGATGTATCGGGACCCTTTCCCAAACCATCTTTCACAAGGGCCAAGTACATCCTTACTTTCATTGATGATTTCTCTAGGTACACTTGGATATATTTTCTAAAAAAAGTCTGAAGTGTTTGAAGATTTTCTAGACTTCAAGGCTCTTGTTGAGAAATAGAGTGAGAAATCCATCAAGGTTCTTCAAACTGATAATGGAGGGGAGTATGTTAGCAATAGGTTTGAGTAGTTTTATACCACAGAGGGGATTGATTTGCAATGCACAGTCACTACATTCCTTCATAGAATGGGTTGTAGAACACAAAAATAGGTTTTTAAAAGAGATGGGTAGCTGTATGATTCACTCCAAATCCTTAGCACCATAGTACTGGGCCGAAGCCATCAATTATGCTTGCTACATTCAAAATTGGGTTCTTCACAAAGCTTTGAAAGGGATAACACTCTTTGAAGCTTGGCATAAAAGGAAACTTGATGTTGAGTACCTTAGGGTTTTTAGATCCCCAACTATGGCTTGCATATCGAAGAAGAAATGCAAAGCTATGAAACATTAGTCTAAGCCTTGCATCTTTGTAGGATATCTGGATGGTATTAAGGGGTATCATCTTCTAGATATAATCACTCATGATTTGTTCATTGAGAGAAGTGTCCACTTTTAGGAGAGTCCTAGAGACTTAACACTTGGCACTTCTTCTCCCTCATCAGATCTACTTCTTCATGATGATTCCTCATCAGATTCAAATTAGCCACAACAGGTTCTTGAGCTAGAGACATCTTCTTCTTTTTCAAGTTTAGACAACAAGGATAGTGATGTAAAGTCATCCACCTCTAGTCAGTCTAAGGATGAGGAGTTAACACCTGACTCACCCACTTCTAGGCCACTTTGGGCCAGACAGACACTTGAGAGTGTTAGCACTTGGGTAGGAGATCTCACAGATGAGAGACGTACTAGGGGGATTTTTAGAGAGATCCACATGCCTTCTTTGCTTTAGTTTTGGATCCACACACTTTTTGAGAGGCATCATGGGTACCTAAGTGGGATAGTGCTATGGAGGAAGAATATTCTTCCTTAATCAAAGATCAGACTTGGTATTTGACTTCACTTCCTAAGGTAAGAAAGATGGTTTGATGTAGGTGGATATATCAAAACAAGTTTGCAGTAGATGGGTCGATTGATAAGTATAAGGCATGATTAGTCGCCAAGGTTTCTCACAAGTGGCAGGGATTGACTACTCAGGGACCTTTTCACCCATTGCAAAGATGACTTCTATTTGACTCACCTTGGCTATTGCTGCAACACATGGTTGGGATGTGCACCAGATGGATGTGAAGAGTGCCTTTCTTCATAGAGACCTAGAGGAGGAGATCTACATGGAGCAACTGCCAAGATTTGTTTAGGATTCTTCCCTAGTATGCAGACTTAAGAAATCTATCTATGGCCTCAAATAGGCCCCTTGAGCTTGGTATGCCAAGATGGATTCCTTCCTTCTCACAGTGGGTTTCACTAGGTGCCATTTTGACCCCAATGTCTACTTCTTATGGTAGGATGATTTGCTCCTAATTTTGGTTCTATATGTTGATGACCTTTTGATCACCAAGAGTTCTTCATCAGCTATTGCAATGGTGAAGGAATCTCTCCAGGATAGATTTGACATGATAGACTTGGGTTTGTTGCACTACTTCCTTGGAATCAAGATCCCATAGTTAGATTCAGGTATTTCTCTTACATAGCCTAAGTATGCTCTTGACTTATTGGCTCAGTTTCACATGGCTGATTGTAAGCCATCTTTGACTCCCTTTCTATTAGGAGTCAAGATTGAGGCTGATTGTTCTTCACCATTGGTTGATGCCACTCGATATCAAAAACTTGTTGGTAGTCTCATCTACTTGACTCATACCAGGCCTGACATATCATATAAAATGGGACTTGTCTCCAAATTTATGCAGGAACCTCATGAGCTGCATTGGAAAGTAGCTAAGAGGATCTTGTATTACATACAGGGTTCACATAGATACGGGATTCATTACAAATTTAGCATAGAGGTTGACTTGGTTGGATATACATATTCAGACTGGGCTAGTGATTCACAGACTCGCAAGTCCACTTCTAGTTATAGTTTCTCTCTAGGTTCTAGTTTTATCAGTTGGTCTAACAAGAAGCAGAATGTTATTGCTATATCATCCATAGAGGCAGACTACAGGGGAGCTGTTAATGTAGCTACTGAGGCTATTTGGCTTTAGGGGATACTTTTTGAGTTTGGCATTCCTATCAAGCATCCCACCATCATTTATTGTGATAACTAGAGTACCATTCAAATTTTTAGGAATCCAGTTCAGCACCAGTGGACCAAGCACATAGAGATTCACATGCATTTCATTCGAGAGCTTATTCATAGTCAAGCCATTGACTTGATATTTTTCTAGTCTTTAGAGCAAGTTGTAGACATCTTCACCAAACCTTTCACTGAGAGCAAGTTCATTCATCTATGAGCTCTTCTTAGGGTGTGGTCCACATCTACAACAACATCATCTTTGGGGGGGGCACTAGCCTCTTCCTTTCTTTTATCTCTCTTTTAGGGGGGAGTTTTTTCCTACGGGTTTTGTCCTTTTCTCTATCTTATGGGAGATTGCATTTGTACATGGGTACCTCTCCAACCTAGTTACTGGGACCCATTTTATATTTCCACACTACCCACCTAAGCTATTCTTATGAGGATGTATTAGTGTAGGTTTTTATTTTTCCCTATTATTTAATTAAGGAAATTATATATTTGTGCATACATGGAGTTTTCATACATTTGTGGGATAGGCTAGCTTATGTGGAGATGTGTGTCATAGGTGTGATAATAATGTCATAAGTAACTCCCTTGATGGGAGTTACTTCTCTATTCATAGCACCTTGTCACCACCTTTCATGGAGGAGTTAAAGTCTATTCTTGGGGTGCCTTGACCACCTTTTGTGGAGGAGTTACTTATGTGATCTCCTATATGTATTCTTCGCTTTGGCCATCTCATGTTAATTAGATATTGGATTTTCTCCTATTTGTCTTGTGCAATTTATCTTCTTGTATAATTTTAAATTGCTTTAGCATCTATGTGATGTGCACTAGCTTCATCTCATGTGATCACGTCTCCATTGCATTCACATTATTTGGATTCTGGCAACAACTCTGATAATCAAATGCCATTATAGTCTTGAATAGGTCAATAATTTATTTTGATAATAATAAGGAACTTAGGTCATGATTGTTTACATCAAATTAATTTAGTTTTGTACGCAATGATTTATCCTTCCGATGCATGTGTATGACCTTTAAATGACTTCTCTAAAGTTTAAACCCTAATAGGTATTGCAATTATTTAAAACATGAAAATAAAAAAGGGGGAATGTAATGGTTTAAGATGACCCAAATCACCCCCAAATGACTAAAATCTACTTAGGTATCCAATAATCCAAATATAGAATTAAATCACATGTAATTATCCCACTTAGAATGATTTATGAGATTGTGTTCCTTTGACTATATGAATGCATCTATAAATGTTTTGAATAATTGATCATAATTTGATTTAGATTGAAAAAAATAGGCTTTAGACTTAGTTGAGGAATACTTCAATTGATTTGAATTACAATTAGGAAGAATAGGGAAACTTGGCTTAATGTGCAATAGTATAAGTATGCCTTCGTATTGAAATTACCAAATGGTAGAATATGTGACTTAAGTGTGATTTTATATCAATTTATAAGGGAAACCTACATGATAGGAATCCTAAAAACATATATCATAATTTAAGGGAGGTTTCAAATTTTAAATATAACCTTTAGAAAACCAAGGATTGAAATGTCCCATAGGGGATAATAACATCTACCACTATTATCCCATACTAGACATTTTTGTCCCTTAGAGAAAGGTGAATTTTGAGTACAAATCTATCCATATAAATGTGTATAAGTGTTTTTAGTATTTTGAACATTTTTAATGGTGATAGATATAAATTTATAAAATAAATGCATGCTAATGGGTACTTTGGATAGAGTGAGGTGGTGAAATAGGTCTAGATTATGTGCTCAAATTAATTAAAATTAAATAGGTCTAAAATTAAAATAATCAAGTATTTGTGACTAAATTTAAGTGTCTAAAATAGGTGAACCTACATATTTCTTAAACATTACCAAATTTGAGGTTTATCACATGGTTTCATTATTTTATTTAGGGTTTTTATATTTTTATCTTGGGTTATCAGTTGGGTTTTGTGATATTCCAATATGAAATATGAAAAATATTTTCACCTTTGGCCCTATCCTTATGTATACTTCAATAATACCATCCTATTCCATCCAATAAATATATTTATCTTATCCCTATAATGCATAATAATATATTTAGTGGGGCTCATATATAACATAATCAAATTCATTTTGATTCATTTAAAATGGCTAACATTGAAATGAATGTTTGATCTTATTTTAATGATGCAATTATTCATGAATATGTACAAACCAATGATTATGTTGAAATTATTCATTTAAAACATGATAATTAAGACACTCATGAATAAAAAAATAATATTGATCATAATGAACTTAATATAGTGGATTTCATCTAAGTTAAAGCCTTGTCTAATTTTCAACACCAAATTCAAAAAAATCCTTAAGAATTGGACATTTTTAAAAATTTAATCCTAGAATATAAGGTTACACACAAAGATAGGGTTTATTCATTTGAGTCACAAAATAAACAATCCCTTTACTATTATAAATCAACCCTTTTGCATTACCAATCCAACCATGGGTGTCCAAACCACTACTATTCCTACATATACATCTCTAGTTACGTCTATGATATCCACCCAAGGTATTGGGTAAACACAAGGATTCCCACATGTTTCCAAGCCTATTCCAAACGATGTGAATTATTAAAATCCAAGGATGACTAAACATATTATATCAAGATCCTCATGTAATATACATTCACTCAAAAAAATATTTTAGTTTTACAGGATAAGGTGTTGAAGTTAGAGCAAGGTACTTTTAGAGCTAGTCATTCAATGGATTCACATGGTTTTCTCCATAATCCATTAGGTAATGATATTTTAACTTATCCAATACCTATATAATTTATGGATCATAATATTACATTATCTGATGGTAAATATTATCATAATCAAAACCTTCAAACATTTCATGCATCATGGTCAGATTATACAGCCAATAATCATTTATTGAATAGTTTTTCCCAATACGTCTTAAGGATTATGGTTTATGATGGTTATATAACTTCCCCCTAGTTACATATATCATTCCTCCCATTGTAAAATAATCTTATAGTAAATATTTCCATTCACATTAATGAGAAAATATATTACACCCAAATTCCTAAACTCAATCATGGATCAAATGAGTTAATGAGTATGTACTTTGCTATAAGACCATGATAATTATGATGAAAAATAATATGAAATAAAATTAATTTCAATACATAATAAATTTTTAGTTTCACCAATCCATGATTCCATATTATTCAATAAATTTAGGTTTGTTGATGACTAATGCCATATAGTAAGATATCGATATGTCAAGATTGTATATTTGAACAAACTCAAGTATGCACGTAATTATCCTTCAAAAAACAAATTTAAAATAAAACAAAGATAAAATTTTATATATAATGATATAAATAATGAGGAAAATAAAAAATTTAATTTTTAGCACATCTTAAAAGTTGACTTCTCTTCTTTGTTCCACAAAAGAGGTAGTTTTCATGATTACCCGAAACTCCTCACATACTACTTTTGATTTTAATTCAGTGAAACCTAATATATCTATATAAGACAAAATAGTTTGACATGAAAATTCATACACATAATAATTATGATATAAATAAATACTTTAATTATCATTAGGATATTGTACATTATACAAACATATATTTCAAGTTAAGGCATAAGACACAAGATATTATTGATGAAAACAGTATTGAGAAAAGTAAACCTAAAATGGAGGATATAAAAAATAAAATGAGAATTATAAATCAAAAATATTTAATGAACCATTTATAAAACATGAGGCAATATATACTAAGGATACTCTTGAATTACATAATATATGTAATGTGCATCCTCCTCTTATGACATATGGTCACCCATTGGATGAGATTATTGGTACCCTTACATGCACATCACCATAGTGACCTATGGTCACATTTTATGGTAGTGAGACTATAGATGATGATTCATATATCCTTGAGCTATTCATATGATATTAAATTCATAATCAACATATACATAATGTCATGGTTGATAATGGTTTAAGAAAAAAAATTACATGATGACAGTTCTAAGCTCCCTTAGATACACACCAAAAGATATACATGACAGCTAAGGTATTAAATGGATACATATAAGACACATTTGTAATAATTTTTCTACCTCTTTAGGTGGAATCTATTATATTTGTCACTTCATTCTTATTTTACCAAGTAATAGGTCTTTAACATGTTGTTAAGATGCCCTTGGATACAAAATATTCCATGTAGTATCATATATATTGCATTAGTGTATCAAATATACAGACTAAAACACGGTATTCATAGTTTCAATAATTTTATATGAGTATTCCCTTCAACTAGTGGTATCTCCTCCCCCACCCCCACCACCATTGTAGTTTAATGTTACACCTAGTCAAAATTATTACAAATGTAATTGTTGTACCTAAATACTATAAAAATGGTTATCAATGAGTTTATACTACTCTCTCACTCTCTCTCTCTCTATATATATATATACATATACACACACACACACACACACACACACATATGTATATATATGTATATATATATATATATATATATATGTATATATATATATATATATATATATATGTATGTATATATATGTGTGTGTGTGTGTGTGTGTGTGTGTGTGTGTATAGAGAGAGAGATAGAGAGAGAGAGAGAAAGTAGTATAAACTCATTGATAACCATTTTTATAGTATTCATCACATCAGAGAGTTATTTAGGACTCATAGGGGCCTCTCTCTACTCTAACACATACCAAGCTAGTATGTTTGGCAATTAAACATGTTCCACAAAAAACAAAATAATCAATGCATTATCCTTTTATATAGTAGACCCTACATATTACTAGGAATTCTAGAGTTATCCATCACATACATGATCCTATGAGTGATGACAATGATAGTTACATCATATCTCTTAATTCCTTCTCAAATATTGATACACCTATTGCTAATACTTTTCCCTCATGAAAGGTAACCCTTGCACTATATAATAGAGGCACTCTCCATAAATATCCCATTTATGGCATAATTAGTTACTAGTTTTAAAAATTTGAGTTAAAATTTAAAAAAATCAAGATAAATACAAAACAAATCAAAAGTAAAAAATAAATAAAAAAGTAAAAATAACAAAATTATGACTTAAGCATGATATAATCTCTAGTTCAACTATTTACATATGTTATTTATCGCATGTTTGGTATATGGCATATTATTTTCATACCCACATGCATTTCATGTTATAAGAGTGTGGTGTAGAACATACAAATCATGAATATCCCATTTATTTTATCATTATTTATCACTTTTCAAATTTCAATATAAATTTAAAAAACTAAAAAATAAGATAAATTCAAAGGATTCAAAAATTCAAAAAATATATAAAAAGTAAAAAATATAAAAAACCATAACCTAAGCATGATAGAATCTATAGTTACACTATTTACATATTTTAATTTATCACAAGTTTTCTATATAAAAGATTATTTTATGTTGACATGCATTTTATGCTATATGAGTGCAGTGTAGGACATACAAATCATACACGGACACATACATGTTGGACTTTCATATACCTTATGACCATACTAATGTTGGGGACATCATATTACAAAAGTAACCTTATCAAAAGTTATATATTTCTATGAAATTTTACCATTTTTAGATACACATATTACTCACACATGCCTTACTAGTTACTCACATCTTACACATTGCTAAATGGATATGCTATGTTATTAACATACATGGATTATGTAGACTAGTTTTTACTTTTTTATTCTTTATTGATGATGTTTTTTCTTTAATAATAGGAGTTTTATTGTTTTTCTATTATTTGTGACCCTTAACCTTGTATGTGTAACTCATTTAAGTCCCTTGATTATGGCCCTTGGTTTTTTTGGTTGTGACATCTTCCTATTTCTTTTATGACACTCTTCGTGCTTATGAGTTTGTTAATCTAATATTTTCTTCTGAGATTCTTGAGCTTGTTGATATTTTTGGGTTTTTGGGTGTCATGATCTATATCATTCACCTCCCCTTTGAGTTTTTTTCTATGATTCATGTCGTACAACTACCTTACTATGTAGTATTATTTAGTTATTATATTAGTGATTGTTACTATTGTCATGAAATATTGCACCCTAAAATAAGTCGTTCAAGCTTATTTTATATTTGGGAAAGATGGGAACATTCTAGGTATGTTGGTGTACCTATATTGAAAATGAGCCTATATATTTAAGGGCTAGCTCCTTGAATGTATCTTGAAATGATCACGCCTACTTAATTAGTTACTTATGGGGAAAAGAGTTAGAAGCTGCATAAAATGAACCTAATCTAAGGGGGTGATGAACCAAGATGTCTTCCATATGACCATCAAACTTTCCTACACTAAGAAACAAGGCACACTAACTAACTTCCAAGTACTATGGATTCTAACATTAGTATTTGAATATGGAGGTGAGATTCATGAGAGGTATCAAAGGTAAGTGAACCATAGGCTAGTTGAAGACACTAAGGCTCATTAAAAACTTAAAATATCAGCTCATACACTTGAAAACACTTCATATGACTTATTACAACATGAAATATTGCACAAACATGAAAGGATAAGGGAAGAAAGGATAGAGAATTATCACTTTGCATCACCATACATCACTTACACACTGAGATAATTGTTTAAGAACTCAAAATCAGATTTGAATTAATTTTCAAAGGTATAATATGATATTATTCTAGCAGGGATCCACCATACATGAAGTGAAACTCTTTACAAACGCCAAAATGATAGATACTTATAGCATTTGAGAGAGAAGTTAGAAAATAGAACTCCAAAAAAGAATCAGATGAGTTCAATCTCATTTAAACTGTAGGCGCAACTACTTTTGCAATTATGATCATTCAAGACTCCTGATTGATCCAGGTCACTTTAGTCCATTTCAAAGTTACATTATTAAATCATTGATGTCCCCTAATCATTTCAATGATGGGATAAAATTGTTCCAAGCTGGGTCCTAACATCAATGTAGATACAACAATTGGATTTGTCTATTAGGATTTTGTATTATTATCAACTACTCCTAATTGGTTTGTCATGGCATGCAAAAGTGGAGATAAGGGTCCCTTTCATGTAGTTATATCTAGTGATCAACCTATTAGAAATGACGTGTATGCCTTCATGGAATCCTTTGAAATGATAGCTCTTGTTTAAACTAGATCATGCTCAAACTTATCCCCATGCTCATAGGTCCATTATAGATGAAAAATTAATCTCGGACTATTGGCTTTCCTATAGTCATTATATTATGACACTCTAATCAATTCCTAGTTTCTATTATTTCCACATAGATCTATTATGTCATTTTTAGAATTGAGAATTCATATATGCATGGACCCTTATTTTAAAAAATGGTGAACATAGTAATAAAACAACACTGCAACCCTCAAATCTTTAAACTAGAGGTCCATATTAAGCTTTGATTATGGTCCTTTATGTTCTTTGTACTTGACTACATGGTTATGTCCACTCTTTGGAATTTTATCGATCTCTAATGGTAGTATATGCCCTTTCAAAAGGTCCTAGTTTGACCTTGGTCATGTGTTTGATCTCTATAAAGTCCTTTAGTTTCTTGACCTTTAATTTCATTGGTCATTGATATCTATCCTAGATCATTAATTCATTGGCTAATCTTTCACTGTTAATCCTATTCAGTATGAATGACCATGAATCATTGATTTGCCTTTGACTTGTCAATCTCTCGTCAAGCTGGTGACACTTGTCAACCTCTCATTTACACTTAGGATTCATTATTAGTTTGTCAAATTCACACACTTATGCCACATATCAATCATGTATTGATTTTAGGATTCACTATCATTCTATTTTCTTCTACACTTGTGTCATGTGTTGTCCTCTCGATCTCATTTGCCTTTTCACTCATCTTGCACTTCGAATCAAGATTTATGAGTCAATGTGGAATGTTAGATCTGTTAAGACCCACTCTTTGAAATCTAACGACTACTTCACATGCTCAAATTTGGCATCCATGCTCTCATAATTTGACATCCATACAACCATATTTTATGTCTATGTGATCATCAAATTTAATCTCAAAATGGTATGTTTTGCTTGAGCTTTATTTTGACATTTGACTGAACATCTTACTCTGCTAGTTTAATTTCAAAGCTTTATAACTTGAGCCAGAAAGCTTGCATAGGCATGAAACTTATAGAGAATGTTCAAAACATGAATAAACACATTATAATATAATATTTTATCTCATGGTGGCTTATTTAATGAAGATAAAAATGCATAAATGAGCTTTTTCATTCATTCCTATGTAACGTATAGGATGACCTGGCCCTTTAGATTTGGCAAGTTGAACTTGAAAGGTTTAGATATCCAGATAAAAGACTCATCAAGATATGAAACTTGTAGATAATTATCTTGGCACTAAGGACATTGATCATGCATGGTCTAATGGTCACATGAGGCTTTTTGCACATATTTATAAATTACACAAGTAAGTTATTCTATTTTGGTTTCCATGTGATGTTTTGATGATAGTCTAGCTTCACAAAGCTTGTTCCTAAACTTTTGTAACTCTAAATGAAGTACTTAAGGATTATACAAACCTTTTCCATGATTTTAGATATTTTGACACCATGAAAACACTCCACTTATGTAAATGACCCTAAAATGACCCCTAAGACACCAAATGACACAAGGACTAAGCTAGACTATGACCAAAGTTAGAATGGCATATGAAATGGCATGAAATGAGTTACAACATACCCTATGAAATTATTAAAAAAACCCTATACAATAATATAACTATAAGGGGTTAACCCATTTTGTCCTATGGTAAAAATTGTCAACATCCTTGGTGATTTCCTAGAAATGGCTTGTTTACTATGCCATGACCAATTGCCTAATCCTATCCATTGGGATATAGAGTCACATGTACAACAAATTTGACATAAAAATTACATTTAACAACACATAAAAAATAAGAAACAACACAAAATATAAAAAACTAATAAAAAAACACACTTGTTCTTCATGAGCATTTATGAAACATGACACAACAAGAAAGGAAACACATACCTAAATAAACTAACTCAAGCACAAACTAATATGAGATGAAAAATTCCTCCAAGATCAAAGGGGAAGTTTCAAACCTATTTTGGTTTATGTCATGAAGTTTTTAATGAGACATTAATCCTTTTGATCCTTGGCATTGATGCCTCCATCTTTTTCATGGTGTTTACCAACTTCATTGGCATGATGTTCAATAAGAACCAAGTAGCCCCAAATAAGCTATATATGGAAATGAACTTTTATTGCATCCCAAAAGTTTAAAATTTCTCAAATGGATCCTCAAATATGAGCTCAAATTTTGGTTTAACAATACATACCTTTTTTTTCATGTTGCTCTTAATGAGGTTGTGTTCATCTTCAGTTGCAAGTTATTCAATCTCATCTAGGAGCTTTACATAGTCCACCCAATCTTGGTAATTTCTCTTGATAGGAAAATCCTTATCCACCTTCTCAATTAATTGACCCTTAACTTGGAAAATATATTCAATATCTTGAAGTAGCTTCATTTGTAACTACCAATCATCTTTGTCCTCCATGGGAAACATTTTCTCCACCTTCTCAAGTAATTGGCCCTTAATGTACAAGTTTGAAAACATGACAGTTCTCTCAGTCTTGTTTTTCTCTTTGATATACTTCACTTGATGTTTAGAAGAATCAAGATCTTATTATTCATGATCCAATACCTTTGTATATAACTCAATGTTAGGTATGTCTCTTAATTGTTATTGAGGTGTAATAACTTTCAGCCTTGCCCTCACTTTTCATGTCTATAATCTATTGGGTAATAGCATCATCAGATTGCTTTATGACAATAGATTATTGATCAATATAATGACCTTCATATTTATTCTTGATGTATTATTCATCAATATGATCCTTAAGATCATTACCAACCTTGTAATTAGACATAGAATCTCTTAGAGAAAAAAATACTTACCCAACTTGTCAAACTCTTTGCATATGGCATTGACTTATTGCCATAGTTCCTCGTAATTTACAACATGGGACATTTATCCATTATTATTAATAAAATAATCAACATGCTTATTATATAAATTATCTAAATCAGATGTAAAATTCTTGGGAAGAGAAGTAATCTTATCAAGCTAATCAAACTCATGACATATAAAATCAAACTCTTTTACCACGTCATTTTCACCCACCTCATGAGTGTCATCTTCAAGAGCCATTTCATATATCTTGGTCAACTAAAAAATATTGAGGAGTTATTTTACATTCTTATTTAATAGTAAATTCCACTTCATTCTTGATATTTTCATTCATAGCTTCATGATTAGACATGGATTCTTCTTCAAATGCCTCTCTCTTCAAGTCTTTGCCACATTCCTCATGGAAAACTACAATAGGATTTTAAATAAGTTTATTTTCATCTAAGAAGTTAGGATAAAACTTTTGATCACAAAATGGAGTACCTATAGTAATTTACTCTTCATATTCACTCTTGATACCTTATTGGTCAGCTTTGGCTTGGACTTGCTCCTCGTGACTTGCTTCTCTCAAGATGGGCTTGTGTGAAGGAGTTAAAATATGAGATGTAGTGGAGAGTTTATGGATGTAGGGATAACAAATTGGAAGTGGAGTGTGAGGTGTATAATAATGCTTATGAGTGGATTCATGAAAGAGAAAATCACTAGTAAGCTCATAGGGGAGTGACTTCATGGATTGATTAAAAGGACAAACATCTACATAAGTAAGAGTTGCATATTGTCAACAGTCTCCTTGAGTTTATTAAATAATAACATGTTTATTTTTTATTTCTTTATCCCTCTACATACTCAATGTATGTATTGAAAATTGAAGGAACTTCTTTTCCAAGTCCATTTGTTCTTTTACCTCCCATTGAGTTCCTTCTAGTTCTTCAAATGTCTCCAACTTTTGCATATAATTTTTGGTAACACCTCTCAACCATTACATGAGATGATCAGGGAGCACATAATACTCATCATATCATGTTATAATTTTATTTTCATTAACTATTAACTATAGTATATATTCTAATAAGGACTTGATATAGGATGGGAAAAGTGGAGGATGAGGGTAATGATGAGGATCAAGACCAGCTTCATTTTATTGTATTCTATCCTACAAGAGTTTAATTCTTACATCTTGATACCTTGATATAGAATCCATAGAAAAAACTTATTCCTCATGAAAAGTCTCATAGGATTACTCTTGGGGTTCATAAGCATCATGTTATGTTTGATAAGGCTCATATTGGGATTGATAAGTAGGCATTTCTTGATAGGCTTCTTAGTAACTTTCCTCATAGGGATTTCTAATAACATGGTGTCTATATGGGGGGGGGGGGATGGAGGATTAAATGGATTCCATGGCTCATAGGATTGATAGCCATTTTGATAGCATTGTTGTGGAGTATACTATGGTTCATAGCAATGCTAATAAGGAGGTCCATGGTAGGATTACTTACCATAGCTATTCATGTCAATGTCATGTATCAAATCACATGAAAAACTAATCAAAACCTAAATTAAAGATACCTAGACTACTTACAACTAAAATTTATCATTTGGAGTCACCATTGGTGCCAGGTTGCTTTCTTCTAAAAGTTGATAGAGGAAAGACACACTAACAATCCTTCCACTCTCTTGGACCAGGTCCCACTAGATGTTCCAAAATATTGTCACCAAATATTTCACCTTAGAACAAGTTGTTCAAGCTTCTTCTAGATTTTGGAAACATGGGAACATTTCCAAATATTTGGGTATGCATATATTGAAAATAATCCTCTATATTTAAAGGCTATCTCCCTAAATGTATCGTAAAATGCCTACCCCTACTTAACTAGTTAGTTATGTGGAAAGATTTAGAAGCTACATGAACTGAACCTAATCTAAGGGGGTGATGCACTAAGATGTCTTCCATATAACCATCATACTTTCCTTTAATAAGAAACAAGGCTCATAAACTAACTTCCAAGTCCTATGGATTTTAACATGAGTATTTCAATATAGAGGTGAGAGCATGAGAGATATCCAAGGTAAGTGAACCATAGGCTAGTTTCAATCACTAAGTATCATTTCACACTTAAAAGATAGGATCATATAATTAAAAACACTTCATATGACCTATTAAAACAAGAAAACATGCACAGACATGAAAAAATAAGGGAAGAAAGGATAGAGAATTATCACTTTACATCACCATACATCACTTTCACACTAAGATAATTATTCAAGAACTCAAAATCAGATTTGAATTAATGTTCAAAGGTAGATTATGACATCATTCTAGTAGGCTCCACCATACATGGCATGGAAATTTTTACAAAGGCCAAAATGGCAACTACTTGTAGATTTGAGAGAGAAGTTTAAAAAGAGAAATCTAGAAAGGAATCAAATGAGTTCAACCTCATTTGGACCATAACTACAATTACTTTTTCAATTATGCTCATTCAAGCCTCTTGATTGATCCATGTCACTTTAATCCATTACATAGTTACATTATTCCCTCATTGATGCCCCTTGATAGTTGAAATAGTGGGATCAAATTATTTTGAGCTAGGTATTGACATCAATGCAACTACAACAATCAGATCCATCAATTAGAATTTTTTTCTTATTGTCAACTACTCCTAACTAGTTTATCATGACATGCAAAAGTGGAGACAAGGGACCCTTTCATGCATCTAACTCTAGTGATGAAGCCATTGGATCCTACGTATACCTTTGTGGCATCCTTCAAAATTCTAGCTATTTTTCAAACTCAATCATGCTTGAACTTGTCCTCATACTCATAGGTCTACTATAGATAGAAAACCAATCTCAAACTATTATTTTTCCTATAGTCATTATATTATGACACTTTGTTTGATTCATGGTTCCTATTAGGTCCACATAGATCAATTATGTCATTTCCAAAATCAAGAATTCATATATGCATGGACCCTTGTTATAAAAAATAGTGAACATAATCATAAAACAACACTATAACCCACAAATATTTTAACTAGAGGTCCATATTAATCTTTAATGGTGGTATTTTATGTTCTTTGTACCTGACTACATGGCTATGTTTGATCCTTGGTGTTTGATAAAACTCTAAAGGTGGCATGTGTCCTTTGAAAAGCTTGAGCTAGTTTGACCTTGGTCATGTGTTCAATCTCTAGGAAGTCCCTTAGTTTCTTGGCCTCTAATTTTTTCGGTCATCAATATCTGATCTAGATCATTAACTCATTGACCCATCTCTCACCATTGATCTTGCTCAATATGAATAATTTTGAGTCATTAATCTATCTTTGACTTGTAAATCTCTCTCTAAGCTGGTGTCACTTGGTATCCCCACATTTACACTCAAGATTCACTATCAGTATGTCAGCTTCACATGCTTATGCCATGTGTCAATCATGTATTGATTTTAGGATTCACTATCAATCTATCTACTTATATGCTTGTGTCACATGGTAGCCTCTTGATCTCCTTAAAATTTTGATTCATCTAACACCATCGAATCAAGATGTATGATTCAATGTGAACTATTAGATATGCTATGACCCACTATTTGAAATATAATGGCTACTTCATGATCTCAAATTTTATGTATATGTTCCCATCATTTGACGTCTATGTGATTGTATTTGACATCCACATGACCATCAAATTTAATCTCAAATTGGTTTTTTTCTTGAGATTTATTTTGACATTTGCATAAACATCTTACTCTATTAGTTAAACTTTTAAGCTTCATAACTTGAACCGAAAATCTCATGCAAGCATAAAACTTACAAATCATGTTCCTGGCATGAAGAAATACATGACATTACAATCCTTTATCTTATATGTGCTTCTTGAGTGAAGATAAACAAATGCACAAATGAGCTGGTTCTTTCATTCTTATGTGACATGAAAGATGGTCTAGCCTTTTATACTCGACAAGCTAAAATTGGAAGGGTTAGATCTCAAGATAAAAGAATCATCAAGATATGAAACTTGTAAAGAATGATCTTGGTACTAAGGATATTCATTACACATGGTCTGATGGTCATGCAAGTATTTTTTATCATATTTATAAATTGCATAAGCATTATATTCCATTTTGGTTTCCATGTGATGTCTTGATTATGGTCCGACTTCACAAAGATTATTCTTAAACTTTTATAACTTTGAATGAACTCCTTGAGGCCTATGCAAACCTTCTCCATGATCTTGGCTATTTTGACACCATGAAAACCTACCACTTGCTTATATGACCCTAAAATGACCCATAAGACACTAAATGACACAAGGACTAAAGTAGACTATTACCAAAGTTAGAATGGAATATGAAATGGAATAAAATGAGTTACAAAATACCCTATGACATTATAAAAAGTCCCTGTAAAAGACTCTGAATATAGGGGGTTGACCCATTTTGGCCTATGGTAAAAATGGTCAATAGTTATTATTGCATCCCTAATTGACATATCTATCTTAACATGAAACTTATATGCCCTACATTACATATGTTACATGTCCTAATGACATATATGTTAATATGATGACATATTACATATGTTGACATGATTCTACATGATTATATATTTATACATGATATAATTAACTCTTCTTTGACATGAGTGACTTTTAAGATACATCCCTCACCTCAAAAAGGGGGCATATTAGTATGCTTATCTTAGAGACTTATTCCTCCATGACCATAATAAATCATATATTAGGGAAAAATATAGGATTAATATATTTTGTATGGTTTATATGTAAGACTAGCTCATATATGAAGTGTATATTCACACATGGATAAAGATTATGGGGTCATATGCTATACATATACACTCACTGTAAAGGGGCATGAATTAGAAATTATAAATTCAAATACACTAGGATATGTGTGTGATGCATGTGTACATTTATTTACAATAACAATAATTATATATATATATATTTTTGTGTGTGTGTGTATATATATATATATATATATATTAGATACAAGTTCTTAGATTTATCATATAGATGCATAACACTATATATCAATTGACACCATATGTATGAGGCATGATACTAGTTCATGAAAATATATATATATATATATATATATATATATATATATATATATATATATATATATATATATATATATATATATATATATATATATATATATATATATATATATATTAGTTATCACCAGTTTATATGGCATGATACTTCATGCACATATACACATGTTTTCATAGTGAGCACTATTATAGTTGTTCATTTTCAAACACAATTTAATGGCATAAATAAGTGATAAACATTCAATCTAAAATTCCAATAGTAGGATTTGATTTATGTTTATTGAGGTAATGTATTTTAGATTTAATAAATCTCAATTACCTTTGCATTACTCATGATGAGACAATTATGTGGCTCCCCCTTACCATCTTGAGGTTCAATATGAAATCTTGATTAGTTGTTTGAGCTAGTATGGTTAAGGTTAAGCTATGTTGAATGTCCTTGGCACTACTCTTTATTCACAAAAGTTAGGTAATTATTCTTACAAATCCATGGGATTACATAGTTACATAAAATTTAGATTGATCACCATAAATTATCTAAATAGTTTAGAAGTAGGAAACACTCTCTAATGATTCAACAAAGAAGCATAATCTCCAACAAGTTACAATGCAACATGGTTTACTCACATATAGTTTTTCTTATTACTTTCTTTTAAAAAATTTAAAAATTGAATAATATTTCATATTTCATTTCATGGACATTGAATTCTACATGTCATTGTAGGTTTTCATGGAGAAGATTCTAGATTTGAAGCTTTCAGTTAAATATAAAGTGTGTTTTTCACACACAGGTGTATCTCTATCATTGTATTCTTGTATTTTAATTACATTTAAATACTAGAATAAAATGAGAGAGTTTTTAGATATTAAAATATGGTATTACATAGTTTCAAATATTAGTTTTGGCATACCTTCACCCTAAATGACTTGTATGTACATATATGACTCTATTTTCCTATTCACTTACACCTCCACACTATTTATGGATTGAATCCTTATAAGTTTGTTGGGTCACCTATAGGAATTATCCTAATATATGAAAAACTATTAAATTGTGATATTTAAACATCTCCAAATTGTTAGATCACTATTCATGTCTCCCAAACAAATTTCATACTTAGAAGGTACCATCCACACTGTACTATCTAATCTGACAGTTTCTTTCTTCATCAATAATAATAAAATTTTAAAGCCAAATCATTCATATCATTGATTAAATTATATTAGTATGTTTATGGTGTAATAAATTACAAAAATAAAATCATATAAATACAAAATATGTTTAGGCTTATTATCCATCTAGCATCTATTTAGCATACATATATACATAACTACACATTCAAAGGGATTTCTATATACATTTAAATTTTAAAATAAATCATAAGGAGATAATATTAGCCAAATCTGAATCAACTCATTGTCAAGTAAAAGTTTCATTTTTATAAGTTTTCAAATATAGATCACAAGTTTCATACATTTAATGAATGTTAATTTCACACACACATAACAGGGAGAACTATGTGGTTTGAATTCCATATTTGGAGTATTGGATATATAGGTATAATCAATCCATTAAATGGAGAGTGGTTTGGGTTATATCAACCCACCTTTATTCCCCTTTTATAGGCCTAGATCTATCATTGCAAGTGGATTAGTGTTTTAATTGAAGGAGATAAATTGCAAGGTACTATGCACATAATCAAACATTAGGATTATACAAAAAGATAAAGGACGAATAGGTGAATCTACCTACATCAAAAGATAGGAGAAAAAATATAAAAATTTATATCCATATAATAAGGAACATACCATTGAGACACTGCTAACCCAAGGTTGACAGTACTATCTAAGTGCAATCAGAGATCCAAGATCTAATCTAACTAGCATGTAGTCTAGTTTATCATCCTTGATACCATTAACCACCTATCTTAGTCCTGAATAGTGGAGAATAAATATAATTATATTATCCTTTTATTTTATTTTATATAATTATAAAGTGTAATAAGTAAATCAATTACAAACTATTATATTCAGATTCATGTTTAATAGTCATATCTTATAATATGAATTATACACATAAGTATATGTTATTTAGGGTTAACATTAATCAAAAATAGGTTATATTAATTGGTTCTGGTACATTGAGAAGATGATTTTATTAGTTTTATGACATTTTTATTAGCAAAAATTAGAAAAACTTTTGATTCAACATTTGTCTCAAAATATTGTTAGTCTTATATTAAAAAAAATTCTTACATGTTTATTTGATAGAGAAACTATGAATTTTTGTGTTTATAAATAATTTATATCACTATGATTAAACTTTATGTATATTTTATTCAAATTTATAAAAAAACATACATTAAAAAAAAACCTATAAACATTTGAATACATATAATTAACATCTGTTATTATGGATTGATAATTTTTTTCATTCTTTGATCTACAAATTTTCCATTCATGGTCGAGACAATATTTGAATGCATTTGGATTTAAAAATTATGATCCACATTGTATAAATTTATTTGTATTATCATATTTTATATCATAATGGGTAATATCTTACATAATGTCAAAATGTTTTGAGAGTGACACAATAGTAAATAATATATATAGGTAAATGATGCTCATTTATGGAAGCCTTAGCTAAACATTCAACATAGATTTTATCTCCAAGGATATAGGATTAAAAATCCTAAAATGTAAAAAATATATAGAAAATTATGACTTGTTTGAATTTTATTCTCTCTTGAAATGTTGTGTAGTTAATGTTTTGACATTGATAATTTTTTGTTCCTATTTTATTATTTTTGGGAAACTAGTGTTTAGTTCATGAATAATAAGGGGTTTAGAGTAAGGGAAAATTCTAGTTTTATAAGGAAAAATATAGATTTTATTCAAAAAAATTATGAGGAGAAGAAATAAACTTATTGAAAATGGGCTAAAATTCATGATTTAGGGGTTTGACATTGAGAAGCAGGACTAGGACATTGTCTGGAATTTGGACTTTATTTAATGATTAGATACGATTGGCATCAGTGTTATTGTCCACATCTACCATTTTTGTCTTGAGAATATAAGCTTTATGGGTTTTGTTAAATGAGTTAGTACAATCCTATGTTCCAAATTATGGGGGCTATAATTCAATAGAGATTATTATAGGTCCATTTCAATCTCTAAACCTTGTATTTATCTACATACATGGAAACAACAAATACAACAAAATCAAAAGGGGGAAAATTTGGGTTAGGGGAAGAATGATTGCATGATTTAGAAACCCTATTGTACTAATCACTACCTAATTTAACCCTCAAGCTAAGGTCTCAGATCAAATGTAGTTCTCCCTTAGGGAACGTGCATAATCAACATGCATGATAGATGCAAGAATGAATTTCACCTAGGTGCTTCCTTAATCAAACATGTAAGTCTATGTGTGATGAAAAATGTTGAGATATACTATTAACTAATTTTTGTTAAGTCTAATGTGTTAATGTATTAAGTTATAGATATAAATGCCTTGTGTAGTATTTTATATAAGAGACTCTTTATTTCAAATTTGGGAGCTTTATTTGCATTTGGTCAACATTGGGAAACTTAAGGACAAAGCTAATAAAGGGGTTGGGACCTATTAAGAAAAGGAAATTGACCATTGGAGGTGAAAATGGATTTAGACAAGAGTGATAGAAATGGACACTAGTGGCACTGATGCTATTATCCAAGCCCAACACCCCTATCCTACAGTCCCAAGACTTAGGGGATAGAAAGAGGACAAAACACTTGACTTGGTTGATATGGATTGATTATTTGAAAGGTTTTAGATGATTTAGAATATGAAAAAGGTGTATAGAGCATGTAACAAGACTAAGATGACTAAAATAAAATACATGGCTAAATGTGAACAAAACTCATATTCTCTAGTTGGAGTCTCATGTGAAAGGACTGTGAAAAGACATGATATGTGTGGTTGTTTGACCAATTTAGGGTGTATACATTTGCACTCCTTTTAATATAGTGATGTAATAAAATTAAGTACTAGAGTAAAAGACATAAAAGAAAATACATACCTGAACCTTCCTGCGTGGAGATAAATGTGCTGAAAAAAGCCCACCTCACTTCCTAGCTAGGGAAGTGGATAGAGAGCTGAATAGTGCCTAGAGCAAGAATCCCTAAAATGGATGCCCCATTTTTTGAATCTATAAGTGGAATCTATAAAAAATGGAGAAATAGGACAATGCTTGTCCCCTATACTGAATCTGACTAGAATGAGAAATGATTAGAGGTCTAAAACCAATGTCTACCCTCTATCCCACATAAAATCATGTAATATGGAATGTGTGTACAAAATATATATTTTTTGAAGATAAAAATATATCATTCCCCCACTATAAATAACTATAATTAATAAATTATTGGAGGCCCAAAACCAATGTATATCCTCTAACCTGCACAAACTCATGTAATCTAGGTCTGGGTAATTCTATGGACCAACCGCTATAGATGATCATATGGTCCAACCTGGTGACAACCTAGGTATATTTGGGTTTAATGTAAAACTTTTATAAATGTGTAAGAGGAGAATGGCATGTCCTACCATTCCAATATATACAATCTTAGATGATAAATAACATGAACATTTGTGCCATGCCCCAAAATCTAGTATGTGAGTGATGCATATATATAGTTTGGAAATCTATATAACCACATGCAAAATGAACTAGTGTGCCATGTACCATGTGAAAAAATAGAGATAAAAACACTATGCTCTACACTATACCTATAATCTACTATCTAATCCTATAACTATGTCATGATATATGAAGCTATATGTGTGAGATGTGTACTATGTACATGCACCCAAATCTAGTATCTAGTCTAAATCTATCTCAAATTCACTGTGAATCCATATAATCCAAACCATTATATATCTGACTAATATGTGTGTCTATAAAATAAAGGTATGTCCCTCTAAATGTCATGAGTAATGTTGAATGACCCATGTAGTCTAAATCATTATATATCTTGACCAATCTAAGCTGAATCTAATAATTTGACTACTAGGGATGTAAAAACCATGCTAAGTGACCCATGTAGTCTGAATCACTATATATCTTGACCAATATGAGCTGAATCTGATAATCTAAATACTAGAGATGTAAAAACCATGTTGAGTGACCCATGTAGTCTGTATCACTATATATTTTAACTGATCTAAGTTGAATCTGATATTCTAATTGCTAGAGGTGTAAGAACTAGGGTATATCTAGATAGGCATGCTCGATAAGTGTAGGAATAGGAATAATAGTAATGATGCCCCATTTTGGGGAGAGGGATGAGATATATGATAGAAGAGGTTGATCTAAAAGTGATGACTATTAACATAATGATAGAAGAGAGGTTGGTATAGTTTGAATTGATTAATAACTTTCTTGATTGATTAGACTAATTTTTTTAATATTTGAATGAGATATTGATTGATTAAGTGAATCATTTGATAATTGAATGAGTCTTTGATTGGTTAGGAGTAAGAAATTGGTATAGATATATGCATGTCATAATAGGTAGATGATGTAGGAAGAGAGTGAGGCTTGTGTGATATCAAAGGTGTGTCATTGTTATGATTCTATGGAACAAAATGGTTTGTAAAATGGAGCCACAAGGTTGAAGTTATAGGAAAAATGGTATTTTGCTTTGAATGAGAAAATTATTTGATATAGGAGAATTGGATTGATTCTCAATTCATTTGTGTGTTGACTAGGTTGAGATTTGGAGCTCTACCAAGGATATGAGCACCTACCATGACCCATTTTGAGCAATTGGTAGCCTAGGTGGAGGCTGGTGGGTAGCTTACCCTAGTAAGTAGCTGAAATGTGTGATTTTTGCTTGTTTAGAAGCCTATTTTTAATGCTTTTGAGGTGTTTTAAGTAGCCTAGGAATTTTTTTAACTAGTTCTAATGCTCTTTTACCTCCTCTAATGATGTTGTTCAAGCTCTAATGTTATCATCTAGGTTGCATCTCTCCTGTCCAATGTTATTATCTTGTACCCAACAGTGTTGTCTTAGAGGCTAGTTTTTTGAGTTGTCACTTAGTTTAGTTGTTTTTTTATTGGTTATTGATTTGGCATGGTTAAATGATGTATATGATATTTTATGGTGTTTTTGTGGGTCAAGGTATGGATGCACTATGGTTGTTTCCTTTATTAGATGATGAGAGAGTTGTGATGGATAGAGTAGGGTTGGGTCACATGTGTGACCTAGGCCCTATGTAGTGGGATAGGTATCTAATTACCACCTTATGTGAGAGGTGAAATGTAGATACATGTTCTTTATAGCTTCCTATTGGGGATATTCTATGGGATGTGTAGCATATTCTATAGTTACTAGTTAGTGGGCATCAAGTGACATTACAAGATGACATGGGTGTGGATGCCATTGATCGTGTATCCTTATATTTTATTTGTGTGCCCTTAAGCATACATAAGAGAGGTAGTGATATCAATGTATTATTATTGGTTATTGTGCAATTGAATGTTTTGCATTTGTATAAGTGGCTGGTGATGTTTTTGGCTTCATTTATTATTATATATGGGAGTGGGATGTCAATTTCATATAGGATGCATAGGATCCTACACAATGTAGAGGTGTATGGCACTATGTTCTCATGGTGTAATACTATGATTTCCCACTTATATAGATATCTTTACCAATTAACTCAAGAGGCATTTAGTGGTGGTGTGAGTGCAAATACTTTATTAAATTATTGGGCTTATGAGCATATAGCAGTTGTGTGGCCAATAGGATTGCTGAGGGAGATGTGGTCACCCCCACATCCATATGGGGAGTAGTGAATGAGCTCATTGGCTATCCAATCTCCTAGGATAGATCATTATAGATGATTTTTAGATAGGTTAGTGGCTTAGGACATCATATGAAGGCCTTATAGAGGATTCCTTGGGTGGTCAAAGGATGAAATGTAGTTGCAGTATATGAGGGTCAGTTGTTGGTTATATGACCACTGGGTTGGAGTGTATGAGCACTTACAATATGAGCACATGACTATATTTTTTAGGTTACAATAGGATGTGCTCCCAATAACATGGGTGTGGTTGTGGAGTGCATGGGCACCAGTAAGGGTAGGAGCTCATGGGAGACCTACTGAGGTTGTGCTAGCATCATTACCTTTAGATGCATGAGATGTGGATATAGATTTTCTTGATGTAGATGATGTTGGAAACATAGAGACATATACCACATCATGGGTGAGGCATCGATGGGTTCTGTTATATCCTGTTGGTGGAGGGGATGCCCCTAAGTATGAGGACCCTTCTCTGATCTAGATGATGGGAGGTAAGCATTCATTATATTTGAATTATTGTTCAAGTTTGTACATGTTTTTTCTTATTTTAAAAATGTAAGTTTTGTAATTTTGCATACATGTGGAGTGGAAGGTGTTAAGGATGAAGTATAGGTTAGAGTAGGAGGTAGAGATGATGGGTTTTGGGAGACCATCATTGAGTCTACACTTCATGAGCTCACATGGCATGTTCTTGATAATATTATGGAGGATGTTTTGATAGAGAGAGTGATAGTTATAGCTGACATTTATGCTCATTTGTTTGATAGGGCTGATATAACTATAGTTGTGTATGTTAAGGTGGTAGGAGAGAGAGATGAGTTGAGGGTTAAACAAGATAGTCATAGGATGCCTCCACCTGATTATGGATCAGTGAGAACATAGATTATGGATGAGTAGATTGATTTTTAGAGGTGGTATGTGGACTTTCATGAGGAGCATGGTTAGTTATTAGAGTGATATAGTCAGTGTAAGAGGCATTTGGGAGCTCAAAGAGGTGCAGGAACATCGAGTGCTAGAGGAGAGATTGAGATTGAGAGTAAGGGCATGGTGCCCATTCATGATTGATTATACTTGATACAACATACATGTATTTGAAAACTTAGTTATATAAATATGGATGTTGGTTTTATTTTGGCTCATGTGTACTGTGTTATATGACTTGAAATATATTTTTATATTCATTGTATATGGTTGTTGTAGAAGTATTTGATTTGGTATTGATGTTGAGGCTACGTATATTTGATAAAATGAGACTTTGATTTTTTTTATAAGTGTGATGCTAGGTTTACATTTAAATTTGTATATAAGCAAGGAAATTTATTTAGTTTGTAATTATATGTAAGAAATTTTTTTGTTGGTTTTACAATCAGGAAAATTTTGGGATAAATTGAGTTGGTTTGAGATTGGTAAATTATGTGGATGGTTTGAGTTGGTTTAATGTTGGTAAAATAGGATTTGGTAAGATTTAGACTTTGATAAGTTAGTTTTGGCTATGGATAGCTATTGGGAATTAGGAATGTTATTTTTTAGTATATGAGGATGTAAGACAACACATTACGTGTATTATTTTCCTGAGAGTAACTCAAGAATACAAAGGCTAGCTAGATTTTTGGCTCCATCATTGCCCTACTAAGTGAATCTATGAACTGATGCTAGTTTGAATGTGTGTCATATCACTCTATGATTTATCACTATATAAATCCTATTGGCCAACTGAACAAGTGCCCATATTACTCATGATATGTAGGGATATTCTCTGTATCTGATACTATCTATTGTGTATTAACTATAGCTAGATGTAAAGATTCTACAAAATGTAAGTTTATTGGTCATAAAACTAAAACTATGTGCTATGAAGAAGGCTCATCATAATCATATACCCTATGGCCTTTTGTTATGATGTATATGACCGAGCCATAGATCAAGCTAGAACCAAAACCTATGATGTGAGATCATAATTTCAACTATAGTGGATTATTACATGAGATAAAACCTAAAAATTTTGGCTATAGTGAATATTTCTCATGAACAATACTCTTTAATGTGGGTTAATTTAATCTTAGCCATAATAGATTGCTATGCGAGATAAGGCCCAAAAAATCTAGTCACAGTGAATATTTCTCAAGAGTAGTACTCTACTATGGTGCCTATGACTCTATTGGATATGTATATGGAACTAAACTATATACTCATTATACTACACTTCTATATGTAGGCTAATCTCATTGTAATGGTTTCTAAACCTTATAAATAGGTGTAATAGGAGATATCCTATGAGGCTCTATCCTAGAACTTGCATTACTCTCACGATGAGTGACTAATGATTCCTATACAGACATGTCCTATTATGACTTAGTTTTGGAATAATGAGGTCTTCGATTATATGATGGAGGAGATCTCAACACCCCTATGTATATGTTATGATGCCATTATCAACACATTGATTAATGTAATCTTTAAGTCCATAACAATCATTATCTTTGTGTCTATAGATATGATGATAGGTACAAAAGGGCTGATGTAGCTATTTCTATAAGAGATGTGGATCTCGTCGATGAGTAAAAGGTAATGTGATTAACCTCGTATCTAGTAGTGCTAATAATATGATAGATGGGATATCTTGTTTTGGATCAAACTATAATGGTGCCTTGATGTTGGTCTTTATAGTGTATATTATAGGTTGTACTCGGGAGACTAGCTCTCTAATCTTAACCGGTTGATTTTCTAGTTGTGTTCTCCTATCTTGTTTAGGACATGGTGGATGTGTGTGTTAGGAGCTATAGATATAGAGACTACTATGAAATATAGAGCAATCTAATCAATTAAATCTACCTCAATCAATCCCAATTTATTTTCCAAAGCTAGAAATGTATAGCACAAGTGCCTGAAAGAAGACTCCATTTGATATAGTAGATGCTCAAAGAAAGGTTGGCAAAGGCCCTTAATAAATATAAGAAAAATCTCTAAATCTATTGGTTTGTATATCAATCTTAACATGTTTTTCTTGAATCATAATATATAATCACTAACTGGCTCTAAATTATTCTAATGTAAAGTTGCAAGTTTCTCATATGTGACATGAGGGCCCATGTTTCCTATATAATGTCTAAGAAATGCCTCCTCTAAGTCATCATATGTGTGTAAGGAGTCAATGGGGAGTATTTGAAAGAACCAATTATGTGCTTCCACCACTAATGTCTATTAGAATAAATTGAGTATAATCAAAGGACTCTCATGAGATGGAAAAGCCTGTTGAAAGACTTGAAGGTGTACAAATGGATCTTTAGTTCCATTAAAGTGACACAATGATGGTATATAGAAATGTTTAGATAATTAATCTTTTATAAATGTCTTTGGAATTGGGTTACCATGTAGATCATTAGCATCCATATAAGACTTAAAATCCTTGTTTTCTAAGGTAAGGAGATATACTTGGTGTTGTAATTCACCAACTACATGTAACAAAGAGAGAATATCTTGGGATGGTACATTAGCATCTTGAAGTGGTTCATTTAATTATTGAATTTGATTGTTAATTTTAACCATGGGAATGCTACATTTAGCAATTGAATCATAAATAAGGGGTGTGCTCACTTGAACCTTGGGAGTAATGGTAACTTGGAGCTTACTAGAGGGATGTGGGTTACTATTCTCTTTAGGTGAAGAGTGAGAACTGATTTATGCTATAGTGAGTGGTGGTTTGGGAGATTCATTGATATCATTATGTTTTAGTGTATCACATTATAATTAAGTAGAAGGTGTTTTATTATCATGAACATTTGCATTATTTGAAATATAATTATGCATAGAAGTAGAAACAATATTTGGAAGTGCATTATGTTTGAGAAGAGTGAGAATATTTATAAAAATGAGATACATATTCTTATTCACTATGTGTATATTAATCATCATTGTTCCATGCATTGTCATTATTGGAATACTATTAATAATCACTCTCATTTTCATATTCATTTACATGTTCATTATCATACTCATTATCACTTTTAGTGCAACTAGGGAGAGGTGTAAGAGAAGTATTTAATTCATTTCTAGTATGAAATAAAGTATCATTTGAAATTGGAATATCATGTGTATCTATGTTATCCATGGATGGAGTACATGTATTATTTTTATGAGAAGTAAGACAATATTTTTCATTGAGACATTATTTTGACAAAGTAGAGTTAGGAACATGAGATGTATCATTTGAACTATGCATTGGCAATTTTATTCTATTGTGTATATATTATTGTAAATTTAACAGAGAGAGAGAGAGAGAGAGAGGAGAGAGAGAGAGAGAGAGAGAGAGGAGGAGAGAGAGAGATAAGAGAGTAGAGAGAGAGAGAGAGAGAGAGAGAGAGAGAGAGAGAGAGAGAGAGAGAGAGAGAGAGAGAGAGAGAGAGGAGAGAGAGAGAGAGAGAGAGAGAGAGAGAGAGAGAGAGAGAGAGAGAGAGAGAGAGAGATTAGGTTCACATGGAGTCAAATTATCACTAATAAGAGGTTAACTTGTGTTGAGACCAACATACCCCTAATTTTTAAAATTGAGACCCTTGGGAGGTTTTTAAGCCTTCTCATTACTAAACTTTGTTGTGCTCTTAAAATTTGAGGGCCATCCACTCTAATAAGTATCTTATTTTATTTGAAATTAAACTTTGATATGCACAATGCTACTAATGGGTTTCCCTATTTGTGATAAATGTAGTCCCATGGGGAAGGCACTAGCATGTACCACTTGATTTTAGAATCTTACTAACCTTTATTTGCAAGAATTAAATCTAGGGACCCCTTTCAACAAAACCGAAAGCCTAAAACCTTTTGGTTTGAATTCAAATTTAATGGGAGAAATTTAGAGGGAGCAATTCATCCCACGTTAGACCCTAGGATAATTTTATATTAAGGATTGGTCATGTTTATTAACATGAAAAAACCTTAATATAAAATTACAACTATGTCATTACATATCCCCCCATTTAAACACCTTAGCTAATTTTAATCACATCCTGAAATGGTATTGTAGGGTTCATGTTTTTATTTCCTAGTTGATCCCCATTTTTAACTAACATTAATCATAAGTTTTAATCATAATACCCCTTCATGTTTAGTGACACAAAAGGACATTATAGTTAAAACTTTGGTCTAATTTTTTATTAATCTCTAGTCCTAACTTAAAATCCATGCACTTTAATAGATCTAGTGGTCCTCACTTCATCACAAGATATAATCCAGTGATGCGAGGATGATCTCAAACATGGATTAAAAATCATGAATCTTTGGTGATCCAAGTATTTTTAATCCATCATGATATTTAATCCAACGGAGTGAAGCATCACTAAGAAAATGAAAGAGAAAGGGCCCACTTGATATGACCCTGAGAGCCTACAAGCTTGATGTGTGTCAAGGCACATTCAAGATGGAACTGACAAGACCTTGAGAAGATCCACAAGAATGCCAAGTGGATCCCTTACATTTGACACTAAAGATAAATAGTTATTGCTTCATCACTAGATATAATATAATGATACAAAGACATCAATAAATTTTCAAAAGTTTGTAAGCTTAAAACATGTTCTATGTTTAGTTGATGAGTGACCGACCAAAATATTTGGAACATGGTGAAGATATATAAGCATGCCAAGTGTCATAACTGCAAAGCTTTAGACATAAAGAGCCAATTGGGATGCACATGCCTAGATCATAATCTATGGTGTGTATGAATCAGGGATTTGATCAAATGGAGTGAATAGAAACAAGTATTTTAAATACCAATAGCTAGGTGTTTAAATAAAATTTATGAAAAATACTGTGAAGGGCCAAAACCAGTGCCACCTCAGTGCAAAGAAAGTAGAAAGGGGACAAAATTCTAGATCTTATGGGATATAAAACATGAAGGCATAAAGTCATAGATCCAAATCAAACATGGGACATGCATAAGATAAAATCTTGATATCTTTCACCATTAAAGCCATAGAACCATATACCCTATACAAAGCTACTCCATTATGCTCAATTTACTACAATTTAATCATAGGACTTAACTATGTTTCCTAAGCATAGAAAAGTGTTTATAGAAATCCCCTATGGCCCAGTGCAAGCAATCAATAAGAAATAAGAACAATGGTTGCTAGTAGACAAAAAATGAAATAAGAAGCAAAGCTCTATCTAATGATAGATAGTGAGGGTAGAACATTTAAGGAATTAGATCACACAACATTGAATATCTAGGGTATTCAAAATTGGTCTATGATTTTCTTCATGATCAATGAATTAAAGCCTATATCAAAGGAAGAACAAAGGAATGCCATCATAATAGATGATATATAGACTTGGTTGCCATCTAGATGGTTGGTCTCCATCACGCCATGGAAAAGCCTAAGGTATTGTACTACATTGATGTCTTTGCACCTATTTTCATTGATAGTAGGATAAATGGTGAGTAGATCATTAGGGAGGGAAACTCAAAAGAGGTAGTGTACATATTCCTTGTTTCTTTTTAAAAATAATATAAGCTCTCATTACCCCATATAGACCTCCCCAAGATGAGGGAATGGATCAATAAAAATAATTTAGACTCTATCTTGGGGCCTTGGCTCCTCTAAGGACCTCACATCTTCAAAACATTTGATGGAAAAGTCCCTATTGTCTAGTTTAGAGAAGGATTTAGGGTGATTATGACCTTATTTAATAGATATTTTGGTACCCCATCAATAACGTACATAAATAAAGTTTGGGTCTCTTATGTACACTTCTTGGTAGAAGAGAAGTTCACTCCTCCAAGAGGATATTTGATTAGCACCTTCTTGGTAAAGCAATTTATAGCCATCAAGAAGAAGACCTCCAAGAAATTATACATGATGTCTTACCTTCTTGACACCCTTATTGCTTTAACTACCTTCCATAGCATTAGGAACTAGTCCACCAATGGTATAACTACCATTTCCAATTATTACTCCAAGCTTCATATCTTTAAGTATAGGAACCACATGTAATTCATTTATGATGTATTTACCCTACTATAGTGGAGGCCATCACTAGTGTCCCCATTCCTAGAATCCACCCCCTTATCAATAAATATGTTGTATAGGGGATGTATGGTTCTATCCTAACCATACATATTACCATTACACCTTCTAAAAAATATTGTTGAGCAAGAGATTGCCTCCTAGATTATCTATGGAGTTGATAAAGACTACAAAGAAAAGAGGAAAGGTATGCTTCACCCCTTCCCCTTAGACATTGGGAGAATCATAATCAAGGACTGGAAGCAAGTAGGGGTTATGGTTACACACATGAATTCATTTGACTTTGAGATTAATGATCTCCAAATATGGGATCTAAAGATAAAAGTGGTAGATCATGTGAGGGGAAAAAATCCCAAGATTGATTATGCACATCAACTTGGTATCCATGACACCATATACATCAAAACCAAGAATTATGAAGAGATGTGGGCTAGAATCCAAGGACACAACATTAATCTAGAGTATAGATTGGTCAGGGACAATAAGCCTTCTAGGAAATTGTGAAAAATGCACCCTCTACAATATCATTTGTTGCCTAGACCCTCTAGAATGGCCCATGAACAACTTTAGGTAAGGCAAACCCAACTAAAAAATAGGTTGAGCAAGCCCATGATGGATAGGATAAGGGAAAAGAGAAATTTGGAGGAGTTAGATTATAATAAAGACCTGGGGAAGGGCCCTCATCTATATCACTACCCTAAACACCACCTTCCCTAGTCTAGTATATTGACATGATAGCCTTAGAACCTAAAGAAACACTTGAAGGTGCCCAAAAAGAACTTGTAAAATCCTATGATTCAAATGGAGAAAAAGACCCTATAGAGGAGGAAATAGGAACAAAACTTATCCCAGTGGGATCTTAGGAAAAGAGATAGGTGGATTTGGCATTGGTCCCTGTGAGACTAAGGAAGAGGCCTAGATTGACATTTTACCCATCCCACTAGTGAGGTCAACCTCTTTAGTGATAAATTCCCAATTTATGGACCAGCCATTCCTAACTGGTTCATATATGGAATATTATAGAAAATACCATCTCTCTCCCACTCATGGGCCATCACCAGGGTTGATGTAGATGTGTTTGATAATATTAATCTATGGATAATTGATATTATGAAGGAACAAGTAAAGAGTGCAATAGTGGAGGAAAATTGGGATGGAAGAAAGAGAATGGATGCTCAAAGAGAATCCAATAGCACCAAAATTGTAATTTCTAAGGCCACCTAGTTGACTGAGCCTACCACTATAGTTTAAGTCAATCTGGATACCATAGGGATGGAGAAGATCACCATAAAGAAAGCTATGGTGGGTATAGAATAATTCACCTTTCAAAGGGTGGAACCTTTCATAGGCTTAACTCTAGTAAAAGGATAAACATTGGGAAAGAATCCCATCCATCATGAGGATATGAAGAGTCTGGTTGGAGCCCAGTTAGCATAGGCAATAGCTAGAATTAGGGGATTGAACCAACAAATTACCAACTTGAGGATGAAGAAGCAAAACCTTGAGGCCCAAGCTCTCCTCTCAGTCCCTAAAGAGGTGATTAAAATGTTGAGTGGGTTATTTTTTGACATGTTTTAGGTCTTGAAGACTATGAATATTAGAGAAAATATCCTGACATAGCAATCTCAAGATGTTAAATCCTTGGTTATCTAATGGAAGGTTTCAAAGGACCAAATTACCAAGCTAATCAATATGTAAGTGAGAAGATAGATCTTGGGATCTAGGACTATTAGTCTGGGACACTTGAATGTATTCATAGGCATTATTTTTGAAAAGGTAAAAACCCTAAACACATGGCACAATGATCTCAATGAGCTTATATCTCACTGTACAAACCTTGGCCTTACCCTACTTTTTACCCCTTTTTTAAATAACTCATTATAGCTTAGATCTCATTGTCAAATATTCATGTAGATTAGTGTAGTTTAGAACTTTGATCGAGATTTACTAGAATTCATAAAGGCTTAGATCAAGGTAGCTCCCAACCACCAAATCATATAAATATTATAGAACTATCTACCTTGCTTTGCTTCTATTTCACCATAGACACCATAATTTCCAAATACCTGAAACTCATGCTCTAAATTCTTAAGATTCTCAAATGAGAAGTGTTCTTTAAACATTAAGAGAACATGTGGTACACTTAGAGGCATCAACAACTTGGAAATGCATGATTATTTTGTTCATTTGATGAATTGTGCATAAGAGAATGAGGTGAAAATTAAATTTCCCATTTATCAAAATTATTTTCTTTAGAAGAGGGAATAAAAGAGATAGGTTTGAGATAAGAAGATGCATATACTTATACTTCACTATCACTATCACGTATATCATCATATTTCTCATTACAATAATAGTAATTGTCTTCATTATAAATAAAATCATTTCCCACATTTTTAGCTAATGTACAATTTTGTAAATTTGTCCATTCATTGTCATAATTATGATTTTTTTTAGAAATTGATCTATGGGATGAGAGGGAATAATTGACTTAGTGGTCATTTTTTTTCACCAAAGAGAATATTGAAAAGTACTATTAATCAAATAAATGCAAAAATAACTATGAACATAGAGATTTTAAAATTACTTTTAACACTCCAAACAATTTGCAAAAAAAAATAAAAATATTTTTCTAAAAAATGTAAGGGAGGAAAAATTGGGGTTTGAGGACCTAATTTGGAAATCTAGGGTTTTTAGCTAGGGTTTTAAATTTTTTGAAAATAATGTCAATAATTCAAATTCTAAAAATAATTTGGAATAGAATAAATGCACAAAAATTTATACAAAAATTAGAAATTAGAAATTAAATTTTTTGCACAAGAAAACTAATAATATTAAAATTTTGAAATTACTTTTGACAGTAAACAATTTGCAAAAAATTCAAAATATTTTTCCTAAAAATTGTAAGGGAGGGAAGCTTAGCATTTGAGGACCTAGTTTGGAATTCTAGGGTTTTGAGCTAGGGTTTTGGAATTTTTGAAAATTATGCAACAATTTGAAGTTCTAAAAATAAATTTGAATATAATAAATGCATAAAAATTAATACAAAAAATCAAAATTTTATAATTTTTGCACAAAAATTTGAAGAATAAACCCTAAGAGTACCTAGGGTTTTATATTTGTTCAAAGTAAGTTGGGTTCACCAAATGTTTTATCATTTTTGGGGAAATAGTGTTTATTTCTGGAATAATAAGGGGTCTAGAGTAATGGGAAAATATATTTTGATATGGTAAAATATATATTTTTATCAAATAAATTACATGAGGAGAAAAAATAACTTATGTAAAAATGGGCTAAAATGGGTGATTTAGGGGCTAGAAACTGAGAAGTATGACTGAGACACTATCTAGAATTTAGATATAGACCTAATTTTCTAATTGGATAGTATAACTAGAATTAGATAGGAGTGGAATAATCATTGTTGTCTACCTCTATCACTATTACCCTAAGTATCTAAGCTTTATATATTTTGTTTGTCAGGTTAGTATGAACCTATGTACCAAATTTTGGAGGATAGAAGTCAATAGAGATCGTTGTAGGTCCATTTTAATTTCCAAACCTTGTATTTATCTACACACATGGAAATAATAAATGTATCAAAATCAAAAGGGGGAAAACTTGGTTAGGGGAAGATTGATCACATGATCTAAAACCCTTGTTATCCTAATCATTATGTACATTGAACCTAAAGCTAGGGTCTTAGATAAAATGTATTTATCCCGTAGGGAACATGCATAATCAATGTGCAAGAAGGACTTTTTCCTAGGCCCTTCCCTAATCAAGCATGCAAGTCTATGTGTGATGCAAAATTTTGAGCTATACTATTGACTAATTTTTATTATGTCTAATGTGCCAAAGAAGTAAGGGCTAGATATAAAATTCCTTATGTAGTCCTTTATATAGGAAACTTTTTATTTTGAATTTGAAAGCTTTATTTGTATTTAGCCAACATTGGGAAACTTAAGGACAAAGCTAAGAAAGGGGTTGGGATCTATTTAGTGTAGGAAACTAATCATTAGAGGTGAAAATGGCTTTGGATAAGAGTGCTAGAAATGAACACTAGTGGCATCGACATTATTGTCCCACCCCACTACTCTTATCCTATAGTCCCAGGGCCTGAGGAATAGAAAGAGGATAGAAAACCTAACCTAGATGAGGTGGAATGACTATTTGAAAGGCTTTAGATGAATTAGAATAGGCAAAAAGGTGTCTAAAGCATGTAACAAGACTGAGATGACTAAAATGAAATACATGTCTAAATATGAACAAAGCTCATATTCTCCAATTGGAGTCTCTTATGAAAGGATTATGAAAATACATGATATGTGTGGTTGTTTGACCTATTTAGGGTGTATATACTTCCTTTCATGTGTTTTCATATTTTCATATAGTTGAGGCATAATAAAAAAATTATTAGGTATAACTAATTTGCATTGTTTTAGATAAATAACTATCTATTGTTGTCAAAACGTGACTTTAAATTATATTTTTGGCATCATTATTGCTAGTCCCTTTCTTATCAAAAACATTAAAAATAATTAATTGTTATAAAAAATAACCTAAAATTAAAATTTATATTTAAATATATATAATAGTTAAATATAATTCTTGTTGAAGATGAAGGATCATCCCAAGAAAATTTGAAATCTTTATCACCAAAAAAAGATTCAGTCAGTTGAGAAAAATACCAACTTTTGTAGTGCTTCTTTGCATGATTTTTTTTTTGAAAGGTAGTTATGGAAGTCATAAGAGTCCAATTATGTGGAAGGAATGTATTTTAATGTTACATGGGAGTTGGAGAATAAAAGGTTTAATGCTTTTGGCTAAGGTGTTAGTACATGTGTAGAGCTTCAAAGTGCACATGGATACATTTGGGACATGAAGTGAGATGCAAAAACAAAGATTATAGTGGAAATAAATGAAGAGATAGAGACTTATAAATCAATAATGAACATGGCATAATAGAATTTATTTTTTAAGGTGTGTTTAAAGATAACAAGAAAGGTTGCTACAAAAGCTAAGTTTGAACATGCATAAATAAGACACAAAAAATTGAAATTTACCATAGAAAACATCATAATAGTGTGTAGCCATAGTCAAAAAGAACATAAAATTATAGAGAGTATAATCAAATAATAATTAATATCTAATTTATCTAGTGCATGATGATGATAAGACATGGAAACATGGAGGGTATGATGTGAAAAAGTTCATAAATATACAAGTGTATGGTATTTGGCATAGAACCACAGGAAATATGAAGGATAAAAATGAGTAGTCAATTATGTGTACCTACACATATCCATTTACTATGATAGGCTACTATCATAAGCATCAGGGAAACATAAATAATTATTCATTAATATATACTATGTGCATATGTGTTCTAATCATGGTTATACTCACCTGACTCGAGGTTCATAAAAGGATATGCTATCTCTAAGTTAGGCTTGGATATTTGTGTGGAACATTTAGATTTGCATAGAACCACATTAAATACAAATATCAACCAATGAAAAAGAATCCAATGAAGCATATAAATCTTGGGAAAATATAAATAATTTATTTAGGCCAACATTTCTACTTCTTAGAAGACAAGGAAGTAACTCTATTAATTTTTAAATAATTCCCATAGAGGGACAAAGAAACTATGAAGCAAGATAGAGAGAAAGAGATATTCACATGATATATGAAGGTTTGTATTCTTGAAAACATTGCATTATAAGTATGTCATACTATTATAGTGATGGATATCCATGTCTATGGATGGCACTAAGTAGTGTTGAGAGCTCAATGTAATGGTTATAAAGCTTATATTATCATATAATAGCTAAAGTTAATGAACAATTAACTATATTATCATAGATCTATTATGTAAGACTCTAAAATATTTGTGTTTAAGGCACCCCTTCACTATGAACCCTAACCTTAAATGCATTAATTTGGTATTAGACTAAACTTTTAAACCTTGAGAGATGTAGGGAGAAAATATTGACCTAAAATCAAGATATATTCAAGTAGAAGGAAGGATAACACACCTTTGTTTATGAAGAAACTAACAAATTGTTATTATTCATAATGGGAAGGTGGATAGAGAAAAAAAGGGTGATATGGGAATCAATATAAGGTAAGAAAACCATCAAACAGATGTAGCTAGCAGAACATTATTCTCTATAATGAGGAGGTGGTTAGAGAATAAACTAGTGGAATATAAAAGAGGAGAAATTTATTCAGAGAATAAATATGCAATATTTATGAGGGAGAATTCATAGTCCCAATTATTAAGTATAGATAACCTACATATGAATTTGATGAAGAACACACCAGTAGGTAGAATATGAAGTTGAAAGGTTTATAATAACCTAAAAGTGTGTTGTATACAAATTGATTGAACACCAGGTTTGAGATATTAATTACACTAGAAAGGTTCATAGTGGGGCACTAACTTATCATCAACCATGAGGCATTCGATTTGCTATAGGTATCATGAACTTATATCCTTATGTGAGGTAGTCGACATTCATATGAGAAAGGGTGGAGCGCAAAGAGATATCTGAAAGTGAGATAGTTAGATATAGGAAAGTAATTAAGGTGCATTAATAATAGTTGATAAGAGACAACCTGAGCACAATAGTGACTTAACATGAGGCACAAACAAATCACCAAATGTTAGGTTATCTATATGAAGAGGATGAGAAAGAACTGATAGATTATTGACTATGAGACATTTTTCATGCAAAAGATAAGTGGGTTGACAATTAATCATTGATCATGAGGGAGTCATAGCACAAGAGTGTATTCTAATCAAATTATTAGTTATAATGTGTGAGTGATAATTTTCCCCCATTAAGCATGGATGGGTAGTGAATGAGAATCATAAAACATGGGTCAGTGAGAATCCAAGACAAGATGTGATTTGGAGTCACAAATATTGAGGAATATGGAGGAGATAATCTCTATGTTGTGATAATAATGAGAAAGGATAGTGTAGGTGGAAAAAAGAGCTACTGGGAGGAAGAATACCATAGATAATTAGGAGATAAGAGCCTTCATGGGTTCTGAGGAGCATAGATATTCATCCTAAAATTGAATCACAAAAATTATTTGGAAGAGAAAGCCCTAAATATATAATGGAGTGGGTATTAGATGTTGAATTCTATTTCACATTGAAGGGTTTAGAGGATTACTCAAAAGTGGAGTATGAACATATAAATATATGTGATAACATGAAGATATTTGTAAATATCTCCAAGATAAAAAGAGATGGAGGGAAAGCAGAGGGTGAAAATTTTGGAATAAATGGTTTTCAAACTATTAAACCAAGTAGCTCATCCAAAATACCAACTCAAATTGAATAAATTACTTAAGATCCATAAGAATGAACTTCAAAAGCCTTGTACCCAAGTAAAATAAGATAGGATTTCACTGAAGGGAAATGTGTGGGAGGATATAGAAATTGGAGCAATGTAAATGCTATAAGGAACCCCACAAGATGATGGAATATCCTTATGAAAAGCAAGAAGAGAGAGAACCAATAACTAAATTATAAATAATAGTGGTGACGAAAGACATCAAGGGGAAGAAAATACAAAGGATATGTTTAATTAGTAGAGGAGAATAAGGTTGTTTCCTAGAAGCAACAATAGAGATAAAATTCTAAGGAGAAACCTAGTTTTAATAGAGCATAAATTCTAAATTCAAGGTAGATATCATTACATAAGAGTTAATGAAAGTACAAGGAGTAGAATGTGTGGGAGTATCCTAAATGAAGAAAAAAATACAATAAAAAGTATGAGATATCATAAGTGTTCTTATGCATAATAAATAGGATGTGATAAAGGAAGGGATATGAACCCTAAAATACCATGAATTTAGGGATTGTTGTGATACATCAACAATTGAGAGAGATGGTGGATAAAATGTCTATATGCAACATTGTGTGAGAAATAGAAGAGAAGGAGGAGAACCTTTTAGCTAGAAGATAAATGAAGAAGATATTATGGAGGGAGTTTCACAAATGGCATTTAAATATGAAAAAGGAGAGGATTAAATTCAAATTATATCTAATAAAGATGTAACATTATTTGGGCACAATATATAGTAATTATTGGGAGCATTTGGCCAAAACCAATTGAAAATTTATAAGGAAGGTGCAATATTTATTGTGAAATAATCAAGGAGTCTGAAAGATGAAGAAAGAGCATTCTATCATCCTCAATCTGATTAGGGGAGTGTAATTTTCATTGTACACAAGGAAGGAGAGTCACTATATAAAGGGAACAAGGATAAAATTAATGGGTGTCATCTATACCTTAATTTAATCAAATTTTATGTTGATGTCATTCAAACTAGGGGTGGCATCCAAAGCTATCTATAGTAATGTTTATGGTTTTAGGATACAAAAATGGTTTGCAGGGTGTTGATATTCTAAGTATCTAATCTAATATATTATGGAAAATACTTGATTATGATAAAAACCACACATATGGAATTGAAACACTCTATTCTAGAAATGAAAGTATTCTAACTTTGCTAAAATAAACACATTGCTGAAGTTAAGCCTACTACTAAAAAAATAAACACACTGCTAAAAGGTAAGCACACTGCTAAAAAGATAAACACACTGCTGAAAAGCAAACACACTTATTTATAGAACTAAATTTAATCTTAGAACTTAAATATAATTATTTTCAGGTTATAATACTTAAATACACTTATAATTACTAAAAATATAAACACATTAAAAACATAAAATACCATATAAAACACATTCTTGATTCTTGAGGAGAGTGGGCCCTTGCTCACCTTGCGAATATGAATGTAAAGAAAATTAGTAACTGTAAACTATAGATATCTTCATTAATTGATCAAAGTGAAAAATACATGAATATAACTACAATTTTATTTGAAAAAACAACTAAACAATCCAATAATTCAACTCTTTCTAAGACATAGAGTTTTGTCTATATATAATGCTACAACTATAGATCCCTAGATATCCGTAACTAATTATCTTTTATCAAGACAAATCTCATAATTCTAGTGTATCTTTAAAATAGGTGACTAACAGTTGTAATAAGAATAACCACCTGATCCAAAATCTACTAAGAATACCTTCCTAGATTTATTGGATTGATTATCTTATAAAAGATTGATGATATATATAATGAATAGAATATAGGAAATTTATTTATATATTTATATTTATATTAATACTATAAATAACAATTCACCAAAATTATCTTTAGGTATTTTTATGAAAGAAGAAACTATGGATCTTTAATACTCTAGGTTCATGATCTAGATTAGGAGAATTTGTAGCAATTTTGACAGAGTCCATAGCAACTCTAGAAGAGTACGTAGATTTGTATATGAAAGTATGGAAGAGTTTATATCAACATGCTTTATGGATATTCAATGTTGTGTAGGTCCATAACAAGGCCACTAAGTTGATAAAGATGATAGAATGCTTTAGTGAAGGGTGGAATCTACTTTGAATGAGTCTATAATTTCCATACTAGGTGAATCCATAGCTACAAGGCAAGTTCGTAGCTATAGACTAGGTGAGTCTATAGTTATTAGTTGAGTCTATATATGGATCTAGAATAGATTGGGTGATTTGATATCATACTAGATGAGTTTGTATCTCATTAGATATCAAAATCCTTCATATGGGTTGCCTTATAAGATCATCAAAAAGGACTTTATTCTCTATACACTACTATATTATCTATATATACACAAAATCAGGAAACTAAACATAAAAAGAGTTAGAATAAAGTGATAGAATTAGTAACATAGAATTTATTTGTACTAAGCAAGATAAAACATCTATTTACTACATTAATATTAAATATAAATATAAGATCCTTGAAATTTTTAGTCTAGAGGAGAGGTAATTAAGTAAAAATGAAGGAAACAAATGGTAAAAATGAGTCTTATTTTGGACTCATCATTTCTTCCACACTTTACCTTTTGCCAGTCCCTTTGTAAAACTTAGCTACTTGTCCCCTCATAACTCTAAATTCTATTTTACAGGTGCTAGCTAAGTTCAAAAACATTGAATTCATCAACCCAATGGTTATCTTATTTACTAGTGAAATAGTTATAGGTTTGTACCATTTGTTTCTGAATCTAAAATTGATCATCTACTTGAATAACCCATTTATGCCATGGTGGAATAGGAATAAGGAGTGGTTATCTAAATATCATACCTATCCAAATTTGTTCTCCTCCTATGTTGATGACATCAATAATCATATTCATTATTGCTTATGCTCTCTAGAGACTCCATCTTAAATTACTTGGAGACATGAACTCCCTTATCTTTAGTGGGATTGTCAGTATATCCCAATGCCTAATATTGGATGTAAATATAGCATAAAAATGTTATCTAGTATATAAATCAAAAGAGATAATGAAATTATCCAAAACTTGTAGATAATGATCCTTGATGTTCTGATTTATCAAATATGATGACAACATTCTTGCACAAACAAAAGTAGGTCTGGTGCACAATCCTTTGGTATTTGATTTTTATACATACTCATCATGTCTAGCTTTCCATGGTAGTTGATTTTTATAAGTGGAGATAAGGGCTCTTATTTGGACTTCTCCCACATATAAATTAATCATGAATTTATTATAATCCCCTAATATCATGTTGTACGAGAAAAATTCACATAACAAATCTTGATGCTATGGGGTAGAATCCTAAAATATGTTCAAAAACATAAGGGGATCCTCAATATTATAGGGTAGATCACATAATATTCTAAGTAACTACCACCTATAGATTTGTTCATGTAGATACATATTATAGGAAGGGGAAGGAACACTATAATCTAGAATATGTTCCCCTACTTGACAAGTAGCCTTAAGATTGGCTTCAAATTTTTGAATTTGTTGTTTTTCATTATATAAGTCTTCCTTTAATGTCTATCTTTTTTTCTAAAGTTATATTTTGTTTCTTGTGTTCCTTGAACTCCAAACAAACTTGATTTCGTTTGTCTAAATAATCAGAATGAGAGACAAAGGTTTGGTAGACTAGGTTAACTAAAGATTTGGAGGTAAATGAAGCTTGATTATAAATTTTCTATTGGAGGATCAAAATTTTTTACTAAAAGTTCTAAATTTTATGTCTTAGCAACAAATTTTCTTCTTCCAACTCATTGATATATATCTAGGAGACTAACATCTTCTTATCATATTGAATGACTTTTTCCTTAGTCATATTAATTATATTTATATTAACCAAAGCCTTATTCTTAAAACTATCTAAACCTTGATTTAAAAAAGAATTAAGGTCGTTAAATTGAAATTGAACCAGGACGTCAATAATATTTGTACCTTGTATTATGATGGCCTCAATTTTAGATAGTGCAAGAGTGAGTTGTAGTTCTCAATCCCATATAGTACTAGAATATTTCTCTTTCTAATAGACCATAATGGCCTTTCCATTATTTATTACAGATCTACTGTCATGAGTTGGAGAGAATGGAGAGGTTGTTACTTATTTTACTATAATCTCTTTTGTTTCTATGTTTTCTTCCTTGATATCTTACTCAATAAGAACCTATTCTATTAATTATAGAATTGATGTGGTGACTATATCTTCCATTAATGTTACTGTGTCCATTGTTACTGGTGAAAAAAAAGGATGTTTTTGATGCAGGTTATCATGGGTTGCACTTTCCTTTATCTCCTCATCATCATATGTTATTTTAAACTTTATTTGCCTCTTTTTAGTCTATACAAGGGAATTGGGTTACTTCAAATGAGTACCTATCTTTACTTGTGATTATGGAGAACTAGATGTTTCAAATTATTATGTTGTTAATACTAAAGTAATATCTTTATCCTTAGGGGTCAAGTTAGACTTTGAAGCCTTGGGTATTAATTTTATTTTAGCTAGAATTTGTTGATAACTCTATTTAGCCATAGGTGTAGCATGTGCTCTGGTCTGTCTCTTCTCAATGGATGAAACCCTAACCCTATAATGGAAAAGGTATTAAAGGTTGATTGGTTCTATATTTCTAAAAAAAAATCCATGTTACTTGACTTTTTTGTATAAAATTATGTTGTATAATTAATTGAATGAGACCATGGTGGCAAGTTGGAGTTGACTTATTGGTATCTAAAACTTGAATGTCTCCATACAAGTACAATAGTAGGTTGACTCTATGTTGAGTATGTTATTATATATATTTGAGGTGAATGATGAACCTCATGTATTCACACCCAAAAACACTACATTGTCCTTCACACATAAAGTGTTTCATGACCCTAAAACTAGTAGGGTTTCCTTGCTAATTCAGTTGGCCTTTCCCTGGTAATCATGTATGCAGGCTATAGATAGTTGTTCATTACAATTAAATTATGTAATCAAATAAAAAAAATAGTTATCACCAATAACCTTTTACCTTATTCATCAATTATTTAGATTTCACTGATCATTCAATTGGAAACTGGTATTTTGATACCTTGAACCATGGTAGAGTCTTCTTTCAAGTGTGTAATGAAATCCTTGAATTTTTTATAGAAAATGGGGCCATAAAAATTAATCAAATATTAATACAAAGATGTCATCCTTTATTATCCCTTCTATGGAGTTGGGTTCAAACCTAATTTTTGTCCCATGGTGGCTGTGTCAATTATCTAGAGGCGGAAGTTAGTCTGGAAAGTGAGAACAAAGTGGCAATGGAAACTCAGCTCATAGTGAAAATTAAAAAAATAAAAATGGATTGGCTATGAATATTTCTTAAAATATATAGACATAATCTAGAGAAATGATGATCTAGCATGGGTGAATTTAGTGAAAACTAATTTTGGAAATATTTGATATCTTCCCACATATATTAGACATGTGCACTAACATCCATGTCATCCTTATTTAAATTGATATGAAATAGGCTGGTAGGTAGTTCATGCATGTGGATAAATATTCTATGACACTTTTTCTCTTCTTTATATTTTTTCTCATTACTTTTCCATGTCACCAAGTGCTACTTGTCATGATTATTATTTTGATACTTTACAAGATGTGTTTAGGATGAAGTTACTTAAACCACCTCTTCATGGTGAATGTGCATGAATAAAAAGAAATTATATTAACCTAATGTAGATAAATAAATTACATAACTTACCTAATCATACTCATAGTTGTAGACACTCAAATCTAGCAACTGATAACCTCTAATTAGGCTTTTGGCCAATTTCCACCCAAAATGCATAATTTGGCCTAAAAACAATAAAACATGATAAATGATGTGAAAATGACATATTCAAGTGCTGATTTTAGCTACGATATCCCTAAATGGGTAAATGCAATTTATGGGCTAGCTAACTTTGATTAGATCCTTTCAAGTCAAAATGCCAATTTTGCACCTAGATGCTCTGGATTACTCTTTTATATCACATCTCTTACATGAGACATGTGCCTTTGTTATTTGGTATTGGTAACATCCTAAATGGGATAGAAGATCCAATGCATCTGACATTACCTTCTGATTCTAATCCAACTCAATTTTGGACCAATAATAAGGCATTCTAATCAATTTGAGTAATTTGTGCATAAAGTGCTTAACATGCTTAAGAGCTAATTAACCCAAATCAAGGCCTAATTAATAATTCCATGGAAACTTGTTGAATACTTGTTTTTATAAATGAATATTGAATATCTGCATCATTAGGTGACTTCATTTCTTGGGAAGACATCCCTAGGCCACAAATATCAGGATTCATGCCCTCCATACCTCATCAATGCCTTCCATGATGCCCTCCATGCCTCAAAATTACCCCTTTTCCAATGTCATGATGAGGATAATTATAAAATTAATTCTAAAAATTGAATTAATCCTCAACCACACATCTCAATCTTAGGATGGATGGATTAGGTTGATTCTAAACATTTTCAAAAATCTATAAATAATAGACCTTACCACATGAATTTAAAGACATGATTATGCAAAGTCATAATGTAGGATTGGTTCCAAAAAATTCATGAAATTAGTGTTAACATGCCAAATTAATTCCAATCCAAGCTAAATCCATAAGGTGCCAAGGAGAGATGGAGGTAGCCAAGCTTCCATTAATGAGGACTTCATGAGTACAAGCTGAGTAAGCCACTACAACAAGCATTTTGGAGCATCCAAGGAAGGTAATAGAGGGTTTTTTTTGTATTTTAGTTATGTGTTTTATTCATGTTTGTTAACTAAGCTCTTCCTAGTGTCTAGGCCTAGAGATGTTATGCTAGTTAGTGTGTTTTTTTCATTTTGTTTTCATTTTAAAACTAATACCATACTAACCATCCTCTCTTGAGTCAAATTCCTAGATCACATATGGCACACCCGATGGGACTAAACACATCCCACACATGAAGAAGATCATTTTACAGATTTAAAATATTCATTTAGATCATTAAAACTCTTGCAAATTGATTTTCTAACTTTATTTTGCCATTTTTTATTTGTCAGGGTTTATACAGTAATCAATGTTAGTTAGTAAAACTGACATTGGTTGGATAGCTATCATCCGTCACATTGATATAACTAATATCGGTTAGATAACCATCATCAATTATATAACTGACATCGGTCATTATGTTTTTCTTAAAACATAAACCTGAGATCTCTTTTTTAGATGTTCATTGTTTCAAACCTAAAAGACATTCAGGGCTAAAGGACATGCTAACATTTTTGTTGTAGGACCAAAATTGACATTTGCTACAAAAATGTTTAGATCACCTTTTGCATGCCTAAAAATGAATTAGGAACATTATTTTGGTGCTTAAAGTAACATTTAGGTGCTTAAATAAGGGTTTTTAGCATTAGTTTTCAAAGTTATAACTAAGACAATGGGTTCAAATGAGAACCACCTCATTTTCCATTTGGGCTTAAAAATAAACTCACCTTTTCAAGCTTTTTGTATTCACTTAGTTGTCTAGATTAAATTTTTGTTTGGTAAAAAGAGGGATGTTGCATGTATGTTCTTCCATTTTTCCCCTCTATGGAACCCTTGGAATCAAAATTTTCATTCCTAATGCAAAAATCCTAGTCCAAGGCTTAGAAAGAATGTCATCTAAAGCACTCCCAAAAAACTTGTCAAAGCTTGGGTGACCTTCAAAATGACCCTAAAGTCTTTCTTTTTATGTCTTTCATTTCATTGCATCTTAAATTTTGAGGGGGACATCATTACATCCTATGAGTTCTTTAGGGAAGCTTTCACCTAGGGTTTCAGCTCCTGAAATTGACTTCACTTATTCCTTTGGAGTTGCACATGGGACGTATTTGCATTTGGAAATCAAACTACACTGAGTGAACTATAAGATGTAGTGGTTGTAAAAACTATTAGACCTTTTTACAACTAGCCAATGCCATGGTCACCCAATTTCCATACTTTTATTTTGCATCATTTGATGTGAAATTCATTATGCAATTGATTCCCATAGAGACATCGAAGCTTGATAGTTTAGTCAACCCCACATTGGCATACCCTTGCTAGGATTTAGACAGTTATACTTAGTGTATTTTGGTCATTTTTACTTGGTATGTTTTGAGACTAAAACTTGTTTTTTGGTTCATAAGCCATGTTAAAATAATGTATTTGAATGGAGGGGGGTAGTGTTATTCTACCCAAATCATGTCAAAACATTTTGAGTATTTTTTAGTCTTTTAAAACATATCATTGATCATACCATTCGAGCATGCTTATGCCATTAGGCTGCTAGAATTGTTTCAAGATTTGTTTCACTTTGTATCAAAAACCATTTGTTTTAAACTATGTCATGTATACCATTTAGAATTTTGTCTTGTGCTATCATTATATCCAATCTTGTCTAGCTTGTTTGGTCAAATCCTAATTTTAAACATTGATTTTTCAATTAGCCTTGTCAAGTTTGGATCCAAATATTGATTGATTTCTATTTAAGACTCAATTCATAGGGCTGATACATAGATCTTTCTCTTTTGGGTTACATAACTTTGGTTAATAAATTGCTTAAAATTGAAAACTATTGATGGTTTGTTTGTTCAATGCCTATCCTCATCATTGTTTGTGTCTTTATTTGGGAGAACACAACCTTTTTCAAAGATCATTTTGCCTTATTAATTATGTCAATTGATCATGTTTATGTTTGATTTCATGTGCCGATTTTATGTAAAAGTTGTTTCCAAACTTGTTAGATTAAATCAAATCACATCAACCTTTATTTCAAGTCTAGATTTTGATGTTGTTTGGCCAAAAGTCCTAGCATATGCATGTTTATTTGAGCCTATATTTTGACTCCACATTTGAATAAAAGACCTAGCAGCTCAACTTTTCCCTTTCCTTGTTTAGACCTTGTTTAGAACACTTTGACCTAGACCTTTGACATGTTAGTTTTTATTCAGATGCTTGACCTTTTATGTGTATGACATTTGACATTTTATGTTAGAATATTTTATGCCAAGTTTTAGAAAAAATCATTTTGGACATATAACCCCACTTGCCAACCACATTAGAGATACAACTCCACCACTTTTACCAAGTTAGACCAAGTTTGAACCATTTTTCCTTTGGATAGTTTTTCAAAGTTTATAAAACTCTAAGCCTTTTTGTTTTAGAGATTTCATCATTTATGTAGATATATCTAGCTATACTTATGGTAGAGTCACATACAATCCACCTTATGATATAATTGCCACACAAAATCCCACTAGGAACCCCTATAGAGAAATATTTTTTAGGGAGTTTTATTATTCTCCCTACAATACTCCATATGGGTAACATAGTCAAAATCCACAAAATCCAAATTGAGGCCTTGAATGGCATGAAGAGATTTATGAGGATGGCTTTGGAGACCCAACTATAGATAATGTTGTTTGGGATATGGATACATACCCTCTTTGAAATAATCATTACATGGAACATAGTCAAGAACTAGCTTATGAGCCAACTCACAATTGGGATGATATGGTTTATGAGAAAGACTTGGATGCTTTGGCTTATGTAAGTAATCAAGTTCTACCACATCATACCATTTATATTACAAGACCACAATATCACACCGTTCCCATACCAAGACCTCATCCTTTAGCTTATGTGAGCAACTAGGCTCCACAATGCCCCTTCATCATTCCAAGACCTAGTCCTTTGGCTTTTTCAAGCAATCTTACTCCACACCGCCCTATCATTACCATCTCAGGACTTTATCTTTTAGCTCATGTGATAAATCATGCTCCCCAATTCCCTACCATTATCTAATCACAAGTCATTCCTTACCTAGTGCTAACCCCATTCAAACCTCAACTGATCAAATCTTTCAAAGACTAAGATATGTTCAAAACTGGTCTTTTCTAACTCATTGGAAACCAAAGCCAAGAAAACCAACCAATCCAAGATATTTCTATTAAATCAAAAAAAAATTACAAGTCAACCTATGATGAATTTTCTATTGATCCTATACCAATTGTCGAAGAGTCTCACTCTGATGAGCTAATAATTGTTGAGTCACTTCTTAATGATTATAACTACCTTTGAGAAAATCATTACCTCAAACATGTGCTTATTTTTTAAGAGCCTCATATTGATAATATAGTCTCTAAGGAGTTGTCTCTTAACCTTTTTACCATCCTAAAAGAGTCTCACTTTGATAAACTAGTCTTTGTAGAGCCCATCATGGTATTATAGTTTTTTCCTTATCTAATACCAAGCATTCAACAAGACATCATTGTAACAGAGTACCCATCAGATGAAGAATCAAAGTTAGAGTTAGGTTCTATTCTTGAATTGACATCAGATTTAGCATTAGAATTAGAATTAACATTAGTCTTGACCTCATATTTAGAGTCCCTTGAGTTAGAATCAAATTCAGAAGAAGAATATGTTCATAGTTGTTACAAAATTGGTTATGCATTCCTCATAGATCAATTTGAATACATTTGTGATCCTTCTACAATTTTTGAGGATGAGTAATTCAGATTTGACACAAGTTCTCCTAGTCTATTCTATAAAGATTGTGATGCCAACACCCATTCCATTACCATTCCACAAGCTATTACCATCAACCAAAATAGACATATTATTGACATTCCATCTCCCATAAGTGTCAATTGGGACTGATAGAATCATACTTTGTTTAACTACATCCATGGTGACATGTCAATTAAAGAAGATCACTCTCTTAGTGAAACCTTTTTAGAGGCACTAGGGGACATTCAAAGTTAGAACTCAACATCTTCTAGTGAAACATTTTTGGAAGCACTAGAAGATAATCAAATTCAAAAGTCAACATTCTTTAGTAAAACCTTTTCAGAGGTGCTACAAGATAGTCAAGATAACTTCATTGGTGAAAATATTATTGAGGTACCAATAGTTGAGCACAAAAGTTCTTCACTACTTGATAAAGATAAAATCAAAATAGCTTCCAATCTACAACATAATCAGATGGTAGCTACTCTCAAGATCAAACAATAGAAAAATTTGGTGGTCTTATTGAGACAAAAAGTCTTCGGCCCCACCACAACTAAAGTTATGTTGAATTCAACATCAACAACATTATGTGTGACTAAAATTCCTGATCTTCATTTATTTTCCAACCATTCCAAATTCCATTATCATCTACTATTCCATTTCAAAATCAAACCTATCATCCATTATTTTCCCTTGTTTACCATCCATGGCCACACTTTCCTTTATAGAGGCTACAAAAATACCTTATATTAACATTCAAAGAAATCAGAATCAATAACCAAGGAAGAACATAACAACATTCTCAACATCTAAATCTATAGCCAATTCTTAACAAAGCAACTATTTAGATGAGGTGTGGGTTAGAATTAATATGATAAAGTATTATATTTGTATCATTTGTTGATTAGGATGTGCATCTCCCCATCAGTAGGAAAAATAGAATAAAAAACCATACCCAAGACAAAAACATGTACCATACCATTTCACATTGCCATGCCATTGCCATTGTTACATATCCATTTGCCATTATTGTAGATTTTGGCCATTCACCCCATCTTACCATTGTATACATCCTATCATTCCATTCCTATCTAGACCAAAGCCTATCTTTTTTACTCATCCTACCTAATCTTATTTTGATCTTGGATACTTTGGTTCTTTCCATACCTTTTATGGGGGGATTCTAATCAGGTTTCAAAAATCAATCCAATCCATGTTTATAATGAAAGTTTATGAAATTAGTGTGATAATTGATCTGGTAAGATATCTTTCATACTATATCCACATTTGTTTATGTGAGCCTGATTATAACCACCTATGGCAAATTAGTGTCTCACCGGTCTTGCTATTAATTATAACCACCTATGGGAAAATTAGTATCATTAACCTATGTTATTGTATCCTAGTTATAACCAACTATGGGAAAAATAGGGGAAACACTTGTCTATCATGCATTGACACATCACCTTTCCATTACTATGTTCATTTGACTGCCCATTTCCTACATTTGAGAACTTGTTAGGACCTATTTGGTTTTTCTCTACCTTTTGCGTAGATAGAATTACTATGACTTGAGGCTATATTAAGACTATGTAGGTCATGCACAATTCATGTTGAGGTCACCTCAGTCCCCCTTTCCATATGCTCTCATTATTTTGTGAGTAACCTAAGCCAAATGCTCTCACCATTTTGTGAGTAGGTATCTTGTCATTCTCTAATGAGTTAAGATACCTCAAAATTCTAAAAACATTCATAATATTTAAAAAATAACAAAAATATTTATCCTATCTAAGCCTAGTTAGTTATACTTGATCCACCTTATTGGGGCATGGTAATTGTTAGAATGCTTTATTTTGCTTTTGTTTCCAAGCTTTTTATTTGTTTATTTCAATTTATTTGTTTATTTAATTTTTTGTTTATTCACTTGCCTATTTGTTTGCTTTCAGTATTGTTACCTCAATTCAGTCTCTATGTGTTTATTAGGTGATTCCTCGAGCACATTATTCTTGAGTCTATCCATATTCATACATTAATAATATCATCATAGTTTTTATCATTGATGTATTATTTTTGAGTGTTTATTGGATATCAAGAGTTAGTCCTTATGCATATTTTGGCCACGTCTTCATGGTGTTCTATCATGAAGCCTATCATCACATGCTATAGCAAAAATTAGCTTCAAGAAGTTATATAATCAATAGAGCCATAAAAGTTTCTCCTTGGTACCTTGGCAAACCCTTCCATCCCACCCTTGATCAAATTAACCCATTGATCATTCTAGTTGTATCATTGCTAATCAGGATGAGCATCTCCTCATTGACAGGTACAACTAAATCATTTCTAATGATCAATATTTTCCCTCTATTCATCTATTTCATCACTTTTCACATGTTCATCTTTAATTTTTATTCTATGTTATATCCTTGATTTATGCTTGCTAATCATCCCTAATTGGGGCATAATCATCTTTAACCAAACCAGGTCTGCTTAATGATTATAACCACGTATTAGCAAATAATTATTTTGACTTTTATTCTTGATTATAACCATCTTTGGATAAATCAAAATCCTTTTTACATCAATTCATGTAATCATTTTCTCATTTGGATTAATCTCAACCATAGGTTAATTCCACCTTTCTTCTTGTTTCTTTTCAAGGGACTATCCATCAACAAATGTGATGACTACTCCCTCAAGGGGGCATCATCATAGGATTCCCAAAATTATTTAGAGCTTTGTTCTTTTATCATCAGCTTCTTGTTAGCATACATGACCTTTTCATTTTTTGAGAAGATGTTACTATGCTTATAGCTTGCAATGCCTTTCCAAATAGAGGTAAAATGTAGACACCTAAACCTGGCCACTTATAACCTTTAATCAAACTTTTGGCCAATTTTCACTCAAAATACACAATTTGACCTATAACTACTAAAACACACTAAATGATGTGAAATTGATATATTTAATTTCCAATTTTGGCTAGGTTATCCCTAAATAGGGCAATGCAATTTATGGGCCAGCTAACTTTGATCAGATCATTTCGAATCAAAATGCCAATTTTACACCTAAGTGATTTGGATTGATCTTTTCTATAAAATATCTTGCATGAGACATATGCATTTATTATCTGGTATTGGTAAAATCATAAATGGGATAACGGATCCTATGCATCTAACATTACCTTCCAATTCTAATCTAGTCAAAATTTGGACCAATAATAAGGCATTCTAATCAATTTGAGTAATTTGTGCACAAAGTACTTAAACATGCTTAAGATATAATTAACATAAATCAAGGACTAATTAAGAATTACATGAAAAAAATTTAAATAATTATTTTTAGAAATAAATATTGAATATTTGGATCATCAGGTCACTTCATTTCTTGGAAAGACATCTCTAGGCCATAAATGCCACAAATATCAGGATTCATGCCCTCTATGCCTCATCAATGCCTTCCATGATGCCATCCATGACTATTAATTGTTACTTATTCCAATATCATGATGAGGATAATTATAAACTTAATTCCAAAAATTGAATTAATCCTTAACCACACATCTCAATCTCAGGATGGATGGTTCAGGTTGATTGTAGACATTTGTAAAAATATATAAATAAGAGGCCTTACCACATGAATTTTAAGACATGATTATGAAAAGTTATAATGTAGGATTGGTTCCAAAATCTTCAGAAAATTAGTGTTACCATTCCAAATTAATTTCAATCCAAGCCAAAGCCACAAGGTGCCAAGGATAGATGGAGGTAACCAAGCTTCCAGTGATGAGGACTTCATGAGCACAAGCCTAGAAAGCCACTACAAAAAGCATTTTAGAGCATCCAAGGAAGGTAAAAGAGGGTTTATTTTGCATTTTAGTTGTGTTTTTTATTCATTTTTATTAATTAATCTCTCCCTAGTGTTTAGGCCTAGAGATGTTATGCTAGTTAGTGTGTTTTTTTCATTTTGTTTTCATTTTGAAACTAACACTATACTAACAATCCTCTTTTGAGTAAAATTCATAGATCACAATAGTCCTTATTATTTTTATACCACCAATTATAAATGTAAAACAAATTCATGCATTATTATTTAAGAAATGTATACAAATGAACATAATAGTGAGATTATTTCTTGGAACAAATTAATCAAAAATTGATCAAATTTTATTGTTTTTTAGTTTTATCTATTTTTCCTTTTACCTTTGACCAACCATTATTGTTTTTCAAGTCAAATATCTTTATATAATACATGATCAATCAAAAAGATAGTTTTGTGATCATTATTGTCAATAGCATCCTAAAAAAGATTTTTAATATGGAAATTTTTCTCTTTTTTTTAATTTGTGTGTGTGTGTGTGTGTGTGTGTGTGTGTGTGTGTGTGTGTGTGTGTGTGTGTGTGTGTGTGTGTGTGTGTGTGTGTGTGTGTGTGTGTGTGTGTGTGTGTGTGTGTGTGTTTGTGTGTGTGTGTGTGTAGTAAAGAAACTAAAGAGTGGTCCCCTTCTTATTTTTATATTTTATACCATCAAAGAGTTGATATCATGGAAGAATTAGGTTCTTCCATGAAAACAAATTCATTTCTGATGTTTTGAATAAATTCCTCCTTGTTGATAGGTTTCTTGTATAGTTTGAGTCTACTCCCATTGATCAACAAAGTTGTTCAATTATCATCTATTGGTATTTGTTGTAATGATCTATTATCAAATACTTTTCCTATTTGATATGGGTCTATCAATCTTGTTCTCAATTTTCCCTTGAATTTCTAAAACTTGGAGTCAAACAAGAGTGGTTTGTCCCCTTCTTGAAATCTTCTCTCTTTGATGTGGGAATCATACCACACTTTTATCTAGTGTTACATCATTTTTTTATGCTACAAAGCTTCCATCCTCATCTAATCAAGCTAATTTAGTTGGAGGATCCTATCTTGATGTGCCTTATCCAAATAAATACCTTACTCCATTATTGTTTTCAAGGTTTATAATTCAAACTCAATAGAGAGTAAAGGTTTCTTACCATACACAAAATCATAAGGTGAAAATCCAATTATTATCTTCCAAGTAGTGTTTTAGACTCATACTACTTATGGTACTCTAGCTACCTAGTATTTTATATTTTTTCTAGCTATCTTGATCAGAATGTTATCGATATCTCTACTGGTAACTTCTACTTGACCATTAGATTGTGGATGGTAAGTGGAGGATTTATTATGGTTGACTTGGTAGTATTCCATGAAATGTTTGATCATATTAGACATAAATTATGGTCCTTGATCTGAGACTATCTCTCTAAGTGCATCAAATTAGTTCATAAATTTAATATATATGAAATATGCTACCATTTAGTTTCATTCAAAATATAATGTTTGGACCTCAACCCACTTAGTGACATAGTCTATACATACCAAAAGATATTCCTTACCTTTGAATGAAGGACATACATGACCAACAAAGTCTATTCCCGACTTCTCAAATGGTTCTAACACTACCTAAGGATGAAGAGGCATATCTAATGATAGTATAGGTTATCCCATATATTGATATGGATTGCACTACTTGATGTACCTCTTTACTTTCCTATGAAGGGATGGCTAATAATATTCTATTCCTAAGATTTATGCATGGTTCTTTTTTCTAAATAATGGCCTCCTCTTGGTTCATCATGATAATATGTAATGATTTCATAGACTTCATTATCTACTACACACCTATGAAATACATGATCAAGTCCATACTTAAATAACATGACATTAATCCACTTAAAAGAAGAGATTTATTTAAATAAATGTTGCATTTATTTATAAATGAAATGAGAAATAAACTTCCATGTGGGTAAATAATTGGCTATATCATCAAAACATGATGATTCTACTAAAATAAAAAATGGGTTTTCATTTGGAAAGCTATCTTCAACTAATTTCTCATCACTTGCAATGTTTATCCTAGATAAAAATTATGCAACCATATTAAATTACCTAGTTTATCAATAATAGTTATATTAAATTCATACAAAAGTAATAACCAATGTATGATTCTTCCTCATATTACAAGTTTATTCATGAAGTAACTTATGTTTGATTGTCATGTGTATATGAAGACCTTATAACCTATAATATATTGTCTAAATTTATTGATTGCATAAATTAAAAAAAGGAATTCTTTTTCTATGGTTGTATAATTTCTTTTTGTAGGGAAATATTTTTTTTTATGTAATAAATAACATATGTATGGTCATTTTCATCCTTTTGTCCTAAAAATACCCCCATTGCATAATTGGAGGCATTAGTGTAGGTGTGAAAAGGTTTTTTCCAATTGGGTCCTCTCAATACTAGTGTAGAACTCATTTGCTCTTTAATGTTTTCAAAAGATTTCTAATAGCACTTCATACAAATTCATTGTCTTTTTTATAGAAAAGATAACATAAGAGTAGTGATTTTATTAAAGTCTTCTATAAAATTCCTATAAAAACATGCATGACCTAAGAAGTTTCTAATATTAGTTGGGTTTTGAGGGGAAAGTAGGTTGGAGATTACTTCAATTTGCTAAGGATCTATTTGGATTCCTTTAGAAGAGATATGGTGTCCTATTACTATGCCGTGATCCATCATCATTAGGTATTTATCACGACTTTGTGATAGTTCATGTTCTTCACATCTAGTTAGGACCTTGCCAATATTGTGTAATGATTTATCAAAGGTGTCTCCATGAGCATTGAAGTCATCCATATAAACTTCTACACAATCATTAGTCAAATCAGAGAATATGGCTAAAATGCTCATTAAAAATTAGTTGGAGCATTATAAAGGCTAAATGGTAAGAATCTATAGTAAAACATTCCCTATGGGAAGGTGAAAGTAGTTTTGTCTTGATCCGTAGATGCCATTATTATCTGATTGTATCCACTAAATCCATCGAAGAAAGAAAATTATTTTTTATGCTAGATTATCAAGCACTTGATCACTAAAAAAGAGGGAAATAATCCCTCGAATATATTTGTTTAGCTCTGAATAATCTACACACACTCTCAATTTCTCATTTTTCTTAGGTATATTTACTAGTAGAGAAACCCATTGGCTATCTGTGATGGGACAAATGAATCCGACATCTAACAATTTCTCAATATTTATTTTTACTATAACCCTTAATGCTTGATTTATCCATATTTATGGATGTCTAACTAGTTTGTCTTGATTTTTTTAAATGTGATGGGTACATACACTAGGATGAGTCCAAAGTAAAAGATTTTGTATGTTTTTTTATGACATCAAAAACCTTTAATTATTGATTATGGGTTAACTAGCTATTGATGTTTAGTCTTTTTCTTGGTAACACCATAACTTATTTGGTGTCAGGATGGATAGACTCTACTTGTTATAATTCACTCATTAGGGAGTTAAGAGGACATGGATTAGGTAATAACATATGAAATATAGTTACATTTTTTACAAATCCATGTTTTGGAGGAATGATTCTAGCTGATGGACAATGAAATGTAGTTAGAAAATTAGTTGGTTTTTTTTAACAAATCCATCTCTTAAAGGAATGATTGTAGCTAATGGATAATGAAATCTAGTTAGAAAATTAGTTGTTTTTTATCTTACCCAATTCTAAATACTTGATTGAAATGGTCCATGGTCATATATTAAATAATAAAGATAATAATTATGCCTAAAGAATGAGTTTGTAGCAACTATTCAAGTCTAGTCCATAGCTAATGGATTGATAGAGTTTGCAAACAACAATCTAGTAGAGTTCGTACCAAATAGATTGGCATAGTCCATAGATAATGGAATGATAGAGTCCATAGTTGATAGACTAGTAGGGTCCATAGCTGATAGACTGATAGAGTCTATAGCTAGGCTCATTAGGTTTGTGGCTCCTTCAATATTTTATACTAAATCATTCGTTAATTCTTCTATGTGTCATTTTTTAGTTATCATGACTAGGGATGAAATATTATTCTTGTTTCTTTCTAGTTCATCCACCCATAATTTTTAAGTTTAATCCATTAATATTTTTTAGTGAAGTATAAATATATTTGTGTTGCTTTTAGACCATTTAAAAAAGTCATATCACCTGACCTATAATATATTAAGGTTACTAAAGTAGTCAACTAAGGTCTTCCAAAAATGAGGGGGTACCATAATTTCTTGGTTTTACATTACAACACCATAAAATCTATTAGATAGTCCCATGACTCAATTGTTATAACAACATCCTTTATAGTGTCTTCTGGTTTAGCAATTGATTGATCAACAATTTAGAGAATTATGGAGGTAGATTAAATTCTCATAAGGGATAGTGTCTATAGTGTATTAGTTTTCATTACATTAATTTTTGCACCCAAATCTACCAAAACATCACATATATTTTTTTCCCTATGGTTATTTTGATGACTGGACTACTTAGGTCTACATATTTAGGTAAAAGTATTTTTCCTTGTAAAAGACCATCCACTTTACCATCTACGTATATGGTATTTAGGTATTTTTTTCTTTCTCCCAGGTGTCTTGACACATGAAATTTTAATGATTCTATTCAATTATGGAATATCTTTGATAGCTTGTAACAAGGGTATCTCAATTTTGAATTTTCTTAGTTCTTAAATCAAATTAGATTCTTACTTATTCTCAACTTATTTTAGATTTTTAGGAAAATGAATGGGTACAGAAGCAGTAACATGTTCCTTTATCTTCTCTGGATTTTTTTTTGATTCATCTTTTCTGAATGTGGTTTGAGGTGGATCTATTTTTGGTTTTTCATTGGGCATTTCAGATATGTTTATAGTAGGTTATTGAATCATTCTACCTAATCTAAGATGAGTGTTTTAAAATTCAATAGCTCCCACATTCATAGTTTCTCCTTGTTCATTTACATAAATAAGGGCTGATGGTTTATTATTGGGTATGGCCACCATTTGAGTAGTCAATTATGGTTGATTAACCTAGGTTGGATGATAGGGGGTGCCATAAAATCTTGTTATGGTGGAAACCTTCTTTGGGGGCTAAACTATAAATTGACACTCCATTGTGTATTTCTCCATGGTTATAATTGTGGTTAGGGCATCGATGGTTGTTGAGGTATCATCCAAAGTTGAGGCATTATCTATTCTTGATTGCTCTATGGTTGATGTACTCTTGTCCCCACATAGGTTGAGGTGCCTGAGTAATCCAAGGTGTTATCCATGTATTAATTATATTCCTTAGACTAAATTGACCTTGGGTTTGGTTTTGTAGAAATGGATTCTATCTTTGAATGTAATTTAGGTCTTTTATGGGTTGTGTATTCTACTTTAATTTACCTTTTAAAATAGGGAGATGAGTGAAATGGATTGTGTCATGGTATTTACTATCACACATCCCACATATCTATTTTTTATTCAGAGGGTATCCTCTGAGAACATGTTTCAACCTAAATTTTGGGTAGTGGATAGATATGGGTTATATAAAATTGGATATGGATTGAATTCCATCTAATGTAGTGTTCAACTAGACCAACATGTTATATTTCACATTGAAAAATTCCTCTATCAATTAACTAATCTAATTAGACTTACCTAATTTTCCTTTCCTGATGTTTGGTTTTGTCCTAGAGTACTTAGTGTGTAAGTATGAGATCTGGTGACATGTTAATTTAATAATGTCTCCTCTTCCCATAAAGTTCAGAGCATCTCTAAAGTCATCATCTAGTCTCTTAAATAAGACCATCTTAATTACTTCTTTTTTAAGTGGATAACCATTGTGTTTGTGAGAAAATGTGAACCTCTCCAAATAATCATCTAAAGTTTCATCCTTATTATATTTAATCTTAAAGAAGTCTTCTTTCATATCCATTAATCTATAATATTCTTGATACTTATCAATAAATTTTATTTCCATGTCTATCCATTTATTAATAGAGTCACCCACAAGGTCCATGAACCATCTCATGGTTGTTTCCTTGAGTGTAAAGGGGAATAGTTTGAGTTTATGATTATCAAATAATAATCATAGGTCTAGCATAACACTTTGAACTCAAATAAGAATTAATATTGATCTTCTAAGTATTTCACCCTAAAATTAGGTAGATTTGAAGGTTAAATGTTCTTCATAGAGGTTTGATCTTCTAGATTTATGACTATATAAAAAGAAAAGGTTTTATCTTGTTGTTTCTTGTTTTCTTTGGGGTTTTCCATATTTCCTTGATTATCATCCATGGTTTCTTCTTATTATTCCAAAACTATATTATAGATACAATTTATTTCTTCCTCTTGATCTTTAGATATTGAGGTCTAGTGCCTACTATTTTAGACAAAGGATCCTCAAGGTTAATTCTTCCTATAGGAGAAGGTCTTCCAAATGTGACTCTTCATATAGGGTTTGTTTATGAGGATAACCCTAATTCTAGGTAAAAATCAAAAGGATTCTCTAGGCATGATTCAAGTTTTTTTTATCACACCCTTAAGTATCTTAGTTGAATATTTTATTCTTTTATCCTCTAGTCTTAACTTAGGATCTTTGGAGATGAAACATCCTTTGGCATCTTTAGGTCAGTTCATAAATCTAAAGAGTTTGATTTTATTTGTTTTCTAATGTTTTTTATATTTTATTATAGACCAATAAGGGTTACTTTACTAACACCTAATTGTCTCCAGTAATATTGTATGCCTATTTTTCTCACCCCCTCAATTTTTTTCAAAATTAATACTTTCTACCCTAGAGATGACTCTATCATAAAATTTAAAACTTTGTCAGGGACCTGAATAATTAGTAGTATATTTGAATGCATATTTTTTATTATGAAATGATGATGATTAGTTGATGAATTCATGTTTATATTTGGAATGATTTCAAAAAGCACAATGGATTAATGAATAAAATATGCAACTATATATCATTGTGTATGTATGTGATCATTCATTTTACTTCTCAGAATAGTTTTTCAAATCACAACTCAGTAGTTTCAATTTGACATGTTTTTGCTTTATGTATTTTTGACTATAGAAGCACGCGTGCGTGCGTGCACACACACACACACACACACACACACACACACACACACACACACACACACACACACACACACACACACACACACACACACACACATTGGTATAATATTTTTACATAAATTTATTAATTTCATTGAATTATGGGTTATCATGGCAAATTCAAGAATGAATTTTCATTTTTTACAACTTGAATAGTTATAGCAATGATTGGCATGGATTTCATTGGCAATATGAAGGGAATTTAGAATAGATCAGAATGATTTTTGAATCATTTATAATGATTTTTATTCTCAATTTATTTCAAAGAAAATTTGAGTATTTAGATGGATTGGATATAATTATCACAGGGGGAAATAATGCATTTTATCATTGATTTTAATATGAATTTGTTTTGAAAAATTGAACATGGTTATTGTTATGAATTCATTATTTAAGGGATTGCATTCATATAGAATTCAATTTGAAAGAAAATGGCATGATGCATTTTTATTTGAATCTTCATCATGAACCCTAAACATAGTGATCAAAAGAAGGATCCTATTCTTTCTTCTAAATTGGTTTTATGAATATTTCATTTGAAATGGTATAAGTGGTGCATATTTAAGGCTCAATTTTTGTTCTAAAGTAATTTTAATTTATAAATTCTAAGGATCCTAACCTAGGAACATCTAATTTAAAGGTCTTGAAATAGTAGTGATGATAACTATTGGGCATGGTGGTTTTGAGTGTTGATAAGTTTATCTTTAGACTTCATTATCTTTAAAGGGCATAAGGGTTCATTGTAAGGTATATAAATTTCCTTAAGTCTTAAGATGTTATTTTAAAGGGCTATTGGATTATTTTAAAGGCATAGTCAATGATCCATAACATAGTGATTTTACATTCAATTGACATGTATTCATGGTATGTTGAGTTAGTATAGGCATTTAATCCAAAACACAATACTAAAGCATAGAGATCTAGTTTGGATTTTGTGGCAATGAAGAGTTAATGTGAAGCATGTTTGCCTCGAATGGTAGAAGTTGGTGAAAAGATTAGTAAGAAGGTTAGTCATTGATAATTTTTATCATGTCTATAACAAAGATTGCAAAACTGCTAAGTGCACTTTGGTTTTCAATGAGCCAATAGGAAATGAACACCTAGCTGAGTAAGTCATCATGGAGGGTGGTCAATACAAGTAGGATGATATTATTAGTTTTTAGTCATTTTGGAAAGATTCTTGTGGAAGTAGAGCTTTGGTTAGTTGGACTTTTGAAGTTGTAGAGTTGAATTTTAAAGGATTTCAAGGAGAAAAAGATATAAAAGAATGAAACTAGGTATACCTTGAATAATTTAAGCAAGTTTTGAAAAGATTTCATGATTATCTTGAATATTTTTTGGTTATAAGGAAGAGTTATGTCATTTTTGATGCATGATAAAAAATTAGTGAAATAATTTTATGCATGGGATGTTTGAAATAACATACAACACTTATAAATTTAGTTATTCAAATCTATTACTTCTTTGTTTAATTTTGATGAAATCTAGTTTTGTTTTGATATATTCTAGTGTTGATGTGGATATATGAGAATATTTAGTCTTTTGATTATTTATGAGGTTATAAAAGGGTTATGACATTTTAGTATGCTAATTTTAGTTTTAGTGTTGTTCAAAAATACTTACAGTTAAAAGATTTCATTTTTATTTTTGGGTTTTTGTAAGATACAAGTTGCATGCAAAATCCATAAGTTTTTGAAAGGTTTTTAATAAGAAATTTACAAGTTTATTGATGATACAATATAATATCCATCTGTATATTTTTTTAGTTTCCAAGGGATTTATATCTATATATTTTGCATGATTATATGATTGGTCAAGTGTCAAAATGTGACAGTTCTGCCAGATGACATTACTTCATAGGTCTAAAAAATATTAAGCATGTTAATATTTAGTTTGATGCATACTATGTAACTAAACCAATGATTGAAAGGACAAATTTTAGGTCCAGGGTTTGTTTCAAAATTGAATTGATATATTTTGAAATATATAGGTTGAGATTTTGGAAACTTGGTGAAGTGTGTTAGTGTTTTGAAAGTCTTTGTTTCCTCAAAAGCTTGATTTTTGTTAGAGTTTATGAACCTTGGATTTCTTTTGAAGAAATTTTGGTTTTTTGTTTTATTGTTTCTTGAGGTTCTTAAGATGGTTATATACAAAAAAGATTGATTGTATCTAGTTGGCCACAATGTAGAAATATATGTCAAGAAATTATAAAAATATATAAATGGAAGGTCTATAATTATAAGTTTCATCTACCATTTTTAATTGCAAGTATTGGTTCCAAAGTGGTTAGATAAAATATGAAGATTCTATTGAATCTATATCTCAGTATTGAATTTTTGAGTTTTACTTTGAAATTAGATATTGAAGTGATAGTACCTTGATGAATGTAATTATTCTTTAGTTAAAATTTAAATGAAGATTATATTTTGAGAAAGTAATTTATATTTAAAAATATTATTTAATGATTTCATTTTGGAAAATATTTGGTTGGAACCATGTTTCTTTAATTCTTGTATTGATCCAGTTGATAGTTGATTCGACAAAGACCAAAACTTCATTGAAATATATCATAATATTTGGAAATAAAATTATGATGTTATAATTTTTTATTAAGACTCTATAGGTTTTAAATTTATAGTTAAAGCATTCAAATTTATCTTTTCTAATGAAATACATGGATTTGATAATAATATTAGATACACTTGATGTATAATTCAGTTCAAAAATCGGTTGAGATATGAATGTGTTTTAAGATTTTAGTTATATTTCATCTTGAATGGATATATGTTGATTCTTCAATCATCATTTTCTTTCTGAATATATTTCAAAATGTTATTAACATGTCTAGATGGGATCAGACCGATTCAAGTAGGAGTATTGATGACTGAGGTTATAGGAAAACATTTGGTAGTAATGTTAATTAGTAGATTTCTAATAGAAACATTCATAGAGATGAATTTAGGGATAGGAGGTTTGGCCCTAGGTTTCATAAGGATGCTAGGAGGTCTATTCATTTTGATGTAGTAGACACTAAATTTTAGAATATCCTCAATAATTTACCTTTTAATCTAAACAATAACAGAGGTAATAAGGGAAACAAGGGATTTTATAGGCTTAGGTTTGGTGTTAAGACCCATTCACACAATATCTCCTTGCATCATTTACAAAATAACCCATGACATTTACCAATTTAACCTCTAAATCTTGAAATAGTTGAACATGTTATCAAACTTCTTCTTGTCAATCAAGTTACTCAACTTGAGATTGAAATAGTTAATGATAAAAAATTTGTCAATCTTGTCATTCCCTTACTTTCATATGAGCCTTCATCTCCTCATAGAGAGCTTATTTTGAGATGTAAAAAATTAGGTTTGGCATCTTCTCATAGTGAACCCATCATAAGATGTAGGAAATTGAGTTTGGAAAAACCTATTTTAGTAGGCAAAAAATGTATGATTGAGATTCATCCTTAAATTTTAGATAAAATATAAACTAGTCAAAATGATATAGATTCACCAATTGAGGTCTAAGTGCTCAAGCAAATCAAGCTATAAAATGATGACAATACAAATGATTATTGAAGAAAGTTGGTGTAATTTTTATTAATTGAAATGGAATATATTGAAGGTGTTAATGAGCATGGGAAGCCTATTATTGAAGTACTTTTAGATTCTATTGACTGATGGATGTCATCTAGATAGACTTTTTATTTTACAATTAGACTATAGTTAGCAGATAGTTTACTTTCAGTCTTGATATTTTAACTTACAATTTTGATGCATAACTTTTTAGATTTTTTGGTAAATTTTGAGAAGTATAGTGGACTTAATTTTATATATATATATATATATATATATATATATATATATATATATATATATGCCTAAGTTAATTTTGGAATATGAATAATGGTTTGATATAAATAAAATTTTATTAAGCTTTAAATTATTCATTTAATAAATGATATAAGTTTTCTATTTTATTATTAATTGATGAGGGTCCCCACCTATTAAGATAAGTACCCAGTCTACATTTTTTTAAAAAAAAGACTTGATCTATTAAGACATTTAAGTCTTAATTAAATACATCGTTAACTAATAACTATTTATAATTAATTAACTTTTTAAATTTAATTAGTTAACATAAACTAATAACTAACTAAGATTAGTTATAAATTATTTTTCAACTAAGTTTGGAACATAAAAGTAGATCAAGAATTCATTTTGAAAGGGGGAAGAACAACATAGCTATTGAAGACTCATACATTTGTGAAGTCAATCATACATCTATCTTCTTTCTATGCAACTTCTTTGAGATTGCATGACTTTTGTAGATAGATTCAATGGTACTTTATCTGACAGTTGCGTAATTGCTTAGGAAACATAGGTATATCTAATTTTTATTATCATTATGACATATTATCTGAAGTTTGCTAGGTTTAACATCTTTTGATGATTGTTATTTATAGTCCTATATGTAGATTCCAACTATTCAACCTGAATAATGATGAACACTTCACTATTTTGTGACATTTCATTGATCTATTTTAATTGTAAAAGTTTTCTCTCATGTTATTGTAAAGAAGGATATTATTTTTCTTGATAAAATCTATTTTGTTGGTTAAGATGACTCTCTTTTGAGACTCACAGACTTTATTGTATTTTATAGTATTTTTGATTTCATATGGTTTTATCTTTTATCTAGCTCCTATTTTTATATCTTAGTTTATATATTTATCTTTTATATGTTTTAGTTTACTATATTATTTCTACTTTCTTTTGTTAGTTTCTTAGATTATTTATTTAATTTATTTTCTTTAGATTAGATAGTTTAGATAGATCATTTTCTTGACTAGTTTGGTTCTTATAGTTTAAATATAGTTTCAAAGTATATATATATATATATATATATATATATATATATATATATATATATATATATATATATATATATATATATATATATATATATGTTTTAGTTTAGATTAGAGATTAGAATTAGACATGTTTGGATTAAGTATTCTAATAGTTTATAATTTAGTTTTAGACTTAGATTATTTATTGATCTTGTTACCTTATTCTTAACATTCTTTATTTTTATTATATTATTATATACATAATATCTATTTTAGTTTAGATTAGAGATTAGACTTAGACATGTTTGGATTAAGTATTCTAATAGTTTATAATTTAGTTTTAGACTTAGATTATTTATTGATCTTGTTACCTTATTCTTAACATTCTTTATTTTTATTATATTATTATTTCTTAGTTTTTAGATCGTAGCTTGTCTTTTGTTAGTCATTAACTCTTTTCTTAGTTATTAGATCTTTTTATTTAAGTAGTTTATTTTCTTTTCTTATATTAGTTGTTTGTTGTTTGTTGTGTCTTTCCATTTGATTATTTACTTAATATTTTTCTTTTCTCAAATTTGTTCTAATTTATATTTATGGTTTATCTTTTAGAATTACTTGGAAACATTGTAGTAGAGGCAAGACATTACTTGAAACATATTATTATATTGAATCATATATCTTTCCTTCAAGAGATTATTTAATTCATAGGTTTTCTCTATTAGATAGGATAGATTACAAATTTATCTCTAAACTAATTTATGATTTGATAATGTGAATTTTTGATGTTATAATAGAATATGTTACATTTTATGACTTATTTATTATTTCTCAAAACATTTAAAAACCCCTCACATCTTTAGAATCATAGTTAAACCTTTAGAACCCCATGATTAGACTAGTATGATTTCACCTTGACCTTTATGGAAGGTGAAAGAGTTGATTTATTTATAGTACAATTTTTATCATCAAAAAATTTGGTGACTCTACTAGAGAATTGTTTAGAAATTTGATTTTTTTATGTTGCATTTTATTTTTGCTTATGGTACTTGGAGGACAACAACCTCCTATTATTCAACCTAGAATAGATATTGAGGATGATCAAGTTGATGTTGCTTTTAATCTAACATGTTATGCATGATATAATCAATCTAAAAATCTTCATCAGATAATTCAGGTCATAAACAAAGAAAAATAAATTGTATAATTTGAGATTGATTAGTATTTTAATCTCACATGTGAGACTCAATGAGACATTTTTAATTTGAATAAAATAATTCAAGATGATAGATCTAGAGTTTTAGTTGCTAATCTTAGGCCAAGAACTCATTTTATTTTTGATTATTTTCATTTTGATGATTTTGTTTTGCCTTATGAACCTACTATTACAAATATACAATTAAATCAAGTAGATCAAGTTTGAAATAATCAATTTTCTCAAGTAAAAACTACTAAAACTTCTAATGGGAGAATAACTAGAAGTATAATAAAGAATATAAGATCTGATTTATGGATTACAAAACAATAGAAAATAAGATGATATTAATGAAGGTGAAGATGAAAAATAAGTTCAAGAAAAACAATAAATAGTTGTAACTCCATGGATTTATGCAAATTCAATTAATGTTGAAAATTATCTTGGTAAGTTGCATTTTTTTAAAAGATTAAATATACCCAAGTTTTTTGGTGCTCTCAAAGAATCTTGGGAATATTATTTATACTTTTTTAGATTAGTTTATGCTACTCTTGGAGTAATTAATGAAAAAAAAAGACTTAAGAATTTTTTTTGAAACACTTGAAGGAAAAACTTACCAAGCTTTTATTAGTCTACCTACCAAGATTATTGATACATGGAAAGATATTGAGAATTGGCTAGAGTTATCCTTTAGGAAAGATAAATAAGATTTTGATCTAGTCAATTACCTTCTAAAGCTTTCTCCTAATCTAGATGAGACCATTTATCATTTCATTTCTAGGTTTACTAAGCTACATCAAAAGATCCTACATGATCTTAGACCTTGTAAGAAACTATCTAGACTTTATCTTTGTTATGATTTACCTTTAAAATATAAAATGACTCTAGAAGATAGAGATATTATAGAATATAATGAAATTATAACCTTCTATAATGAATATGAAAATAATATTAAACACATTAGGTTTAAAGAAAGGTATTCTATAGGTTTAAATTTAGATAATTTAGAAATTTTAAAAGCTATTCAAAGTCTAGGAAATGAGTTGGTCATTGTTAAAATAAAACTTAATGACAAACCTTCTTCATCAAATAGAAATAATAATAATATAGATAAAAAATTGGACATTTCTTATTACTATAATGTATGTGAATTAGATCATGATCCATATTTATATGTTGTTGTTCATAAGTTTAAAAAGTTTCTTCAAGGGAAAGATTTTATATATGAAGATCTAGTAGATAATATAAACACTCTTGATGATCCATAGGAAAATAAGAATGATTATATTGTGAATACTAGAAATAAAGATTATATTTATTCTCAAAATAATAAAATAATAAATAAAAATTCTTTTTATAATGAAAAATAAAAAATAGTTCAGAATAATGTGAATAGTTCAACTGATAAAGATGCTCAAAATATTCTTCTATCAATTAGTTATAACAATAGTCAATACCAACATTATAAGCCTAAAAATTTTATACAAATTGATATTAAAACTTATAAAATAATTGATGATTTCTCAACAATTAAAGTTAGATTCTATTTATTGTAGGAAGCTAGTCTTCCAGGGCAACTTGATAAGATTAATGAAGCTGTTAAGAATCTTAAAGCTGATTTAGGTTTACAAAAAGAAGATAGTAAAGTGAAATCAACTATTTTTGTACAAAATTATAATCTTTTTATTGATTACATTCCTCATTTTTATGTTATGGTTAAAATTAATAATAAGATAATCCATAATTATATATTAAATATAGGTGCTTTGTAAAATATTATACCTAAATACATAGCAGATCAGTTAGTTATATATTATGAAATAGATAATAAGAAACTTATTGATTTTGATTCTAGACAAACTAAGAGTTATGGTAAGTTTCATGATATAGTCATTAAAATTACACAAGATGAAAGAAGTGGATGCATGACTAATATCCAAGTGTTAGATATTCTTAGTAATTATGCTATGTTATTAAGAAGAGATTGGTCTAAATCAACTCATGATTTTGTTGGGAAAAATATCACATGGGTTCTTGCTAGTAATGAGATTGATTTAGTTAAAGAGAGGATTGGTCTAGTATACATATTGAATCATCTACTTATTCATCTATTTCTGATGTTGAGACTGGAACTAGGACTTATGAGTTGTTAAATTTAGACGAATCAAAAAATCAACATGAAGAATTATTTGAAAATAATAATTTATGGTCACTTTACTTTGATGGAGCTTGTTCTCAAAAAGGTAATGGTACTAAAATTTATCTAATTTATCCTATTGATAAATTTTTTTGTTATGCCTTCAAATTATCTTTTGAAAACACTAATGATATAATAGAATTTGAAGCATTATGTGTAGGATTTAAAAAATATATCAAACTTAACATTAAGAATTTATAAGGTTTTGAAGATTCCAAGTTAATTTTTAGGCAAGTTCATAAAATTTACAAAACTATTCAAACTCATCTACACCATTACACACAAAACATTTGATCATTACTTGAAAATTTTGATTCCTTTAACATGACAATTATTCTTTAAAAATATAATATTAGAGCTAATAAGCTTGATGTTTTTACTACTAATCCAACTTTAAGTGAGACTAAACCTACTACAGACTTCTCTTATGTTAAAAATTTTCATCCTAAAATTCCTAATTAAAATTATAGTTGGTCTATCTTTAGTTGTGATGAACATATAAATTCTTTAATTAAAGGCAATTATTTTGATCATGATGATTATGTACTAAATTATAAAGATTATTTGTAATTAAGCACTAACAAATTACCTACTCATTTGGTGAGGTTGGAATCAATGTTCACACCTAACGATCAACCAAAAATATATAGAACAAAAAAGCTTTTCAAGATAATCATAGGTAAGAATATTCCTATCAATTTATGTACTAAAAAATATCTATAGTATGTTTATTTAGGAACTCAAATTACTACAAGTGAGAAGGTTAAATTAGTTAAGTTATTTAAAGAGTTATTGATGTTTTTTCCTAGTCATATAAAGATCTTAAAGGTTATGATACTAAAATTATTAAACATGACATACTTCTTAAGCCCAATATCAAATCTATAAGGTAGAAAATATGAAAAATTAACTTTTTGTTAAAAAACACCATTAATAAATATCTAGATAATATTATTGATGTTGGTGTCATTTTCCATGTAAAATCTTCAAAGTAGGTAGCTAATCTAGTGCTGGTTAGGATGAAAAATGGTGACATTAGACTATGTGTTGATTTTAGAGATCTAAATAAAGCTATTGTTAAGGATAATTTTCCTCTAACAAGAATAGATTAGATTTTGTAGCAAGTTATAGGATAAAAAATTATGTCTTTATTGGATAGATTTTTATGTTCTAATCGGGTTTTTTTAAATCTTGAAAATAGACATAAAACTACTTTTACTACTCATAGAGGTACTTTCACTTATAACAAAATAATTTTTGGATTGATAAATGCAAGAGATACTTTTTAAAGAGATATGCATGTTGCTTTTGACAATTTGATTGGTATTTTTATTCAAGTTTATTTAGAAGATCTCAATGTGCATTTAAAAAAAATAAAAAAAATATTTAGACCATCTTCATGAAGTTTTCACAAGATATAGAAAGTATGGTATTTCTTTGAATCCAAAGAAAACAATTTTTGGTGTTACCAAAGGTAAGTTATTAGGACATATTATTTCAAAAGCTGACATTTTTATAGATCCCAAATGTGCTAAAGCAATTAAATAATTATCTCCTCCCAAAAATCAATATAGCTTAAGGTCTTTCTTTGATATGATAAACTTTGTTAAGAAATTTATATCAGATTTTGCTGATAAATCTAATATTTTATAATTATTACTTAAGAAAGATAAAATATATAATTAGGATGAAGGTAATAATTTAGCTTTTAATTATAGTAAAGATGTAATTGCAAGTGCTCCAGTTCTTGCTAAACTTGATTTAAAGAAAGTATTCATATTTTAAGTTAATGCTACTAAAAAAGCTATTAGAACTGTAAGAAATCAAGAATTTGAAAATAATGAAGAACATCAATTGGATGCATGAGCCAAGTTTTAAAAGATGTAAAAACTAGGTACCCCCTATTGAGAAATAATTTTCTCATTGGTTTCCTCTTTGTTGATGGGAAACAATTTTTTTGTGCAATCTAACATACTTGTTTCATCCTATTTTTTAAAACAACCAACCATTCAAGAAAGCTTTTTTTGATGATGGAAATTATACTGTCAACAAATCAACCTTTTTTTCTATCACAAAGGTCAAGTTGGAATTATACCAGTCTAATCGTAGGGGTTCTAAATGTTCATCTAGGATCCTCAAGATGTGGAGTTTTATTCTAAATTCTATAAAATAATCAACAAATTTTTAAGATAACTTATTCCATTATAATAATTAGAAATCCATTTATCAAATCATGAATCAATTAAGATAATTTTTTTGTAATCTATTCTATCTGATAGAGAAAACCTATGAGTTAGATAGTCTCTTGAAGAATAAAAATCTGATTCTACAATATATATCAAAATAATATCTTTACTTCTTGCTTACAATGTTCTCTAAGTTATCTCTAAAAAAAACCAGAAATAGAAGAGAAAGATCAAAGAAAAAGAAATAGACAAACACGTAATAAAAAGAGAAAGAAAACTGACAACAAACCTATTAAAAAATATTTAAGGAAGACAAATAACTAATCCTACAAAAAAGAGGAATAAATTAGAAAAAAATAGAAAACTAAGGAAAGAGCCTAAATATAATGTAATCTAGACTAATCCACTTAATTAAGATAATTATTCTAAACAAAGATAAATAAAATATAAACAAAGTCTAAAGAACAAAAATAGAATCTAAAAAGGAAAATTATTAAGAAGCAACTATGAAACAAAGGAAATTAATCTAAGGACTAAAACATATCTAAAGATTTTTTAAATTAAATCTAAAATAAGAAACAAAAGGACTTAAACTATGAGATAAATATTATTAAACTAATAAAAAATTGAAATGGATAATGATCCAAATATTTAAAGTTATCAACCTATAGTAAATCAAAGGAAATAATAACTTAAGAAAGTTTATAACTATGCAAATAGAGAAAAGAACAAACCTAAACTAGAAGCTATAAGAAAAAACAAACTAAACTAAATTAATTAAAATGAAATTGATTATAGTTTAAAACTATATTAAGATAACAAAAAATAGATTTAGAAGAAATTTGAAAGATCTATTTATATTAAAGTTATAGTCAAATAATTACAAAAGATGTGTGAGTCTCAAAAGCAGAGTCATATTAGAAGAAAGATAATTTTATTGAGAAAACTAACATTTTCTATATACAAAAACTTGAACAATAACTTTGCAATCAAAATAGATCAATAAAATGTCATAGAATAGAAAAATGATCATCATTATTCAATTTGAATACTTAGAATCTATGCATAAGACTAAATAATAACAATCATAAAAAGATACTAATCTTAGAAAAAATAAGATAATTAGTAATAGATGATAAATAAAACTACATATACATGTGTTGCATAAGTAATCACTCAACCATCAGATAAAGTACCATTGGGTCTATCTACAAAAGTTGTACTATCTTAGAGAAGTTACATAGAAAGAAGAGATAAATGATTGACTTCAAAAAATACTTAAGTCTCCAATACCTATTATATTTTATCTTCAAATGAGTCTTTGATATCTTCTTATACCTTCAACTTAGTTGTAAAATAAGTTATAACTAGCTTTAGTTAGTTATTAATTAATGTTAACTAATTCACTTTTAACAAAATCAATTAATTATAAACTAAAATTGGTTAAGGATAAATTTAATTAAGATTTTAAAATTTTTAATTTGATCAATATAATTAAAAAACTAATAGACCTAGTGTACTAATCTTAATGGGTAACGACCCATATTAATTAATAATATAATAGAATATATATCAATCATAAAATAAATAAATCAAAAATAGATAAATTATATTCATATAAAATCATAATGCATATTAAATCATAATGCATATTAATTAACTTAAGAATATATAATTATATTTGAATTCTAAAATTGTTGTATTTACCAAAATACTAAAATTTATCAAAGTCTGAAATTCAAAGTCTCAAACTGCAAAATCAAGTTCTGTCATGAAACAATTTTAGCATTTAAATAGAAATTATCCTTTGGATGACCAATAGTCATCTGAGTCAAAAAATACTTCAATCACATGTTTGTCTTGACCTTGAAAATAAAAATTGTACTCCATTTTATTGGTAAGAAATGGTACCAATTTAATTCTCAAATCAATCTTGTTGTCATCAATTTTTAGTTTAATTCTTTTCAATAATCTAACTTCTCTTAATGTTTCAATTTTAGTTTGACCATTAGTCCTCTTTTTAGTAGTCTAAGATGGAATATCCATGGTCTTCCTTTTATCAACATAACCCCAACTCCCCAAATTCAATCGCTCAGATCTTAAGAGAGGCTCACTATGGGCACCAAATAGATTCAACCCTCTACATTTTCTAGTAGGATCTACATGATAAGGGAAAGGTGCATCAGAAGGAATAGCCATCTTCCTAAGATATTTAGCATGGGATATTTCTACTTTAAACTATATTGATTGGTTAGTAGGCAAAGGATCATCAATTGGTTGTCCTCTAAAATTAAGTGGATGGATAGGTTAATGCCAATGATCATGCTCCAAATGGTGAGATGAACTATTTTAAGAATATGCATGGGTTTCAAACCTATAGCCATGGAAACCTCTATAAGATATATAAACCTTATTGGTTGGATTAATAGGTAGATTACTTAAAATATCCCAAAACTTAAGATCATAGGCATCAAAATGAGTGGACATCCTTATCCCTTAATGAAATCTAGGTCCAAAACATCCTACACAAAATCTACCCCTATGAAAACCTTTACTATAATTTGACTGACTAACAATTCTATTTAAATTTTTTCCCCATCCTAAATCATCATTACTTCTTATTTACTGGTCCCACTTATACATAATAAAAAATCTAAATTATAACAACAAATCTTAATATTGAGAAATAAGTGTCTAAAAAAACAAAACTTTAAATTATATTAATCTAACAAATGAAACTAAATATGCATTATAAATTGAAACATATCACACTATATCTAAATCTATATTGAACATCAAAAATTATAAATAATATTTTGATATCAACTTCAAAACATCAAAGAATCTTAATCTCAATATCCATTTTCAAAGAAAAGTTTAAAACTTCAATATTGAGCTTAAACATTAAATAAAATTTCATTTTCTTCAAATTAGCTTTGTATCCATTCAAAGTATCCATATTTATTTGTAAATATGTATATCAGTATCATTTTCAACACAACTAATTGATTTGTTTTAATTTACTCATAATGATTCCAATTTCCAACATAGTCAATCACATTTTATATACTAAAATTGATGTCTTGTAATAAATTTCCTAACAACATGTTTAAACCAATAGTGAAACCAAAACATCCTTATGACTTCACTAACGCTAATATTTTTAGGACACACATTTAGGAATCATGATCAATTCCTAGTCCTTCAAAATATAAAACAACTATAACTTGTTTATGTCAAAAACTTTCTATGTATACAAGTTTTATATTTTCACAATAAAACCACTATTTATTGCTTTATGAAAACCCAAAATAAAATTGAATACCATATGCTTAGGATGAAAACCTTAACTTTTGCTACATCAAAACTTAAACAACTATATGATGTAGTCTTATCATCTTCATATGAACAAAATAACCTCTTCATATAAATATATTTTGACAACTTCAACATATAGTTTGTAAAAATGATCATAAATGTAACAAAACTGCATGCACTAAATTTTTTCAATATTTTTGGGTTCATACCATCACTATTTTCAGACTCACTTGTCTTTTTAACTAGGAAATCACTTAAACATTCATCACAAATATAAACCCTAGGTCTGACATCAACTTTAAACAAAATATATCTACATACATATATTTCCAACCATGTTTCAAAATTAACATAATAGCTTTCTGCATAGTGACATCTGAGAAAAACTTGAAAACATTCTAATAATTCTACAAAATTTATGTAAAACTATCATCAATTTAACCCAAAAGAAACAATATATCATTAAAACATCTACACACTATAGAGTTACCCATATTAATGACATAAAATAAAATCCTTAAAACCTCAGGTCTCAAACATAATATAAAAATTATCAAAACCTTTGACATATTACATGTAACCAGGCTATGAATCTTTTAGTTTATTCTATACTCAATTTCAAAAAGAAAGATATATTTATATTCTCACTACCTAAAAAATGCAAGTGACTCTTCATATAGATATTAACAAATACACACCAATATCACAACTGAATATTCTTTGAAACAATTTTTTGAATGAGTCATTAAAAAATATATAAAACCTATGCCTTGTACTTCAAAATTTAACTAAAACTAGATATTATAATTTATTTGTTTCTTAGAAAGGTGATAGATTTACATTCATAGACCCATATCATTCATGCATTAAAAAAATATCCTCAAAACTTCAAAAACTAGAAACCAAACTATATGCAGATAACCTTTGAGTCATAAACTATATAAGAAGAAAAATCTAGTTGCGTACAACCAACTAGAAGAGTTCCATAGGCATATCAACATATTCTCAAAACTTTCCAAATAAATCTTGATTCTTTCCAAAACCATTTTAACTTACTTGTAGATGAAGTCACATACCCTTTTCACTATAATCTTCATCTTATATAGAAAAGCAAACAAGGAATATCATGAACTTTCATTCACATGCACATAATTTTAACTAAACTATTTTTTTATTGAAACTGAATATGTCATTAATACCTTGAATATTTCCAAAAATATGATCAAAACTTGTAAAACATACCTAGTATCACTTTCCAAAATCTCTTGACTAACAATTTTACAAAATCTCTATAGGATCACAAAGAGCCACAGCTTCGTTCTCATCGAAGAGCTTGTGAAAAATGACCAAAGATCAAGAAAAACAAGACTTATATCTATCAACCTTCCACCATAACCATTCAAGTGATGTGTCTTAATTTTATTGGCTTTCATTTACTAATCACATACCTAGTATCTCCACCAACTTGTTTATCAAAAAAGCCAAAATTAGTGATAACTATCCTTCACACTAAAGCTTATGCTAAACATCAAATAATATTTAAGGTTTGAGGTAATATTCCCTTTCATTAACTCTCACACTTCTATATCTTTAAACAATCTTGAATCATCATAACCATACACTCAAAATTAAATGTTAGTGCCACTCACCTACCTCGAAGTTCATTTTTCCAAGAGGTCTCCAGCTAATAGAAATCAAAGGGTCTTAAGATTCATATGCATTTGATAATGATATTCATAATTGTTGATTAATTATCATGGTCAAAATCACTTTAAACAATGGTTTATTTTTTTAAAAAAACACATATTTGACAAAGGGATCAAATATTAAACCTTAGTATTATGACTCTTAAAGTTATAAAGCAAACTATGTGATAAACAAAATTCTTTTTGCTTATTTTCAAGTGAAGTGAATCTCTCTGAAGAAGTATATAAAATTTTCAAAGTACTTGAATGATATTAACCTACCTCATCAACCAATCTTCTCCTTGCACATCGATCTTCAAGATACAAGGAATGAAATACATGCTTTGGGAACTATGATGACCAAATTTGAATATTTAATCAAATCTTGAAATAACTAAACTTAGTATGCCAATTAAATTTCCATGAATTAAACCATGTATTAGTTGTAGAATAAAAAGGAACAAGATTTCTAGTTGTAAAAATTAGGATATGAACATCACTAAACTAACCAAAGCATATTGGTATTTCAAATAACCATCATATAAAGTAGTAAATAAAACTCAGCCATTCATCAAATGTAGACTTTTAGAATAAGTTTCGAATGTATCAAATTTTATTGTAATGTTTTTCAAAGTATCATATGACCATTGTTATCTGAATCATAAATCAAATCAACTTATGGGAATTGAAATAACATCAAAATCAACTAAAATAATTGAAAACTGAAAGTCTATGTATCAATTGAAACTATCAAAGTGCACTGAATCTAAATAGCAGAATAACTGATCACATCTATAACTATATATGCATATTTTATTCATTAATCTACCATGCTTTTTGAAATCACTTAAAACATAAATAAAATTCTACCAGTCAATCATTATTATTTCAAAATAAAAAATGTATTTAAAAATACTATCAATAAATAGGGTCTCTGACACAGTTTTAGGCTTTATGAAAGGGTCATATCTATGGTAACAAGTATAGATTTATAAAATATATGGGGGGTGTAGAAAATAGGCATAACACTAGCGACCTTGCTAGTCAATTATGTGAAATAAATTTGATTATAAATAGTTTGTCTATCATATGAAATAGATTTTTCCTTGAGAGTGTGATCTAGGGAAATCATTTCTCAAGTAGATAAGCATGAACCCCTTAAATAATGATTTCAAGTAAGGGATGGATTATGCGGCTAGTGTGGCATGAAGAAAGAGAAAAATAATAAAGAAGTTTGAGATAGATTCACAATCAATTAAAAATTCCTTAAGCACACAATCTAAAAAGAAATTAATAATTATATAATGAAATATAAGCTAGCTATATTACTTATTTATTATAGAAAAACTAAATTTGTAAGAGTAATTTCTGAAAATGAATGATAATTACAACACTTTCATATATTCTTTTTAATCTACCTTCATAATTTGATATTCTTCATTCCATAATATTTCATTGATCATTTTGAAAACAAAGAGCAAAAAATTAAAACATAAGATAAAATAGAAAAACAATAAACAATGAAATAAATGAAAGAAAAAACAAACCAAAAAGAAATCAGAGAATAAAACAAAAGAACAACAAATAGATAACTAATCATGAAATAATTTCAACTGACGGTGGTTTATTAAATAACGTAACTAATTTCTTCCAAGATCCTTAAGATGAAATGTATTGTTTTTGAGAACTATGGAAATTTTGTAAGGTCCAAGCCACAATGTATCAAATTCATAATGTTTTGTAGGGTCCTTGTGGGTTTTGTCCCAATATAAAACTAAGTCATGAACATTAAACTTTTTACTAGAAACCCTTTTATTAAAAAAAATTATTTAACTTTTGCTTAGCGTTTTCTAATTTATGTAATGTTGTTGCCTTTGATTCATCAAGAGCTACCAAATCATACAACCTTTTTTTAATTAAATTTGTATCTTCAACTACATATTGTAAAGCAGTCCTAACTGAAAAAATTTGAAGTTTTATTGGCAAAGTAACTTCAAACCCATATGCTAACATGAAAGGTGAATAACCAATTTCTACCTTAAAAATAGTCTTATCAGCCCATAAGACTTCAAAACTTTTAAGATACCAATTTATTTTGTTATCATAAACTAGTTTTTCATAATAGAAATCAGATTTTTATTAGTGGAATCAACTTTTCTATTTCCCTGTGGATAGTACTTAATGACTAAAAATAATAAAATATTTTCCTATAAATTCTAACTCATTTGAAATGAATTGAGATTCATTATCCAAAATAATTCTATATGGGACTTTTAATCTAGAAAATATCTAATTTTATATAAAATAAACTACTTCCCTTGTTATTGAACTTTTAAGATCTTTGGATTTAGGTCATTTGATGAAATAATATGTGGCTATTAAAATGTATCTATGACCTACAGATGAAGGCAAATGAATATCTAAAATAAAGTCAATGCCCCATTTTATAAAAGATTTTTTAAAAATAACCAGATTTAAAGGCATTTTAGGTAGTTTATCTCTTGCAACAAATAGTTGACAAGGCATACAAGAACGGACTAACTTATAATCATCTTGAAATAAAGTAGGAAAATAATAATCAACCCTCAAAATCATATAAGCTATTATTTTTTCAGCATAGTGTCCACCACAGTTTGCTTCATGATAGCCCCTAAGAACTTTTTGAGTTTGATTATGTGTAAGACATCTTAAAAATACTCCATCATGATTATGATAAAACAAAAAAAAAATTAATAAATAAAATTTTAATGCTTTCAACCTTAAGGAATGTCTTTCTTTCTTGTTTAAGTTATTAGGACAAGACCGATTCTAAAAATAATAGACTAAATCATGATACTAGTCATCTTCAACCAATAAATAATCCCATTCATTCATTTCATGATCAAACTTAAAATTTTTAGAAAAATTACTTTGAATTTAAATTTTCATCAACTGATAAAACTAAGACACTAATATCTAAGCCACCATTTTTAGCTAAGTGCTTTGCTAGTTCATTGCCTTTAATAATATTAGAAGTTTCAAATTTAAAATCAAATTTTTGAATATGTAAGATCTACTTAACAAGATTTCCTTGAATAGTTGGTTGTTTTAAAAGATATGATAAAATAGGTACATGAGATCACACAAAAACTTTGTTTCCCATTAATAAATATTATAATTTAATGAAAGAGGAAACAAGTGAAAAAAAAAATTGTCAATAAGAGGGTACCTAGTTTCTATATCTTTTAATACTTGGCTCATATAACCATTAGGTTTATCTTCATTATTTTAAAATTCTTAAGTTATTACATCTCCTATAACCTTTTCAATAGCATTAACATAGAGAATAAATACTCTCTTCAAATCAAGTTTAATGAAGACATGAGCACTTACAATTACATTTTTAATAGAATTAAAAACTACATCAGTGTTTTCATCCTAAATATATATTTTATCTTTCTTAAGCATAAATTATAAAGAATTAGATTTTTCAAAAAAATAAGAAATTAATTTTCTAACAAAATTAATATTATCGAAGAAAGATCTTAAACTTGATTGTTCTTTGGGAGGAGGTAATTCATTTATAGATTTAACACATTTTGGATCAATATAAATACCTTCTTTAAAGATTATGTGTCATAACAACTTACCCTCAGTCACACCAAACATAGACTTCTTTAAATTTAAATAAATGTTAAACTTTGTACATATTGTGAATACTTCATGAAGATGTTCTAAATTTTTTTTTCTATTTTTATAATGAATTATGAGATCATTGAAATAAACTTGAATAACAATGCCTATCAAATCATTAAAGACAACATGCATAGCCCTTTGAAAGGTGGCTCCTACATTCATTAAATCAAAAGGTATTTTATTATAAGCAAAAGTACCTCTATGAGTGGTAAAAGTAGTTTTATGTCTATCATTGAAATTCACAAAAATATGATTATAACCTAAAAATCCATTCAATAGAGACATCCAACCTACTATAAAATCTGATCTATGCTAGGTAGAGAAAAATTATCTTTTATACTTGCTTTATTTAAATATATAAAATTAACACACAATTTAATATCATCATTTTATTTCTAATCAGAACTAGATTAACTACCCATTCTAAATATGTTACAAGATTAATGACACCAACATCAATCAACATATCTAGCTCTTTGTTAATGGTGTCCTCTAACAAAAAGTTGATTCTTCGTATCTTCCATCTAATAGGTTTGATACCAGGATTAATAGGAATGTCATGATTGATAATATTAGTATCATAACCTTTAAGGTCCTTGTATGACCATGCAAAGATGTTAATAAATTATTTAAAAAATTTAATGAACTTAACCTTTTCATTTTTAGTCACCTGAATTCCTAAATAAAGATACTTAGGATATTCTTCAGTTCCTAAGTTTATGGGATTGGTTTCACCTATGATCATTATTTATGGCTCTTCTATTTTAGATATTTTTGGCTAATTAATGGGTGAAAACATAGATTATAAGCTTACCCAACTAGTAGGCAACTTGTTAGTACTTAACTACAAATACTCTTTATAATTAAGTACATAGTCATCATGGTCAAAATAATTGCCTTTAAAAAATTAATCTATATGTTCATCACAACTAAACACATGCCAACTATCATTAAAATCAAGAATCTTAGGATAGAAAATTTTAAATAAAGGAAAATCAATAGTGGGCTCAATTTCACTCAAAGTTGGATTAGAAGTATAAACTACAAGCTTATCAACTCTTACATTGAATTATCTAAGAATATGTGTGATATTTAAAGCTTCAAATTTCTTAAGTAATGACTAAACCTTTTGTGTATAATGATACAAATGAGTTTGATTGGTCTTATAAATCTTGGAAATTTATTTTATTACTAACCTTGAATCTCCAAAAACTTCTAAATTTTTAACATTCAATTCTATGGTCTTTTCCAATCCTAGACATAATGCTTCAAATTTTGTTGTATTATTAGTGTTTTCAAAAGATAATTTGAAATCATAACTAAATATTTTACCAACAAGAGATGTTAGGAAAATTCTAGCACCACTACCTTGTTGAGAGCATACTCCATAAAAGTAAAGAGATCATAAAATATTTTTTTTAAATATTTTTTCATGTTGATTTTATGGTTCATCTACATTAAAAAACTCATAAATTTCAATACCAATTTCAATGTAAGAAATGTTAGATGAAAAAGGTGATTCAATTAGGGTACCAAAAGAATCTTCCCTTTTGATGAATGTAATTTCATTATTAATAGGAACCCAAGTTATATATTTTCTTATAAAATCCTTAGTATATTTAGACTAATCCCTTCTTAACAATATTGCATAATTACTAGGAATATCCAACACTTGAATATTAGTCATACATATAATACATTCATCTTACACAATTTTAATAATTATGTCATGGAATGTATCACAAATCTTAGTTTGTCTATCATCAAAATCAGTAAGTTTCATACTATTTATTTCATAAGATATACCCAATTGATCTACAATGCATTTAAGCATGATATTATTAGAAGTAGTTGTGTCCAAAATGCAATTATTAATTATTTTATTCTCAATTTTTATTGTGACATAGAAATGGGGAATATAATCAGTGGGGAGATCAAAATGTTAAGCATAAATATGTTAAAAATTATTTCATTATTTCATACTTACATCAATTCTTGGATTTTTTATTGCTTCAACAGATAAAATTTAGATTTAATTATTTCATACTTATATAATTGTCCTGAAATACTAAGAACCTACAACAGATAAAATTTAGATTTAATTATTCATAAGTCATCAATTATGTTATATATTTTAGCATCGGTTTGCCTAATCTTTTTATTTACAATGTTGATACTGACTATTATTATATCCAATTACAAAAGGATTGCTTTGAGTAACATTATCATTAGAATTATTAGCATTATTCTGAGTTAATTTACCTTTATCATCAGAAGAGGATTTGTCATTTTCTTTTTTATTATTTTTAGAGGATTATAATATTTATTCCTAGTATTTATAGAATAAATATTCTCATTTTCTAAAGGATCATCAGGAATATTTATGTTATAAGTTAAATCTTCATTTATTTCATCTTTTCTTTGAAGAATATACTTTTTGAATTTTATAATAGTTTGACATATTTCAGGATTATGATCAAGTTCACAAACATTACAATATTAAGAAATATTATCATCTTTCATGACTTTATATGAAGAAGAAGGTTTATCATTTAGTTATCTTTTAACAGTGACCAACTCATTACCTAAACTTTGTATTGATTTTAATATCTCTGCATTATCTAAATTTAAATATGTAGTAGACCTATTTTTAAAACGTATTTGTTTTAGTTTCCTTTCATATTCAATAGAAAATCTTATATTTTCATCATATTCAATAATATATTTACCTTCTAAATCCATCTTGTATTTCAAAGATAAAGCATTAAAAATATAAAGTCTTGATAATTTCTTTGAAGGTTTAAGATCACCTGAGATATTTTGATGTATCTTGGTAAATATAGAAATGAAATGATACATGGTTTCACTAGGATCTAAAGAAATGTCTAAAAGAGCGTTAACTAAATCAAAATATTCCTTGGCCTTACCAAAAGATAACTCTAACCAATCTTCTACATCTCTCCAATTATTAATAACCTTAGTAAATAGACTAAAAAATGTTTGATAATCTTTTCTTTCTAATGTCTAAGCAAAAATTATTAAACAAATCATTTCACTAGATATTTTAAGAGTAGCACAAACTAGTCTAAAGACTTCTAAGTGATTTTCCAAAGATTCTCTAGTAGTACCAATTTTTTTTGGTATATTCAATCCCTTTAGATAAGGTATCTTACCTAGATGATTTTTGACATTGATTGGATTAGCAAAAATCCATGGTGTTATATCTATTTGATTCTCTTCTTAAGTTTCTTCTTCATCTTCACTTTCAATGATCTCATGTTGTTATTTATTGTTCTATAATCCATTTTGGGCCCCCCTTTGTATAATTACATGGGCCACCAAAATAAAAAAGCCTCAACATAGAATAATGCTTAGATTAGTTTTACCCCATTTTTATACATTTTGGCACCAACTAGAGGATTTCCCATGGATCCTATGTTAGCTAGCGGGTAGTTGTATAGTGTTGAACTTATTTAAAGATATCCCTATCAATACTTGTATGAGGTGGATCAAGATGCATAGATGCCAAAAGAGTGGATTAGGTAATAAAGTGACCCCAAGTGATAGCTCAACATATGTCATGCACATGTCTGACTTAGATAGCATAGTGGATCTGACAGACTCACGATAGCTCATCACTTGGCACATACCCAATTGACCTGGGAGAAGGAAACCATTCTCGTATAAAATAAGACTCACTTTTGAGGAATAAAGGAGGAGGATAAAAATATAGAGAAGCTCTAATAGAATGTATATCCTCCATTATGGATTTTATTTATCATAGTAGCTTAAGTAGTTGAATGTATAGCCCAAGCTCACCTGTGATCCCCTGGGCATGAATAGAACTAGGGAATACATGTACTCTATTTATACTATTGAATTATGTTATTTAAGTACATGTTAATGAGATATTATTGGGGAAATAAAGTATGAATCTTATATTTTCAATCTACATAATGTTATACTATGAGTTAGTTTTGTTTAAGTTTATATTAATGCTTACTTAGTATGTTGGGATATGGAGGTCCAACACTAGTCATTAATGGTGGCCTTGTGCCATTTAATGACCTCAACCAACATATAAATGCACTAAATATGAATGGTTTATCACTAGTTTGCTACTTGAATCCCTCAATCTAGTCACAAAGTCCCCTAGAACCCCAAGTCGAGCCATGATACAACTAGCTCAATACGAGCTCGATCCTTTCACTATTGCACTTCAAGTGAGCACACAAGGTTCGTGCCTTATGTGAAACTAATACCAATGACATAACATGAATAAATTTTTTGAACCTAACCTTTCTCCACTTGTACCTAGCTTCTCCAAGCCTAGAACTAACTTGTCCTAATAGCTAAGTGTATGACCAAGCATAAAAGCCTACATAGTGAACTTTTCTACAATATTTTGGTTCTATTGTAAGGATGCGTGTTGAATTTTATTACTATAATGGTATAAGGGAGTGATGATCTAACTATCACTCAAGAATACTGAGCATTAGCTAGATCAAGTAGAATATAGTTTTATGTAGAGGCATCCTACATGTAAAGGATAAAAGCTACAAAAATGGGTGTAAACCAACTTGTACGACACTCTTTATGAAGTGTTATTTTGTGAGCTACTTGAGCACGTGTACTGATGGATAGTTTCCTAAACTACTAGTATAAGGCATATCTATGGCTAGTGCCTTTAGTGGACCATTGAGCATGTATAAAAGCTTGAGATCTTGGATAAAATTTGGATGTATACTATGGATAAGTAGTAGAGTGACACATTGAATAGATTTGTGTTAGATTTTGCAATGTTGACCTTCTCATGCTCAGAGGAAGTAGAGTACAAGTTTATTCATGAACCAAGGGGCACATTCATAAGAGGGCTCAGCATTAAACTAAAGAATCTTTTGGTGGATTATAGTATAGAATATTTAAGAATGGAAGGATAAAGTCCTCATACATATGAGCAAACATAGAAGGTGAGAAGGAGAAGTGTAGGTAAGGTATAATAGAAGAGGAAAAAAACTAAAAACTTGAGAGCTCTAAAGGTTAAAATATGGTGAGTGAAGGCACAATCTAATGGAAGATATAGAACATGGAAGTGCTTATAGGACCCATAGTGAGTGAGAAGGGCATGGGGAAGGATCCTTTGATTTATAGCAGTGTGAAGAGGGAGAAGAAGAAGCAAGAGACTAGACTCAGTAATTGGGCATAAGATGTAGTGAGTTCCTATAAGAAGTGGCACTTAAGAACATAATAGAAACACTTACCTCCTTTGAACCTAAAGCATAAGCTCATCCACTAGATTCCCCATTAAAATACAAAAGAATATTAACTGAACCCATTATCAACGTGGAATTTGGTAAAATATAAGATTTGAATCAAGAATTTATGATTGAACAAGTAGTTCCCTATGAGGAGCTAAGTGAAGATATAATGAATCCAACAACCACCAAGCTAAGAATCATGAACCTAAGAAAAAATATTCCCATTCATAAAATGTCAGCTATACCAACTAGGCAATAGCCTATAAAATGTGGCACGATGCCAAAAGTGAGTGGTACTACACTGACAAGTTTGATCACATAACTGACAATGTTAGGATCAATGCCCCTACCTATAATTAGAGTCACTAGAGGGCCACTTCTAATATAGATACAAGGATAGGCTCCTTATAACCTAGCACCACCCCCTCAATAAGTTTACTATGAGATGGTGATGCACTTGATTGAGTATCATGGTGTAGAGAATGCTATGGATCATGTGTTAAAGTTTGAGTTACAATGGTCTGATCGAGGCATCAATCAACCCCAACATAAGGTAACCTAGTTTGTGATTACCTTGCTAGACGACACCCATACCTGGTATTGAAAATTTGATCTAAACTAAGCTGTGGTTGATTATAATGTACTAAAGGAAGCATTCTTGAAAGAGTTTGATATCCTTGAGATTTAGCAATAGAGATTTGTGATGTTCAAATAAATTAGGCAAGGGTTATTTGAGAGCATGCACCTATATGATACATGATTCAAAACTCTTCTCTCTAAACTCCATTATGACATTTACCCCTCCCAGCATGCACAATGGTTTGTTGGTAGCCTATTAGTGCCATTCAAAAGAGCACTATCCATTAAAACCTTCACAAACCCTCATGAAGCACTCGAAGCTATACTCTAGGCTGAGGTAGTAGGTAGTATCAACATTGGGATCAAACCATTCATGGAGTTTCAAATTGTGTCAATGGATTTTCAATTGTAGAAATTAACCACCAGGTAGGTGCATAACACTCATAATGGGTTATGGTACACTGACTATGAGATAGAAGGGCATAACAAAAATAACTACCACATAGAAATGTCTATACACTATTTCTCAACTGTGAAGTTTGTCATGGAACACATGAATCCTAAAACTATCCTCTATTATAGTGTACTTTCCAAGTGAACACTATAGTTTATTTTAAGATGTGTGATGCTTATACAAACTCAATAGAAGAGTTCAGGGTCATCGACAAGATGTGTAGAATATGGAAAGAGGTGCGAGGTAGGGAATGATGTTAGGTGGTGGCTAGACAAGTCATGGAAATGAAGGATAGGATAGAATAATATGGGCTATGGTAACTAGTGAGGTACATGAGGATGAGGAGGATGTGATGAAGGAAGATTCCCACCATGGTCATGTTACAAGTGTGGATCAAATGAACACTATTAGTGTGACTACCCCACAAACTTGATGTGTGGGTATTTTTGAGGTCCACATTCATTTGAAGACTACCCTAATCTATAAAAAAAGTTGATGCAAGGTCAACCTAGCATAGATAAAGGAGTAGTTATGATGCAGTGTGAGTCTAGGGAAGGAAGGTGGGCTCCCAAGCCATACTAGGTTTACAAGGAGCTACCAAAGGTGCAAGCCATAACTTAAAGTGGGTTTACCACCCACCACACCAATCCAAGATTTAAACTTAGAATATGGAGAACCAAGCCACATGGAGTGTGTAATATAGCCAAAGCTAAAGGTTAAACCATATCCTAACCCTATGTGCTAGAAGGATGTCTTATAATAAGCCACGAGCATGATACAAAACACATAGGGTGAACTTTAGTTGCCTAGAGATTTAGAGGCTTAGGACACTAAATCATAGAAGATGAAAGATCATTAGTAGGTTGAAGATCAAGAGTTAACTAAGATCTTGTGCCTCTTACAAATAAAAGGGGTATGAACCAGTGTAAGAGCTTGCTTTTAAAACATGCAAGGAATGAACCAGCGTAAGAGGTCACCCCTCAAGTAATAGAAATTATATCACTATATATGGATTAGGTGTGTGAATTCAATCATACTTATAACATAGAGTATGACCAATAATTGTTGATAAATGCTACCATCAATGGATGGTCAGTTTGTGAAGTACTAATCGATATAGGTGTAGAGGTCAATATCCTAACCAAAAATGCTTGGGAAAAAATGGGAGGACCATCCTTGAGACCTTCACCTCACATGTTTTTCATGGCTAATAAATCTTGAGTGCATCCCATTGGGATATTTAAGGGTTCTATTTTTGATATCATAGGCATCAAGTTCCAAGATGACTATGAGGTCATCAAGTTGGTAAAATAGGACAGCTATCTAGTGCTCTTGGGATGGCCATGGTGCTATGCTAATAATGTAGACATGCATTTCAAAAAGTTCTATATGACTTTTGAGAATGTCAAGGAAATGTTGGTGAACTCCCTTTCAAATGATCAAATCCCCCCTACATAGAGAGTGTTGATATTGAGGATGAGATAAAAAAACATCTATAACATCATGGTGCAAGGCACCAAAATGCTCAACCCTAATGACCAAGGCATGCTGGCATAGGAAGATAGAAAATCAACTTTCAATAAAATTGATGTAGAATGTTAACATTAGGTTGAAGAGGCCTATGAGGTCACTAGGTGAAGGTGCCACCTAGTGCATACAGCTAGGCCAAGACTAGTTGAGATAGGGGTAGTAAGGATTGAGTGACTCCAGAACAAGTGGGTCCCCCATGCCCAAAATATGGGAAAGAGAGTACTCTATCTCAATAAATGGAAGCTTAAAACACACCTAAAGTATGAGGGAAGCCAACCTATCAAGAAGTATGTCCAATACATTAAATCCTGCCTCCCAAAGGAAATTGATTGAATGAATGCACTAATGTACACTCTAAAGAGTACTACCACTTATTGGTGGGCAATATAGAGACCTAGCTTGCCAAATTAGTAGGATGTGAATGAATCCATATATACCAGGGTTGGAAAAATCAATGAGGATATGGATATACCCCCTACACAAGTAATTCCAATCTAATCATGTATATATGACTATGCAAAGAGACTTGGGTAGTCTATGAAAATAATGTGTCACAAGGCCTATGGGTGCATGCCTTCTATAGGACCTTAAGGACATGGGAGTGAGCATGGTACATTATAAACAAGACACACCATGAGATAAGAAACTAGGAGGCACTCAAGGAGAATTTCATACATACATTATCCTTCTCTTTCTAAATCCTTGAGCTATTCGATCCATTACAAGTCATCCACAAAGTTGTGTTTAAGGACACAACTATCTTAGAAGATCAATTTAAGGATATGTTTAGGAATAAAGTACTAACACTCCAAACATTCTTTAAAGAGATGACACTCCCTTGTGAATCTAGTGAAGAAGATGATGAGACCTAGAAGGAGCATAATTAGAAGACCCTAACAAGTAAACAAAAGCTCATGCACCTCATAGATAATAATAACCCATATGAGGAAGACCCTATGCATCTTAAAGTTAAAAAAATATAGGGGAAAAGGTAGGTTAAATATTCCCATCAAGAAAAATATGATCCCTACCATGCACCACTCAATACCACTAAATTAGAAATCAACATAGAAGGCAAGCCAAAGATTGCCACTATAGGCACTTACTAGTCCGAGTCATAGCTAGCATGAATTGTTGACCTCCTTAGGGAATTCTAAGACCCTTTCTTGTGTAGTTATAAGGTCAAGAAAGGCACCCACCCTTCACTTTGAAAAATGATCATCAATTTTTGGATGGCACAAGGCTAGTTAACAAGTGCCCATATCGAATGAACCCCAATATCCATGCCAATGTAAAGAAAAATTGATAGAATGTTGGATACTAATGTTATCTACCTGATATAAGAATTTTATTAGGTAATTCCAATGGTCATCAATATCAAGAAAGATGGGAACATATAGATATGCATCAATTATATGATGTTGAACACCACCTACATCAATGACCTATTCCCATCCTTTTTCATCGATGAAGTCTTAGATGGAGTCATAGGTTGAAAAATATACACTTTCACTGATGGATTATTAGGCTACCATCAAGTATAAATTGAATAGGAAGATAAGCCCAAAATAACCTTTGCAACTGACTTAGGTTATTTCACATATAACATGCTGCCCTTTGGGCTCAATAATGAACTAGTCATATTCTCTAGAGTAGTGATCACTGCTTTTAAGGGCTTTATCCATAAGTTCTTCCAAGTATATCTTAATGATTAGGTAGTATATGGTCTTGTAAGAGACCACTATGACAATATGTCTCATGTTTGAAAGGTGTAGACAACTCCAGATCTTTTTTAAATCTAAGAAAGTGCATCTTCACAACTCCATTTGGGATATTTATTGGGCACATCATCTATAAGGATGGGTTACTTACTGATGTAGCAAAGATAGTGATCATAATCCATATCTAGACCCCCTCCACATTGAAGGATGTTTGTGCCTTCTTAGGCCATTATGGTTACTATAGGAAGTTCATTATGAGCTATTCTAAAATCATGGAACCTCTAGAGGAGTTCTTACACAAAGATAGACAATTATACTAGGATGAGGTGCAAAAACAGGCCTTTGATACACTAAATCTAAAGTTGGCCAATGCACCAATTCTATAAAGTCTTGACTGGATGAATCCTTTCCACATCCATGTTAATGCTTTAGGCTCAACCATTAGCACCATATTGGTGAAACTAAGTGAAAGCAATATGGACCACCCCATCTCCTTCATGAGAAAAAAATTGACATGGGTTGATCAGAATTACACCACCACCAAGTGTAAGGCATTTGCAATGGTTTATACCCTACAAAAACATAGACAATATCTACTATCAACCCCATTCATATTCTTCATAGATCATGAGGCACTCACATACCTCATAAACAAGCCTATATTACATGGGTGTATATGTAGATGGGTTTTTCTCTTCTAGGAATTCCAATTCTCTATTATGGTCAAACCAAGGAAACATAAGTTGGGTCCAGATCATTTATCCTACATCAACTCCAACAATGCGGTGGTGCCAATTTAGGATGACATGATAGACATGTAATTTTATAAGGTTTAACACATTCTTTGGGATTTAGCAAAGATTTCCTCTTTCCTAACACCAAGACTTGTGCCATAGACCTTATTCATTAAGGAAAAAATAAATTGTAGTACACACCACCTCTTTCTAGCTCATTAAAGGGGAGATGTACAAATAAATTAGGGATGAAGTCTTATAGCAGTGTGTTTTGGATAATGAATTGGAAGCCATCCTAAGAGAAGTGCATGAAGGAATCATAGGAGGACATTGTGCTAGAGACACAATGGCACATAAGATATTTCAATCATGCTTATGTTGGCCAAGCCTATTCTAAGATGCCAAGGAGTCCACTAAATCATGTGATGTATGTTAGTACATCAAAAATCCTGACCATCAAGATGAGATTCTTCTCATCCCCTTTATTTCTCAAGTGCCATTCAAAATATGGGCCATTGATTTTGTTGGGACTATTACTCTCATATCACAACACATAGGTGTAAGATACATCTTATTGGTCATTGACTATTTTACCAAGTTACCTAAATTAGCACTAACCAAGGATTTCACTACCATGTTAGCTACTCATTTCATATGGGAGAACATCATAAGCTAGTATGGGTGCTCGTTAAGTTTGACTAATGATAGGGGTACTCATTTCATTAATGAGATAGTGCACATCTTCCTAGCCCAGTATATGGTAGCACATCACAATGCCACCCCATATCTTCCCTAAGCCAATAACATAGTTGAAGCTTGTAATAAAATTTTGGGAATGTACTTGATGAAGATATATGATATAAATTATAAGGACTAGGATGATCATGTTTCAATGGTACTTTAGGCATACCATATGACCTAAAAGCACCTAAACAAGGCTACACCATTCTAATTGGTGTTTGGTACTGAAGTATTTTTACCCATGGAATTCATGGTCCCCTCGTTATGCATTATGTGGATCAATCAGTTAGATAACCAAAAATCTATAAGTACAAGGTTGGAAGACTTAGAGTTCTTGGATGAGAAGCATGCCCAAGGTAAGTGGAGTTAGCAAATTGAAAAAGTGCATTAGAAGTGTTGGCATGATAAGCACATCAAGCATAAAGAGCTGAATAAAGGAGCATTGGTGCAACTCTATGATTTTAAGTACTTCAAACATTTAGGAAAATTAAAAATCTATTGAATGGGTCCATATATAATCCACCAGATCTTGGAAATAGGCACATGTAAGTTATGCATGTTGTGTGGTGAAATGATCCCTAAGAATTTCAATGGTAATTGACTGAAGCCTTATAAATAGTAAAATGGCACTATTGCCATAAAAAAATTGACTTCTTGATCAATAGTTAGTTTGAGAGGAGATGACCCAAATAAAGTTTAGCACAATCCAAACCATTCTTTTTTTTTAATCTTATTCCTTATATAGTATATAGAGGCATAGAGTAGCGTGTGAAGGTTGAAAAAACTTTTGTGTCAACACTTTATGTATAATTCCAATCAAGTGAGTTGAGTACTTGTTCTCATAAGCATACAAGGCTAGACATCTAAGTAGTAGGCATGTGGAGCTTACTAGGTACATGAAGAAGTAATTACAATTGACATGTGTATATAATGAGAAGTGTGAGGCCCTTAAATACCCAAGAACAAACAACTCTAGTGCCACTTTTGCATTAAAATCACAAGAAATCACATCAAGTGTTTTGATTCTAAATCAACCCAAATGTAAAAAGTAAAAATGCCCAATAGGGTTGAGCACAAGGTTGATAGTGAAGATGCACAATCTATTAGTACACAAGATAACTTGAAGAGAAGCAAAGAATTAGAGGGACAATGCAATAAATTTGTATGGGGTAGGATAGGCCAAGGCAAGATGACGTGTAAGAAATCAACCAAGATAAAAAAACATGCTAAAAAAGGATCATAGTTAAAAGAATAAGTGGAATCAAGGAGGTTAAGTCATGTCCATATGAGGTGTTATATCCAGGTTACTAGAAGAAGGGAAAAGGTTACACTAAAGGATACATGCATAAATTAATTCATTAAAAGATAGTTGGTATCCGCCTAGGAAGAAGTTGGAAGTGACCATTTGAACTACACATCATTTAACTAATAAATCTATTAGTATCATTCAATGAGGCGATGGTACAAAGATACACATTTAATGAGTATAAGATAGAAAATTTTCAAATACTTCACTAATTTTCATGATTTCTAAGAAGATCAAGGCATTTACGCCATTATGCCTACATTAATAATAGTGGTTGATAAGAAGGGGATCTAAATTGGAAAGTGACTATCTTTCTTAGGTGATAAAGTTTATGCTAACTCTAAAATTTAGTGCAAATAAAGTAGGAAATTAGAGAGAGATGAAGAGATATAAGTTCAGCCTAATAAGGATTCAAATAGAACAAGTAAAAGAAAACACAGTGAAATGTAGTGCATACATAGAAAAAGATAGTGTGAAGGGTAGACTAGAGAAATTTAAGTGAAGGGATCCAAGTGAAATAAGAAATTATCACCAAGCCACCATTAATGGCCAATGAATCTCAAAGCCAAATCTATAGGTAAAGACCCCATGACCACAAAAGTATCAACCACTATTAGAGGCTTTAGAAAAACACACCTCCAAAGGTTTAATACTAGAATATTTATAATGGTGAAAAATCAAAAGGCATCAAGCTTTATAAAGGTATAACTAGAACCTAAATAGGTCAAATTTATTGTGGAAGCAGCTTCCACCAAGACAAAGGCATATGTAGTAGAGGCAATTAGCATTATGATAGTGAAAATAAAAGCACTGATGAAGATGTCTTACTAATATACATAATTCCCAATAGAGTTATTAGTGGGAGAACCATGGTACTCCTTCACACATGTATGTTAGCTGAAAGAATACAACCACTAGATGTTGAGCCATTTCCAGGACTTGGTGAAATATTGGATGGTGGATACAAGGCACAAGACCCCATAAGGTGATGCCCTCTTCAATGTCTCTATCTAAGACAAGTTAAAAGCCTTAGGCATAACTCAACTTTATGAGTTTTCTTACTTCAAAAAGCTTGAAGAACTTGTTTAGTTCCTTCTCTCATGTAACCATAAAGATTTCATATATTTCATAGGTTGGCACATGAAGATCTCTACACAAATGATAAAAAGAATAGTTGAACTTCCAAACACTGATAGAGACATCCATCAACTGATGGGTGATGATGAAGAGGTGGTTTTCATTGAAAATATATTAAATTAATTTGAGAAGGATACATGTTCCCAATCAATAAATATGAGGACCCTGGCATAAGGGTATAGTGTGCTTCATGAGCTCAAAATTGTGCCCTGATGGATGGTGGATAGATGTGTCCAAATCTTATCTCTGCTTGATCTACCATATGTCATAGGTCATTTAGTTTAACTTCATGTAGTTAATTTCCATGGAACTAAATAATAATGTACTTGAATGCTACAACACAAAAGGGACCTTTATATGGGGCTCAATCCTAGTCTTGATCAATATCAAGGAGATTGGGATCCCTAATGGGAGTGAGGAAAATTTATGGGTGTTCCTAGAACACCATGAGTCCCCCATATAAAAATACAAGGACTATACCTACCTCATTTCCTTCAGCCCAAAATATAAGGCTCACATGATATGGTGGTGCAAGGAATACATCAAATCTTTTGGACTAAAATGGTGCATTCCCAAGGGGCTCCCCATGAACATGTTTGAGATAGCTAGTTTTTCTATGATACAACATTATTGCATCATCTGACTAACACTAAAGGAATAAATAAGTCAAGATGGTTGAATCTCCCCTTCACCTTCTAAGTAAAATACTTTTGAGATGTGATTCATTAGATTCTAAATATTTAGATGATAGACATCCTAATTAGGGAACTAAATGCAAAAAGTCAAAGAATGTAATGAAGGTTCCCACATATATATGGAAGCATGATTGAAGATGAAGAGATGATTTAGATTGAATAGATATCAATCCAATCCAAGAGGTTACTATCTTTGGATTCATCCATAAGCTCTATTATGTGATGAATCCTAGTAAGAATGATTATAGCATAAGGACTAGCACTGAGAGGAAAAGACACCCTGCAGTCCTAGTTAGAGATGAAAGAACCCTCACAACCCCTAAGAAGAAGTCCCCAAAGAAGAAGAGGGGAGATACCTTAAAAGAGATCAAGGAATGATTAAAGCTGAAAATAGCTTTAGAAGGGAAATATATGCATCGAAATCATACCAAAAATGTGTGTACTTTTCCCCAAAAGCCACCTCCAACCTAAGAGAAAAAGGAAAGGTTCACTTCCTAGCACTAAAGAACGTCATAACTAAAGAATAAGAGATAGAGGAATCTAAGGAAGAAGAATGGGGGAAGGGTACTTACATTATACCTGAGGATGAAGAGTCTTCCTTAAGTTAACAAACCCTTTCCCTTCCACCTCAAATGGAGCCAAAAAATCTTGAACACAAGCTAAGAAGACTCAAATCTTATGAGGTTCATACTCAAAAAGCTTAGGAACTGAGAGAGTAGAAGGAAGAAATGGATAAGGTAGGAGTTTTTAAGGAGGTGTTTGAGATGGTGGAATAAGAGGAGCAGAGGTAAGGAGAAGAATGTAAGGTGCAGGAGGAGAAAGAAGGAATGAAAGAAGAAAAGGGTAAGGATCCTAAAGAGGTGACCCACTCTAGAGTGTAAATAGAAGAAGGGATATAGTTAAAATGGAGAGATATGGCCCTTGACCAAGGCTATATTAATGAAGCTCTATCATTACACTAGAGGCATGAATAAATGAAAGCCAAGGTCTTGACCCAGACTAAGATTGACCAACTAGAGGCCAAGGAGATAAGTGAAAGGGAAAAGAGGTGTGATGTGCAATCCATGAAGAGAAAGACCAAAAAATAAAAGGCTATAAAGGAAACAAAGGTTGGAAGTGCCAGAGTAGAAAAGGTCAAGAAGGAATAAAGAGAGCAGAGAGTAGCCTAGGATGAAATTGTGCACATGATAAAGGAAAGGGAAAAGAAGTAGGGTCCTATTGGCATGGAACTTAGGAAAGAGAAACTACTAGAGATGGTACCTAACACCACCACTAGGATAGTAGATGAAGCTACACAAAATATGTGCCCTATTTTTGAGGGGGAGCCTAAAGAGTAAGAAGGTGATTTTGGCACCTTAGAGCAGTGAATGGAAGAAGTGGGGTCAATATAGGAAAATATGGAAAAAGGGGAGAAGTCCTCTAAAGAACCCATACAAGAGCAACATGATGGTGGATCTAGCACTAAAGGAGGAGAGGAAGAAAAATATTAAAAGGAAGAATATGAAGACACAAATTCAAGCACTCATGCTAGTGAAGAAGTAGATTTGGGTGAAGATGAGGGGTATAAAGTAGGAAATAAGGAAAGGGAATAGTAGGAATTCAAATAAGATGAAGATTTATACATGTTGTAGTGCATGCCTCTGAAGACTACCATGACCCTAACATGCCACCAAGTCTCTTGGGCAATAGACTATTATATAGACGAACCTAAATTTGAGGTTCCAACCAAATCCATCCAAAGTACCAAGATGCTAAAAGGGGGCCACGATTTCTAACTTCTTAACACTTATGACATAAACCCTATACACTTAGCCAATAATCTTATGATGATGGCCTCTTCTATTGCATGTAATAATATCCTTAATGATGCTCATGAAAATACCTAAAAGAAGGAAGTAAATAAATCTAAGAGAGATCTCAAGGCCATGAAATAAAAACTGCAACAACTAGTAGAGAACATAGATTTGGTTGAGCCATCCCTCTTGGATGGCATGGACACCTCAAAGATGAATGAAGTAGATCGAGTATGTGCACTCATAGAGCATATGCTTCCTAGGATAATACCAATGCTCAAAGAACAACAAGACAATAATGAGGCCTTGAGGGTAAAAATAAATAAAATGTTTGACATAGTGGAAGACCTCTTTGGTAGACTTGATGAAGGCGTATAAGAGGTAGATAATATCTTATATAGCTTCACCAACCAAGCATCAGTCATTGACATGTGCTTCAAAAAGGTAAAAGTGGAGAAAGATTATTTACTCCAATGCTCTTTCATGGTGACAAGGGTTGAGTGCATGTAGATAATAGTTGAGGTAAACTCTCGCAACACCCAGTTGAAAACTTAAGAGAAGGATTTAGAGGTGGCATTTCATGCCTTCCAAACTAAGGCCAGTGAATAGGGAGAAATTTTGGATGGCAAGGTGAGGCATGTTAAGGAAAGGCTCAAAGCCTTTAGGATAGAACTAAAAAGCACAAATGTGCTTGCTATCAAGGCTATTACACTAAGGTAAATATAACCATTGATGAAATTAAGGGTGTTATCCAAGGCTATGAGGATTTTGAAGTAGATCTACTATAAAGTACACTAATGTTCTGCATACCTAAGGCACTTCAAGAATAGTATAAGGTGGATTAGCAATTTTGTATGGGGTAATGTTGGGCTCCATTTTGTTTAATTACATGGGTTGCACCAACCTAAAAAAACTTAGTGTAAAACTACCCTTGGATTTGTTTCACCCCTTTCTTACATTTTGGTGCCAACTAGAGGTGTCCCCATGGATCCCACACCAGTTGGTGGGTAGTTTCACAATGCCAAACTTATTTAAAGACATCCCTATCAAGACTTGTATGAGGTGGCTCAAGATGCATAAATGAAAAATGAGTGGAGTAAGTAGGAAAGTGACCCCATGTTCTAGCTCAGCATATGGTGTGTGTCTGTCTAACTTGGACAATGTAGTGGAATTGGTAGAGTCATGATAGCTCATCACTTAGTGTGTGACCAATTGACTTGGGAGAAGGCAACCATTTGCCTATAAAAGAAAACTCACTTTTAAATAGTAAAAGAGGAGGAGGATAAAAATATATCAAATCTCTAGTATAATATAGAGCTTCCATTATGGCTTTTATTTGGCATAGTAGCTTAAGTAGTTGGATGTATAGCCCAAGCTTGCCTATGAGCCCTTGTGCATGAATAGAACTAGGGAGTGCATGTACTCTATTTTTACTATTGAACTATGTTATTGAACTACAAGTTAATGAGATATTATTGGGCAAACAAAGTGTAAATCTTATGTTTATAGTCTACATAATGTTATGCTATGAGTTAGTTTTGTTTAAGTTTATATTAGTGCTTACTTAGAATGTTGGGATATAAAGGTCCAACCCTGGTTACTAATGGTAGCCTTATTCCATTTAGTAACTTATACCAACCTATAAATGCACTAAATATGAATGGTCTAGCACTTTTTTTCTACTTTAACCCCTTGGTCTAATGATAAAGTCCCATAGAACCCTAGGTTGTGCCATGATGCAACTATCCCAATGCAAGCCCAGTCATTTCATTGGTGTGCTACGGGTGAGTGTACAAGGTTTGTGCCTTATGTTAAATTAATTCTATCACCATAGAATGAATAAATTTTGTGTGTTAGACCTTGCTTCCCTTATGCCTATATTCCCCATGCCTAGAACTAACTTGGCATAATAGCTAATGACCAAGCATACAAACCTACATAGTGAATGTTTTTATAACAATCCATGAAGTAGATTCTCCAATCTCCATTATAGTATTGGTGGTTCTCCCATTAGTGTATTTATTTCTAGCTAATTTCCCATTGGTTGATTCCTCACTAACTGATCTCCCATTGGAAGCTTCAATAGTTTCTACCATAAAAGAGTGATTTTATTAAACCTTATCTTCTTGAGCTAATTACAAATTTGTTAAAGCAGTTTAATCAAGCATAATAAAATCATGAAATAGAAATGAATCAAAAATAAAATGAGTTTTAGACCTAGGATTAGTAGCTAAAAATCTATCTCTATCTTCTTGAATTGTCTTATTTAGTTCAAAATATCATGTTGTGTCTCATGTGTAAGATTCAAATACCAATTAATTTTGAATTCAACAGTCTCTTCTTCTTGATTTATGACTTCAATAACTTAATGAATATTTTAAAGATGATTATACCATGTATAAAATGTTATATTGAAAGCAACATCAACTTTATCATATTCTAAAGCTATTAAAGGTTGAATAATAAGAGGTTGTTGACCTCCAATAACCATTCGCAAGAAGAAAACTAAACTCATAAAAATTTATATTTATAAATGATTTTCCTTAGTGGAGTCACCAAATTTGTTGATGATGCAAATTATACCATCAACAAATCAACCCTTTCACCTATCATGAAGGTTAAGTTAGAATCATACTAGTCTAATCGTAGGGGTTCTAAAGGTTCATCTAGGATCCTGAAGACGTAAGGGGGTTTTTATTACAAATTCAAGGAAATAATCAACAAGTTATCAAGACAACTTATTCCATTATAATTATAAATCTATTTATCAAATCATGAATTAGTTTAGATAATAATTTTGTAATCTATTATATTTGACAGAGAAAACCTATGAGTTAGTCTCTTAAATAATAGAAATCTGATTCTATAATATATATGTAAATACTATCTTGGCTTCTTTCTTGAATTGTTCTCCAAGTTAACTTTAAATAAAATCAAAAATAAAAAAGAAAATCATAGAAAATGAAAGAGACAAACACATAAGCAAAAGAGCAAGAAAACTAAAAACAAACTGATTAAGAAAAGATACTAATAAAGATAAACAAATAATCCTAAAGAAAAGAGGAATAAACTAGAAAAAATAACAAACTAAGGAAAGAGCATAAAAAAAGTAATCTAGAATAAGACACTCAATTAAGATAATTATTCTAAACAAATGATAAATAAATTTTAAAGAACAAAAGTAGAATCTAAAAAGGAAACCAATTAAGAAGCAACTTTAAAACAAAATAAATTAATCTAAGGACTAAAATAGATCTAAAGCCTATTTAAAATAAATCTAAAACAAGAAAACTAAAGGACTTAAACTATGAGGTAAATATCGAATGATTTACTTTGAAGATATAAAGATTATTAAACCAATAACAAATTGAAATGGATAAATATCTAGATATTTAAAGTTATAAACCTATAACAAATCAAAGGAAACAATAACTTAAGAAAATTTATAACTATCCAAATAGAGAAAAGAAAAAACCTGAACTAGAAGTTATAAGAAAGAAAAACAAAGCTAAATTAATTAAAACAAAAATGGTTATAGATTAAAACTATATTAAGATAACCAAAATAGAAACAAAAATTAGATTTAGAAGAAATCTGAAAGATCTATTTATATTAAAGTTAGAGTTAAATAATTCCAAAAGATGCAAAAGTCTCAAAAGAAGATTTTTCTTAGTAGAAGAAGATAAGTTTATTGAGAAAACCAACATCATTTCTCTATAAAAACATGAACAACTTTGTAATCAAAATAGATCAATGAAATGTCATAGAATAGTGAAATGATAATCATTATTTAGGTTGAATACTTGGAATTTGCACATAGGGCTACAAAATAGCAATCATCAAAAGATATTAAGCTTATCAAACTCATATAATTAGTAATAGATGGTAAATAAAACTAGATATACCTATGTTGCATAAGTAATTACTTAACCATTAGATAAATACCATTGGGTCTATCTGTAAAAAATGTACTATCTTAGAGAAGTTATATAGAAAGAAGAGATAAATGATTGACTTCAAAAAATACTTAAGTCTTCAAAACTTGTTGTGTTTTTCTCTTTAAATGAGTCCTTGATCTCTTCTTATATCTCCAACTTAGTTATAAAATAAGTTATAACTAACTTTAGTTAGTTATTAGTTAATGTTAACTAATTGATGTTTTAAAAAGTTGATTAATTATAAAATAAATTGGTTAAAGATAGATTTAACTAAGACTTAAAAAGTCTTATTTTGATCAATATATTAAAAAAAATAATAGACCTGAGGTACTAATATTAACAAGTGGGTACCCATATTAATCAATAATATAATAGAATACATATCAATTATAAAATAAATAAATCAATAAAAAATTGATAAATTCTATTCCTATTAAACCATAATGCATATAAATTAACCTAAGCATATATAATTATGTATGAATTCCAAAATTATTGTATTTACCAAAATACCAATATTTATCAAATTCAAAAAATCAAAGTCTCAAATTGTAATATGAAGTTTTGCCGTGAAAAAAGTTTAGAACTTAAAACACAAATTATCCTTTGGATGACCAATAATCATCTAATTTAGAGAATACTTCAATCACATGTTTGTCTTGACCTTGAAGATAAACATTGTAAATCATTTTAGTAGCAGCAGGAAATGGTACCAATTTAGGTCCCAAATCAATCATGTTGTCATCAATTTCTAGCTTAATTATTTTTAGCAATCTAACTTCCCTTGGTGTTTTAAGTTCAGTTTGACTAACAGTCCTATTTTGAGTAATCTGAGGTGGAATATCCTTGGTCTTCCATCTTCTAGCATAACCTTGACTCCCCAAATTGAATCTCTCAAATCTTAAGAGAGGCTCACTATGGGCACTATATAAATTCAACCTTTTATATTTTCCAATAGGATCTACATGAGAAGGGGAAGGTCCATCAAAAGGAATAAATATCTTCCTAAGATATTTAGCATGGTTTGTTTCTACTTCAAGATGTGTGGACTAGTTAGTAGGAAAAGGATCATCAATTGGTTGTCCTCTAAAGTTAGGGGGCTAGATAGGAAAATGCCAAGGATCATGCTCCAGACGGTGAGATAAACTACTTTAGGAATCTGCATGGGTTCCAAACCTACATCCATGGAAACCCCTATAACCTCTATAACCCTTATTAGATATATTAACAAGAAGATTACTCATAACATCTCAAAACTTGGGATCATAGGCATCAAATTGAATGGACATCCTTATCCCTATATGTAATCTAGGTCCAAAATATCACACACAAAATCCACTCCCATGAAAACTTCTGCTAAATTTTGATTGACTAACACATCTATTTGAATTTTGTCCACATCCTTTATCATCATTACTTCTTATTGGCTAGACCTACCTAGACATAATGAATAATCTGAAACATAACAACAAAACCTAATATTGGGAAATAAGTGTCTAAAGAGACAAAACTTCAAATTTTAATAATCCAACAAATGAAATTGAATATGCATTATGACTTGAAACATATCACATTTTATATGAATCTAAATCTATATTGAACCTCATAAATTAAAAATAAGATTCTAATATCAACTTCAAAACATCAAATAATCTTAATCTCAATATCCATTTTCTAAGAAAAGTTTAAAACTTCAATATTGAGTTTAAACTTTAAATAAAATTTCATGTTCTTAAAATTAGCTTTGTATCCATTCAAAGTACCCATATTTATTTACAAAGATTTATATCATTATCATTGTCAACATATCCAACTAGTTTATTTGAATTTAATCATAATGATTCTAACTTCCAACATTGTCAATCACATTTTATATACTAAAAATGATGTCTGGCAATAAACTTTCTAACAACATGTTTAAACCAATAGTGAAACCAAAACATCCTTATGACTTCACTAACCCTGATATTTTTGGGACACACATTTATGAATCATGATCATTTCTCAATCCTTCAAAACATAAAACAATTGTAACTTGTTTATGTCAAAAGCTTTCCATGTTTACAAATTTTATATTTTCACAATAAAACCACTATTTATTGCTTTATGAAAACCCAAAATAAAATGGAATACCATTTACTTATAATGAAAGCCCTAACTTGTGCCACATTGAAAATCAAACAACTTTATACTATAGTCTTATCATCTTTATATGAAAAAACTAACCTCTTCTTATAAATATATTTTGATAAGTTTAACATATAGCTTGAAAAAATGACCATATATGTAACAAAATCTTATGCACTAAATTTTATCTATATTTTATGGGTTCATACCATCACTATTTTTAGACTCACTTGTCTCTTTGACTAGGAAATCACTTAAACATTCATCACAAATATGAATCCTAGGTCTGACATCAGCTTCAAATAGAAAATATCTGCATATAGATATTTCCAACCATGTTTCAAAATTAACACAATAGATTTGTACATAGTGATAGATGAGAAAAAATTGAAAACCTTCCAATATTTCTACAAAAATTGATTAAGGTTGTAATCACTTCAACCCAAAATTAAAAAAATAAGGCATTAAAACATCTACACACTAGAGAGTTACCCATGCGTATGCCATAAACTAGAATATTTAAAACCCTAGGTTTTAAACATGATACCAAAATTATCAAAACCTTAGACATATAACATGTAACGAGGCTATGAATCTCCCAGTTTAATCTATACTTGGTTTTCAAAATAAATATAGATTTATCTTTTCACTACCTAAAACATGAAAGTAACTCTTTAAACTAAGATTAACAAATACACACTAATGTCACAACTAAATATTCTTTGAAACAATTTTTTGAAAGAGTCATTTAAAATATACAAAACCTATGCCTTATACTTTGACATTTAACTAAAACTAGAGATTATCATTTATTTATTTCCTATAAAGGCATCAAATTTACATACATATAACCATATCATTCACGTATAGCAAAATAATATCCTTGAAACTTCAAAAACCAAAAACTAGACTATATGCAGATAACCTTTGAGTCATAAACTATACAAGCAGAAAACTCTATTTGCATACAACCAACTAGAAGATTTTCACAGGCATATCAACATATTTTTAAAACTTTCCAAACAAATCTTGCTTCTTTCAAAAACTATTTTAACTTACATGTAGATGAAGTCACATACCCTTTTTACTATAATCCTCATCTTATACAGAAAACCACACAAGAAATACCATGAGATTTCATTCACATGCACACAATTTTAAATAAACTATTTTTTCATTGAAACTAAATCTCTCATGAATACCACAAATATTTCTAAAAAATTTATCAAAACTTATAAAACATACCTAGTATCACTTTTCAAAATCTCCTGACTATCAATTTTTTGAAATCTCTACAGGATCACAAAGAGCCATAGCTTTTCTCCCATCAAAGAGCTTGTACAAAAAAACCGAAGATCAATAAAAATAAAACTTATATCCACAAACCTTCCACTATAACTGTTCAATTGGCATGTCTTAATTTGATTGGATTTCATTTACTAATCACATACCTAGTAGTTCTGCCAACTTGTTTATCTGAAAAGCCAAAATTAGTGATAACTATTCTTCACACTAAATCTTACGCTAAACATGAACAAATCTTCATGGTTCAAGGTAATATTCCATTTCGTTAACTCTCACACCACCATATCTTTGAACAATCATGAATCATCACAACCATACACACAAAATTAAATTCTAGTGCCAGCTCACCTATCTTGAAGTTCATTTTGCCAAGTGGTATCTATCTCAGTGGATAATCAAAGGGTCTTAAGATTTATATGTATTTCACAATGATTTTCATAATTGCTGATTAAGTATCATGGTAAAATGCCCTTGAAACAATGGTTTATTTTTAAAACCAAACATATATTTGACAAAGGAATTGAATACTAAACCTTAGTATTATGACTCTTAAAGTTCTAAAGCAAACTATGTGATAAATAAAGTCCCTTTTGCATATTTTCAAGTGAAGTGAATCTATTTTAATAAATATATGAGGTTTTCAAAGCCCTTGAATGCTATTAAACTACCTCATCAACCAATATTCTTCTTACACATCAATCTTCAAGATACAAGGAATGAAATACATGCTTTAGGAACTATGATCACCAAATTTGACTATTTACTCAAATCTTGAAACAACTAAACTTAGTATGTCAATTAGGTTTCCATGAATTGAACCATGTATTAGTTTCAGAATCAAAATGAACAAGAGTACTATTTATAAAAATTAGGATATAAACATCCATAAACCAACCAAAGAATACTGGTATTTTAGATAACCATCATATCAAGTAGTGAATGAAACTAATCCATTCATCAAATGTAGACTTTTATAATAACTTTCAAATGTATAAAATTTAATTGAAATGTTTTCTAAAGTATCATATCATCATTTTTATTTGAATCATAAATCAAATCCACTTATGAGGATCAAAACAACATCACAAATCAATTGAAATAACTAAAAACTAAAAGTCTATTTATCAATTAAAACTATCAAAGTGTATTGAATCTGAATAGTAGAACAAGTAATCACATCTATAACTATATATTCATATTTTATTCATCAATCCACCATGATTTTTGAAACCACATAAAACACAAATAAAAATATATCAATCAATCATTATTATTTCACAATAAAAAATGTATCTAAAAATACTATCAATCAATAGATTCCCCAACATAGTTGTAGGCTTTATGATAGGGTCATCTTTATGGCAAAAAGTATAGATTTAAAACTTTAGGGGGGTGTAGAAAATAAGCATAATAGGCTTTTTAAGTGAATTTTATGCATTCAAGAGTTTGATTTTGATTTCAAAACTTCTAAAACAATTAAAGGTAATGAATTAGCAAAACACTTAGCTGAAAATGCTTCTTTAGATATTTATGTTTTAGTTTTGTTAATTGATGATAAGTTAAATGCAAAGCCAATTTACAGACAATGAAGATTGTTGATTTTTCTAAGATTTTTATGTTTTGTCTTGAAATGAATGAATGGGATTGTTTGTTAGCTAAAGATGACTGGTGCCATGACTTAGTATATTATTTTCAAAACAAAGCATGTCCTAATAATTTAGATAAAAGGCAAAGACTTTCCCTAAGATTAAAATCTTTAAATTTATATTTGTTAGAAAATGTTTTTTTTATCTAAATAGAAATGGAGTTTTGTTGAGATGTATTACACATAATCAAATGTAAAAAGTTCTTAGAGGCTATCATGAAGGAAGCTATGGTAGACATTATGCTATAAAAACAACCACTTATAAGATTTTGAGAGTAGGTTATTATTGACCTACTATGTTTTAGGATGATTATAATCTAGTTCATTCTTACATGCTATGTCAATCATTTGCTAGAAGATACAAGTTGTCTTCAATGCCATTAAACCCTGTTATTCCTAAAAAATATTTTACAAAATGAGGTATTGAATTTATTTTAGATATTCACCCACCTTAATATATAGGCCATAGGTATATTTTAATAGCCATAGATTATTTCACTAAGTGGCCTTAGGCCCAAGCACTTAAAAGTTTGGTAACAGGTGAAGTAATCTCATTTTTAAAAAATCAACTTTTTTTTCTAAATTTGGAGTTCCTTACAAAATTATTTATGATAATGGACCTTAGTTTGTTTCTAATGAATTTATAGATTTTTTAGGAAAATAATCAATTATATCTAGTCATTCATCTAAATATTACCCTCAAGGTAATGGTCAAGATGAGTCACCAAATAAAAATATGATTTTAATTATGAAGAAATTAGTTTGTGATAATAAAAGAAATTAACATCTCAATTTTTTTGAAATTTTATGGGCTGATAGGACTATTGAGGTAGTAACTGGTTATTTTCTTTTTATATTCACTTATGATTTTTAGGATAGTTTACCAATAGAGCTTCAAATTTATTCAGCTAGAACTGCTTTACAATGTGTTTCTGAAGATACAAATTTAATTGAACAAAGATTTCATGATTTAATAGCTCTTGATGAGTCCAAAGAAATAACATTATAGAAATTAGAAAGAGCTAAGCAAAAATTAAATAAGTTTATTGATAAAAAAGTTTCTAACAATAAGTTTAATGTTAGATATATAGTCTTATATTGGGACAAAGCACGTGAAGATCCTGGTAAACATCAAAAATTCAATTCATTATGGCTTGGTCCTTATAGAATTATTACTATACTTAGAAACAATGCCTTTCATTTAAAATATCTTGAAGTAAATTAACTGTGTTAGTTAATGGCCATCATTTGAATTTATTTCATGATTAGCTACTTTTTAGTTGTTTATTTCTTTATTTTCTATTTTCTTTTTGGTTTGTTGTTTCTATTTTTGTGTTGTTTGTTGTTTTGTGTTATTGTACTTTTACTTTTGAAAGGATCAATGAAGGTTACAAGTGGAGAAGTTTCACATTATAAAAAAAGAACATGAGGATACTGCAATTTTTTTTGTAAATATCAATTGTTTTAAGGTATTACTCTTTATAAATTTAGTTTTTATAAATGAATAATATATGCTAAATTATATTAAGTTGTTAAAATTTTACTAAATTTTTTGATTTTGTACATAAGGCATTTGTATTAGATTGTTCATCTATTATGAACTTCCCTATTATATCAATCCCTTTCTTTGTGTCATGTTGGTCAAACAATTCATCCCTAACTAAAATTAATTATTAAAGGGTTCATGCTTATCTACTTGAGAAATGATTTCCCTAGATCACACTCTCAAGCTTATATCTTATTAATAGGTAGTTTGTTGTTACTTAATTTTATTACACAAAATTGACTAGCAAGGTCACTAGTGTTATGCATATTTTTTTCACCCCCTCAATTTTTTCCAAAATTAATACTTTCTACTATAGAGATGACTTTGTAATAAAGTTTAAAACTATGTTGAGGACCCAGTCAATTAGTGGTATATTTGAACACATATTTTTTTATTATGAATTGATGATAATTAGTTGATGCATTCATGTTTATATTTTGAGGGGTTTCAAAAATCAAAATTGGATTAATGAATAAAATATGCATCTATATATCACTGTGTATGTATGTGATCAGTCATTTTGCTTCTCAGAATAGTTTTCCAGATCACAACTCAACAATTTTAGTTTGACATGTTTTCACTTTATGTATTTTTAACTATAGAAACATATATATTGCTATAACATTTTTAGATATATTTATTAATTTTAGTGAATTATGGATTATCATGGCAAATTCAGGAATGGAATTTCATGTTTTACAACTTGAACAATTATAGCAATGATTGGCATTGCTTTCATTGGCAATATGAAGTTGGATATAAAACAAATCAAAATGATTTTGAATCAGTTATAATGATTTTTTATCTCCTTTTATTTCAAATACATTTGGAGTATTTAGATGGATTGTATATAATTATCACAAGGGGAAATAATGCACATTATCATTGATTTTAATATGAATTTATTTTGAAAATTAAACATGGTTATTGTTACCAATTCATTATTTCAGGGATTGTGTTCATACATAATTCAATTTGAAATAAAATGGCATGATGTAATTTGGTTTGAATCCTCACCATCAACCCCAAACATAATGAACAAAAGGAGCTTATTCTTTCTTATAAATCATTTTTATGAATATTTTCATTCAAATGGTATAAGTGGTGCATCTTTAAGGCTCAAGTTTTATTTTAAAGAAATTTTAATTTATAAGTTCTAAGGATCCTAACCTAGGAACATCTAACCTAAAGGTTTTGAAATAGTAGGGATGATAACTATTGGGCATGGTGGTTTTGAGTGTTGATAAGTTTAAGTCATAATACATTATTTTCTTCAAAGGGAATAAGGGTTCATTACAAGGTATATTAATTTTACTAAGTCTTAAGATGGTTTTTCAAAACACTATTGGATTTTTTAAGGTGTATTCAATGATCTATGGCATAGTGATTTGGATTTCAATTGTTAACATGTATTCATAGTATGTTGAGTTGGCATAGGCATTTAATCCAAAGAATAATCTTGAAGCATCAATCTCTAGTTGGGGTTCGGTGGTAATGAAGAGTTAATGTAAATCATGTTTTGATCGGAAGGTAGAAGTTGGTGAAGAGATTAGTAAGAAGGTTAGTCATTGCTAATTTTGATCATGCTGATAACTAAGATAGAACTACTTAGTGCACTAGTATTTTTGACAAGCTAATAGAAAATGGGTACCTAGCCGATTCAATTATGATAGAGGGTGGAAAATATAAGTAGGTTGATTTTCTTGGTTTTTGGTCATTTTGAAAAGCTTATTATGGAAGCAGAGCTTTGGTTAGTTGGATTTTTGAAGTTTTAGAGAGGAATTTCAAAGTATTTCAAGGATAAAAAGATATCAAGGAACACAACCAAGTATGTATTGAATAATTTAAGTGAGTTTTGAAAATATTTCATGATTATCTTGAATAGTTTCTAGTTAAAAGGAAGAGTTATGTTGTTTGTGATGTATGAGAAAATTTTAGTGAAATAAGTTTATACATGAAATATTTGAAAGGTCATATGGCACTTATAGTTTCAGTTGTTCAAATCCATGATTTATTTGTTTCATTTTGATGAAAACTAGTTTAGTTTTTATATATTTTGGTGTTGATGTGGATATATGAGAATATTCAGTCTTTTGATTGTTTGTGAAATTATAAAAGGGTTATGGAATTTTAGTATGTTGTTTTCAATTTTAGTATTGCTTGGAAATATGTACATTTGAAATATTTCATTTTTATTTTGAGGTTTTTCTAAGATATAACTTTCATGCATACTCCATAATATTTTAAAAAGTTTTGAGGAAGTTGTTTCGAAGTTTATCGATCATACAATATAATATTTGGTTGTAGCTTGTTTTAGTTTCCAAGGGCTTTCTATTTGTATATTTTACATGATTATATGATTGGTCAAGTGTCAAAATGTGATAGTCCTTCTAGATGATGTTACTTCATATGTCTAAAAAGTTTGAAGCATGATAATATTTATTTTTATTTATACTATGTAAATAAACCAATGATTGAAATGACAAATTTTAGGTGCAAGGTTTTTTTCATAATTGATTTGATATATTTTGAAATGTATAGGTTGAGATTTTGTAAACATGGTGAACTATGTTAGGGTTTCAAAAGTCTTTGTTTCCTTAAAGTCTTGGTTTCCATTGGAATTTATGAACCTTAGATTTATGTAGAAGCAATTTTGGTTTTTTTTTGGTTATTTCTTGAGGTTCTAAAGATGGCCATATACATAAATGATTGAATGAATTTAGTCAGCCATAATGTAGAAAGATATGTCAAGAAGTTGTCAAAATAGATAAATGAAATGTTTGTAATTATAAGTTTTGTTTTCCATTTTCAATTGCAAGTATTGGTTTCAAATGGGTTAGATAAAATATGAAGATTATATTTAATCTACATCTTAGTATAGAAGTTTTGGGTTTTATTTTAAAATTGGATATTGAAGTGATAGTCCCTTGATGAACTTAGTTATTTCTTAGTTAAAATTTTGATGAAGATTATATTTTGAGGAAGTAATTTCTATTTCAAAATATTATTTGGTGATTTCACTTTGGAAAATATTTGGATAGAATCATGTTGCTTCAATTATTATATTGATTTAATTTATACATGATTTGAAAAAGATTGAAACTTCATTGACATATATCATAATATTTTGAAATAAAATTATGATATTATAATTTCATTTAAATACTCAGTTGGTTTTAAAGATACAGTTGAAGCATTAAAATTTGTCTTTTTTGATGAAATGCATGGAATTTAGAATAACATTAGATATACTTGATATACAATTTAGTTCAAAAATTGGTTGAGATATGACTATGTTTTTAAGAGTTCACATCTATTTCATTTTGAATAGATATATGTTGATTCTTCAATCATCATTTTATTTTTGAATATATTTCATACTGTTGTTAAAATGTTTGGATGGGGTTAGCCCAAGTTAAGTAGGAGCAATGATGATAGAGGTTAGGGGTATAATTTTGGTAGTAATGTTAATCATTAGATTCATAATAGAAACTTTTAGAAAGGTGGATTTAGGGCTAGGAGGTTTGGTCCTAGGTTTCACAGGGGTGCTAGGATGTCTATTCATTTTGATGAAGTAAACATTAAAATTTAGAATATCTTCAATAATCTATCTTTTATATAATAGAGGCAATAGGGGAAATAGACGATTTTATGGTCATAGGTTTGGTGTCAAGACCCCTTCGCATAGTAGTTCCTTGCATCAGTTGAAAAATAACCCATAACATTTACCAATTCAGCCTCCCAATCTTTAAATAGTTAAGCATGTTGTTGAACCTGTTCCTATCAATCAAGCTATTCAGCTTGAGATTTAAATGACTCATGGTATTTTTTTTTAATCTTTCCATTCCTTAAGTTTCTAATGAGCCTACATATTCTCATAGAGAGATTATTTTGGGATGTAATAAGTTAGGTTTGGCATCTTTTCATAGTGAACCCATTACAGAATGCAAGAAATTAAGTTTAGAGAAACCTATTTTAGTAGGAAAAAAAGATGATTGAGATTCATCCTTTCACTATAAATAAAATGTTTTCTAGTCAAAATGATATAAATTCACCAATTGAGGTCTAAGTGCTCAAGCGAATCAAGATAGAATTTGATGATAATACAAGTGATTCTGGAACAAAGTTGGTGCAATTTTCAGTAATTTAAATGGAATATAATGGTGTTAATGAGAATGGGAAGCCTATTATTAAAGTACTTTCAGATTCTGATGACTACTAGATGTCATCTGGATAGACTTTTAATTTTGTAGTTGGACTATAGTTAGCACATAGTTTACTTTCAGACTGGATATTTTAACTTGCAATTTTGATGCATAAACTTTAATATTTTTGATAAATTTTGAGAATTATAGAAGATATATATATATATATATATATATATATATATATATATATATATATATATATATATATATATATATATATGCCTAAGTTAATTTTGGTATATGCATCATGGTTTGATTTAAATAAAATTTTATTAAACATTGACTTATCTATTTACTAATTGATGTAAGTATTCTATTTTATTATTAATTGATGAGGGTCCCCACCCATTAAGATAATTACCCAGTATATATATATATATATATATATATATATATATATATATATATATATATATATATATATATATATAAACTTAAGCTATTAAGACTTTTAAGTCTTAATTAAATACATCCTTAACTAATAACTATTTATAATTAATTGACTTTTTAAAGTCAATTAGTTAACATAAACTAATAACTAACTAAGGTTAGTTATAACTTATTTTTCAACTAAGTTTGGAGCATACAAGGAGATAAAGGATTTATTTTGAAAGGGGAAAAAATAGCACATGTATTGAAGATTCATACATTTGTGAAGTCAATCATTCATCTATCTTCTTTCTATGCAATTTCTCTGAGATTACATGACTTTTGTAGATAAACCCAATGGTACTTTATCTAATAGTTGAGTAATTTCTTAGACAACATAGGTATATCTAGGTTTTATGATAAATTATCTAAAGTTTTCCAAGTTTATCATCTTTTAATGATTACTATTAGCATTCCTATGTGCAGATTTTAAGTATTCAACCTGAATAATGATGAACACTTCGCTATTTTGTGATATTTATTTGATTTTTTTTAATTTAAAAAATTGTCTCTCAAGTTAATGTAATTAAGGATGTTGGTTTTCTCAATAAAAACTATCTTGTTTGTTAAGATGACTCTCTTATAAGACTTGTAGACTTTATTATATTTTATAGTATTTTTGATTTAGTATGTTTTTATATTTTATCTATTTTAGTTTACCATCTTACTTAAGTTATCTTTAGATAATTTTTTAGATTATTTACTTTGTCTATTTTATTTAGATTAGATAGTTTAGATAGATCATTTTCTTGACTAGTTTATTTTTCATAGTTGAAATATAGTTTCAAAGTTCTTTATTACATTTCTTTGTTACTTAGTCTATAGGTTATTCTTAGTTTATATATATATATATATATATATATATATATATATATATATATATATATATATATATATATATATATATATGCCTAAGTTAATTTTGGTATATGCATCATGGTTTGATTTAAATATAATTTTATTAAACATTAACTTATCTATTTAATAACTGATGTAAGTATTCTATTTTATTATTAATTGATGAGGGTCCCCACCCATTAAGATAATTACCCAGTCTATATATATATTTTTTAAATTAAGCTATTAAGACTTTTAAATCTTAATTAAATACATCCTTAACTAATAACTATTTATAATTAATTGAATTTTTAAAGTCAATTAGTTAACATAAACTAATAACTAAGGTTAGTTATAAATTATTTTTCAAATAAGTTTGGAGCATACAAGGAGAAAGGATTTATTTTGAAAGGGGAAAGAATAACACATGTATTGAAGATTCATACATTTGTGAAGTCAATCATTCATCTATCTTCTTTCTATGCAACTTCTCTTAGATTACATGACTTTTGTAGATAAACCCAATGGTTCTTTATCTAATAGTTGAGTAATTGCTTAGACAACATAGGTATATCTAGGTTTTATGATAAATTATCTAATGTTTTCCAAGTTTAACATCTTTTAATGATTACTATTTGCATTTCTATGTGCAGATTCTAGGTATTTAACCTAAATAATGATGAACACTTCATTATTTTGTGATATTTATTTGATTTTTTTCAATTGTAAAAGTTGTCTCTCAAGTTATTGTAAATAAATATGTTGGTTTTCTCAATAAAAACTATCTTGTTTGTTAAGATGACTCTCTTATAAGACTTGTAGACTTTATTATATTTTATAATATTTTTGATTTAGTATGTTTTTATATTTTATCTATCTCCTATTTTTATATCTTAGTTCATATCTTTATATTTTATCTATTTTAGTTTACCATCTTATTTGAGTTCTCTTTAGTTAATTTTTTAGATTATTTACTTTGTCTATTTTATTTAGATTAGATAGTTTAGATAGATCATTTTCTTGACTAGTTTATTTTTCATAGTTGAAATATAGTTTCAAAGTTCTTTATTATATTTATTTGTTACTTAATTTATAGGTTATTCTTAGTTTATATATATATATATATATATATATATATATATATATATATATATATATATATATATATATATATATATATATATATATATATATATATATATATATATATATATATATCATTTTCTTGACTAGTTTATTTTTCATAGTTGTAATATAGTTTCAAAGTTCTTTATTAGATTTATTTGTTACTTAGTTTATAGGTTATTCTTAGTTTGTGTGTGTGTGTGTGTGTGTGTGTGTGTGTGTGTGTGTGTGTCTATAAATATATAAGTCAATGTTTAATAAAATTCTATTTAAATCAAACCATGATGCATATACCAAAATTAACTTAGACATATATATATATATATATATATATATATATATATATATATATATATATATATATCTAAGTTAATTTTGGTATATGCATCATGGTTTGATTTAAATAGAATTTTATTAAACATTGACTTATATATTTAATAATTGATGTAAGTATTCTATTTTATTATTAATTGATGAGGGTCCCCACCCATCAAGATAATTACCCAGTCTATATATATATATATATATTTTAAACTTAAGCTATTAAGACTTTTAAGTCTTAATTAAATACATCCTTAACTAATAACTATTTCTAATTAATTGACTTTTTAAAGTCAATTAGTTAACATAAACTAATAACTAACTAAGGTTAGTTATAAATTATTTTTCAAATAAGTTTGGAGCATACAAGGAGATGAAGAATTTATTTTGAAAGGGGAAAGAATAACACATGCGTTGAAGATTAATACATTTGTGAAGTCAATCATTCATCTATCTTCTTTATATGCAACTTCTCTGAGATTACATGGCTTTTGTAGATAAACCCAATGGTATTTTATCTAATAGTTGAGTAATTGCTTAGAAAACATAGGTATATCTAGGTTTTATGATAAATTATCTAAAGTTTTCCAAGTTTAACATATTTTAATGATTACTATTTGCATTCCTATGTGCAGATTCTAAGTATTCAACCTAAATAATGATGAACACTTCACTATTTTGTGACATTTATTTGATTTTTTCAATTGTAAAAGTTGTCTCTCAAGTTATTGTAAATAAGGATGTTGGTTTTCTCAATAAAAACTATCTTGTTTGTTAAAATGACTCTCTTATAAGACTTGTAGACTTTATTATATTTTATAGTATTTTTGATTTAGTATGTTTTTATATTTTATCTATCTCCTATTTTTGTATCTTAGTTTATATCTTTATATTTTATCTATTTTATTTTACCATCTTATTTGAGTTCTCTTTAGTTATTTTTTTAGATTATTTACTTTGTCTATTTTATTTAGATTAGATAGTTTAGATAGATCATTTTCTTGACTAGTTTTTTTTTCCTAGTTGAAATATAGTTTCAAAGTTCTTTATTAGATTTCTTTGTTACTTAATTTATAGGTTATTCTTAGTTTATATATATATATATATATATATATATATATATATATATATATAATCTTTGTTAGTTTAGATTAGAGATTAGACTTAGATAGGGTTAGAATAAGTATTCTAATAGTTTATAATTTGGTTTTAATCTTAGATTATTTGTGGATTTTGTTACCTTATTCTTAATTTTTTTTAGTTTTATTAATTTATTAGTTATTATTTTTTAGATCTTAGTTTGTCTTTTGTTAGTCATTAGATCTTTTGATTTTAGTAGTTTGTTTTCTTTTTTTATATTAGTTGTTTGTTGTTTGTTGTGTCTTTCTATTTGATTGTTTACTTAATCTTTTTATTTTCTCAAATTTATTCTACTTAATATTTTTAGTTTATCTTTTGGAATTACTTGGAAACATTGTAGCAGAAGAAAGATATTGCTTGAAATATATTATTTTATTGAATCAAATTTCTTTCTTTTTAGAGATTATATTTTTTATAGGTTTTTTTTGTTGGTAGGATAAATTATAGATTTATATCTAAACTGATTCATGATTTGATAAAGTAGATTTTTGATGTTATAATAGAATATGTTACATTTGATGACTTATTTATTATTTCTAAAAATATTTAAAAACCCCTTGCATATTGAAGATTGTAATTGAACTAATAGAACCCCAAGATTAGATAGGTATGATTTCACCTTGACCTTCCCGATAGGTGAATGGGTTGATTCATTAACAGTATAATTTTCATCATCAAAAAAATGGTGCCAAAAATGATGTGTTTCATCTATCCATTAATTTAATCACCTTTTGTGTTGATATCATTCAAAATATGGGTAGCATCCAAATCTATTTGAAATAAGGTTTATGATTTATGTTACAGATATGGTTTTGGGGTGTCAATATTTTAAGTATCTAATTTAATCTATTCTGGAAAAGAATTGCTTATGCAATAAAGAAACACACATACATAATTAAAACATTATGTGATGGAAATGAAAGTAATCTAACATTGATAAAATAAACACACTATTAAAGGTAAACACATTGTTGAAAAATAAACGCACTACTTAAAGGTAAGTACACTATTGAAAAGATAAACACACTATTGAAAAGGAAGCATGCTCCTTTGTAGAACTTAATTTAATATTAAAACTTAAATATAATTCCTTATAGGTTATAATAATTAAATACAATTGTAATTAATAAAATTTTAAACACATTAAAACCATAAAATACTATCCAAAATGTGTTCTTGATTCCTGAAAATAGTACGCCCTTGCTCACCTTGGGAATATGAATGAAAATAGAATTAGTACTTAAAAACTATAAACATATTCATTAATTGATCAAAGTAAAAATACATGAATGTAGTTGCAATTGTATTATAAAAATAAAAATAAAAATCCAATAATTCAACTCTTTTTAATACATAGAGATTTGCCTATATATATTGCTACAATTGTAGATCCCTAGATCTAAGTAACTAATCTTATTTTATCAATACAAATATTCTAACTCTAGTGGATATTTAAAATAGGTGATTGATAGTTACAATAGGAAGAACCACCTGATACAAAATCCACTAAGAATCTACTAATAATACCTTACTATATCTATTGGATTGATTCTCTTATTAAATACTATATATACACAATGATTAAAATAAGAAATATATTTATATATTATTTTTTAAAGTCTACTTGAGTCCATAGTTGGATCTATATTAGATTAGGTGAGCCTATAGTGAGCTAGATGTGTTTTTATCTTTACAAAAATCAAAATTGTTCATATGGGTTTCCTTATAATATTATCAAAAGGTCTTTATTCTCTATATACTATTGTATTATCTGTATATACACAAAATCTGGAAACTAAGCATGCAAAGAGTTAGAATAGAGTGATATAATTAGTAACTTAGACTTTAGTTTCACTAATAAAGATAAAACATCTATTTACTAGATTAATAATAAATAAAAGCCTAAGATCCTTGCAATGTGCAGTCTAGAGGAGAGGTAATTGAGTAAAAATGAAGGAAATTAATGGTAAAAATGACTCATATTTTGGACTCATCAACTGCCATCCTAAAGCTGACCAAGAAAAGTGACTAAAAGTGATATTAATTTAGACATGTAGAGTGAAGTGTTAGAAATTAGAGGAAGGATTAATTGTGGGAGTAAATGTATCCTATAGATAAATTCATGCCACTAAAGACATCAATTCGGAGTAAATATAGAATGACAAGGGTAGCTATATAATTTTTTAGACATACCCCATGATAAAAAAAATGAAAGAATAGCATGAAAGTATGCCTAATTAGTATGATATCCATAAGGAATAAAGTGTGCATAATTTTTTTTGAAAGGTGTACAAAAGAAATGAGATGAAATATATAAAGAGATTTTGGTAGAGGTGGATAGATGAAGGTAGGCACACACACACGAGAGATGAAGCTAGGTAAAATCCCATGAGAGATGAAGGTGGGCATAGAACCAGGAGATATGAATGTGGGATCATACCCATAAGATATGAATTTGGTCATATAACCATGATAAATGAAGGTGGGTATATATTCATGGGATATGAACATGGGTTTAAAAGGATGAGAGATGATAGTGAGAATAGACCCATGAGAAATGACAACAAGCAAAAACCTACAAGATAATATGAAGGTAGGTACAAAGCCATAAAGGATAAAAAGGGTTAGAATAAAGCCATAAAAGTAATCAAATGTGTACATAGATGCACTAGAGAAGATCAAATATAAGAGTGCATAGGGAGTGAGTTGTGTGATGCACATAAGAGGAGATGTGTTAGAAACACTTGGTGGAGGTAGACATATAAAGGTGGTAAAAAAATTAATAAGGAGATTGAAAAGGATAATGAAGAGTGAATGTATAAAATCTAGGTGGAATATGATGGTTTATGGCCTATAAAGGGTGTAGAGAAGGAAGTATAGATTAATCTTGCTTAGGTGACACACTAGGTTCAAGGGAGCCTTGTGGCCTTCGTAGACAAACTATAGGGTGGTTCTACCATTTAAACCGTAAAAGTGGGAGATTACATTTTAATTACATAGGGAGTCTAATGTAGGATAATCCCTAGTGAAATTGAAATATTTCATCACCCAAAAATAGAGTCATATAGTTGAGGAATAAACCAATTTTAGTAGTGCACCATAATGTTTTTGAAGTTTATTCTAGATTGTGCAAGAGTTGAAATTCATGAAAATAAGGTGTTAAGGATTTTCATGGGAGTTTGAGAATAAAATAGTTACAATTTTTGGTTAAGTAAACAAGAACACATGTAAAGGTAAAAATGCATAAAGACACACTAGGGACATAAAACAAGGTGAAAAGATGAAAACTCACATGACAACATGTGAAGATACAAAAACTTGCAAAGTGCCAAATAACATGACATGGCATGACTTTTTCACTAAATTTTTTTCATGAGAAAAATGAAGGTTTAAACCAAAGATAAGCTCAAAATTGAGTAAATAAGGTGTAAAGAGTTTAGTTTTCCTAGGGAGCACATCAAGGTAGTGCACAATCATAGTCAAAGGATGAACAAAAGTTTGGAGACCATAATCAACCGAAAAATAAGCTCTAAATTACCTAGTGTATCATGATGATGGTGTATGGAAGAATGGATATTTTAAGGCATAAGAGCACATATAGATCTAGGCACATGATATTTAGTGTATAAATCAAGGAATTAGGAAGGATCATGATGATAATTTAATTACATGGACCTATACGTAGTTGTTCCCTAGGATACGCCATGATTGCAATCAAACTAATAATAAATATGATGAACTGATAAGATTTATTATACATAGATGTGTTCTAATCATATACAAGATTACAAATCTCAAGGTTCATAAAATAATATGATATTTATAGGGTAGGATTGAATATTTTCATAGAACCTTCAGATCCTTATAGAGCCACATTGAGTGTAGCTATCATTCAATTCACAAGAATACAAGTAAACATTGAGATTTTGAGCAACTCTAAATAGGGGACTTGGTATGGAATTTTTAAAGCTCAAAATCCAAGGAGGGGACATGTTAGTTTATAGAGATATCCCATGGATGTAGAAGGAAAACATTTATGAGGCAAAACAAAGAGAAGTAAATAATTATATGATAGGTAAAGTCTAATATCCTTGTTCACATAGAAGTCTAAGGATGCCATAGTAGTAGATCAGGGAATCCATGTTTGAGGACTAGACTAAGTACAACTAAGAGATTAATGTGATAAATTTAAATCTTATAATTTCACATAATGCCTAAAGTTAACAAATAATAATATATATTAACATACATCCACTATGTGAGACTCTTAAGGTTACATGGTTAAATCATCTCTTCACTAGGACTCCATATTGTGATGTCACTAGAAGTCAACATATTATATAAAAATTTTATAGATATAATCTCCTTGTCAAGAAAATTTAATAACCTTATATTAACACAAGGTACATTCTAACATGGGATGGATTACTAAGTGTTCATTTTGGAAATAATTATATCGACACACATGAATCGATGGCTCATTCAAAGGTACATGTGCCCAACTTTTAAGTTATATAAATTCCTTCATACATTTATAAATAATAATCATATATATGTTACAAATAATGTTTAAACACAATAAAAAAATATACCTATTAGATACTTAAAAACACATAAAAATTACAAAGATTTCAAGACTAAATAATATAGATCAATTTATTCCACTATCAATCAAACAATCTCCATGTTATGAATTATATTAAGGATAAAAAATAGCATATAAATTATGCAATGACAATCTTTTTAAAAAAATAGTAATTACAAGACAAATTAATGTAAAACAAAATCTCAAGGTATGGCAATATCAATAAACACAACATTTTCAATTATTTTATTACACCCCAAACACATATTTAAAAAATACAATTTAAAAACAATAACCTTTTTCTAGGAAAAAACAAACTTTGGAATAAACACAAAGTATAAATATATACAAAACTTAAATTATATTACACCTAAGAACATATTTATTATCAAATCTTAAGAAAATTTACTTTAAAAAAAAATTACTTTATAAAACACAACATAAAATGTGAACACTTATAAATCAAAATAAGAAAGGTAGTTAATTGAAAACATTCTATGGGAATTACTCCATCATGTATTTTGAAACAAGTAAATAATGTTATTCTCAAATATTTTATTATCCTAAAAAGTAATTTAATAATGAAATCCTATTTTGAAAAAAAATAAAAAACAAGACCTTAATGTTTAATGAAAAATTCAAATTTTTGAATAAATATTAAGTCAAAATTTTTATAAATTACTATACCTATAACATTTATAATATTAAATCAAAAGAAAAATATATTTTATGAACCAATTTTATGCTATAAAATCTAACATCAAAATCAATCACTTTAAGTTATGATATGAAAGGCTACTTTGATAGGAATTGGAGTAGAGCCAAACACAATAATCAATTCATGCACTAATAAAATGAGAGATAAACATACATAGAGAATTTAATTCAACACAAATATATTCTACACACACTATTCTCAATTAATTATACATCTAGGACATACATATAGATATATAGGAATAATGTTTTATATAATATCTCCAATATTATCTCACTCAAATCTTATGAATAAGCAAACACCTATTACGATATATTGTTAAAACAAATACCAATATATCTTAACAACAATAATATAATCTAACTCATTGTATTAACCATATGGTTATAACCATAATAGTAAATAATAATTTACATAATGGTAACTCACTTATTACTATTTACCATCCCGTAAATACTTATTTTCACCTAATGTGAAAACTAATCCAAACATTCAACTCCATAGTTTTTACATGGTACTATATATTTCTATTTTTTTATTATAGTATACTCCACCTTCGTGTGCTCATGGTCTTCATATATACATGTGCCATCGCACATTTCTTCCATAACACTCATCTTCAATTAGTTTTCTAGGTTCACTAATAAACTTAAAAAATGGTTTTTAAAGGTTCACCGATAACCTTACAAAATAGTTATCTTAGGTTCACCTCTTAACCTTACATAATGGTTTTGTTAGGTTCACCACTAACCTTACAACATGGTTTTCATAGGTTTACCATTAACCTTTCATCATGATTGTTATAATGCTTTTTAGATCAACATTATCTAATGTAAATATACAAAAGGGATTGCATGGGAATATCACAAGTGAATAGATACAATTGTTTATTTTTCACACAACTAAAAATAACAGTAACTACAACACCACATTGAAAAAAATAAAAAAAATAACACACCACACACATCACCAAAACATTGATGTGGCCCCATCATTGGTGACTAATGAGAGGTCACTAAAATACCTCCTTCCTATAAGTAGCCTCCATCCTCCAATATGTTTCTTCTCACTTAGTTGATGATGTCATAAAGCTCAAATGTAACTTTTTGAGAGAAATCCACCCATAAGGTGGGTGTCACGTACAATCAATAATGCATCTAGTAAGATAATATTTGACAATGAATTTATACCTAAACCTAAATTAATTTTAATTTTGACTCATTTTTAATTTTAACTCTTTTTTTATAATACTTTAAAAATGACTCAAAACTGACATTAATCTAATTCACCTAAATAAGAATCAATTAAAAAAACTCGATTAAACTATTGACAAATGACTCAAAAAGACACTTGATAACTTTAATCTTATTATCTAAAAAATATATTTGACTCAACATAAAATATGATGAAATTGATAATAATAATAATAACATAAGTCTAATATAGAGACTCAAGACACACAGACAAATATGAATAGCTAATTTATAAATCCAATTAAAGATTGTATTTAATCCATAGACTCAATTGAATCACAATAAAACCTTGCTAAAATATAACTAAAAATGACATTAAAATACATACATTAAAAAAATAAACAAAACTAATAGATAAACTTTCAATGAACCTTTGAAAAATAGAACTATAGAATCTTAAAACACCCCAAAACACTACATTGTCCTTCATTGTTTTAGCTTTAATGTATAAGACACTTTTGGAAAAATGACAAATCCAATGGAAAATATAACTTCAAGTTATCTTTAAGAAAATATTATTTTTCAACACTACATGATTCTATTATCTTCTATAAGTTCAAAATTTTGATGAATTATGCTATAAAATTTGAGATTGAAAAATGAAACTTATTGCATTGAAAAAACTTATGTATCCAACACATTGACTATATTTAATACCACATTTCACAAAAATCCAATCTATAAGTTAAAACCTCATGAGGATAAAAAGGAAGTAATAATAATAATGAATATTATATCATATCAACCAAATCAACTCATATTATCTAATTCACCTAAGAGATAATTGACATGATTATCTGATTCTCCAACTTTTCTACTTAAGAAGCTAGTGGAGTGTCATCTCATATCTCTCTCTCTCCTCCTATGGATGTTGATATGAGCTGACCTCTACCAAAAGGATATGATTAAAATGCTTATTTTGATTATCACTAATGCTTTGGGCATTCTAAAAATAGATGTTACAAGTTGAAACACAATATATAAGATCTCAGTGATAATGAACAAATCACATTTGATGATGTTCCAAAGGATTCAAGATCACAACATGGTGACCATCAAAACTAAAATATATTCAAAAATTTATTACAAGATCATTTTAAAGAAGCCCTAAAAGTGAAAATTACATATAATGCACATCCTCATCCACCTAATTATGGGAAAATATTAGATGGGATTATTTTCACACTTACATGTGAGATACCTCCTATGGTTTAGAGGCCCATTACATTTTATAATATCAAGATTTTGGATAATGATTCAGATATTCACTCATTATTTAATATAGCACATATGGATCATTAACCTATGTATAATGTGATGATTTATAATGGTTCTAATGATAATGTATATACTATGAAATTATTCACACAATCTAGATATACACATGATTATTTATACCCTTTAATAAAGATGGTCAAATCATTTGTATAGAAAGCACAATTGGTGTTTGGTGAGATTGATTTACCTTTATAGTTTGGTCTAGCACATGTGACCAAAATATTTTTTGTTATACCAAATACAAGAGTATTCAATATGTTATTGGGATGCACTTGGATTCATAGGTGTCATGCAGTGTCCTCTATAGTACATAGATGTCTCAAGTATATTTATGTTAATAAGGTAATCATAGTTTTAGGGATTCAATATGAACATCCACTACAAAAAGATAATTTTATTCAAATATAACTAATTATACAACCTATTAAGGTTAATCATGAGAAAAAATTTAATCAAATGGAAATCCAATTTTCTAAAAAAATACTTGAGAGGTTGTTGCATTAGAGACACATAATGGACTCCACAGAGCCATTATCTACACCTGCACATCCTAGCCAATTGTTGAGGATAGATCAGCATGTTTCAAATAAAGTAACAAAACCCAATATTATATTTGGACTCAAGAATTCATAAAGAACTAAAATATGGGTTCCATAAACCACTATATCTTCTACTACTACTTCATGACTTCAGAATCCTATGAGGTATAAACAAGATATGATAGATTTTATAAATTTATATTTGGCACATATACGTGTTCCTTGGTATTATGACCAATATATTATACCTCATATTGATCCTAGTGCATCTTATCATAGTCAATTACATGTGATCATTGTCTATCTTTTTCTTTCATAAAATTTCAAATATTCAAAAAAAAAGAAATCAAGAAAATACAAAACAATCAAACAAAAATATATAGCATTTACATGTTTGATAGATTCTACATATGTTGTTTACTTTATGTTAGTATATAATATATCATTTATTTACACACATATTTTTTATGGTTACTTGAGTGTGATACAGACATACACTTGATCCATGATATATGAGCATTCACATGTTGGATGGCATCTTGGTTTTATTGGTCACGATTGACATAGGTTATATTATTTTATGATCATTTTACATTATCATGTCTAGTTTGTATATTTATAATTATAAATGCTTATACTTTTGTTTACATCTTACAAAATCTATTTTATACGCTATTCTATAGGACATTTTTCTAACACATGTATGTAGGAACTAGTATGATATGCTTATTCTAGTTTCTTATATTTAACATATTAATATTATCACTTAGCTTAATTGAGTGTATAATGTGTATTTAGTCTTTTTTGGAGTGTGTAACATTTGAACATGTTCCTTTCTTTTTGGCACTAGTGCCTTGAGTCCTTTTTTCTTTGGTATGTGTATATTTGAATGTGTCCTCTAATTTGAGTGTACAGTATTTGAATATGCCCCTAATTTGAGGTCTCCTTAGACAAATTTTATGTGACATTGAGTTATCCTGTGTGTGTGCTTGATTGTTTTTAGATCTTTTGATTGTTATTTCTTGACATTTTTGTGATTCATATCATGTATCTTAGTTCTTGTTATCTTTTGATAATGTGAGCTTCATTGATACATCTACTTATACATGACTCCACTATATGCTTCTTTACTACATGATTGATACAAATACAACATAATTATATTATCCTTTTAAGATAAGTTAACTATCACATTACATTCCCCTCACCTAAAAATGGGGGCATATCAGTGGGGAAATGTCATAGAGACATGAGTCCATATACACACATTTGATAGAATGGGTAGAATTTATTATAGTTTATATGATTAAGATATACACATGGGACATAATATTATGAATTTATCACTAAATTTCATAGGTTTTGGACTTGATTTTTAGATTTGTGACATATATTATACATAATTACAAATCATAGATTAAATTTTTAATAGATAATTTATCTTGGGACACATTAGAGGTGCATATTTCATGAAAATCCACCGAACTATAGATACATATTAATATTATACACATATTAATGCACTTACCTTACCAAGAGACACCATTTGATCATTTATCTATCTATTATAGTTGGCTCCTTTTATTAGTGTGATTGATATTTAGTTCCCTTGGTGGCCTTATAACTATGTTTTTTAGGTTGATATGGTTACGCCATTTTACCTAGGTGAGATTAGATAGATTGGCTAGATTATGTATTCATTTAGGTTGTATGATTGAGATTCAGTGATTCTTAATAGCTTTGCCATAACTCACCCTTCCATTGGATTATGATCATGATCACGATTAACTTATCCTTTTCAAATCTCCAAGGATTATGTGTAAGCCTATCTCTAATTCTTCAACTATGAAGCATCATTACCAAATAAGAGTACCAAGTAGAAACATGGTTGCATCGACACATAAGTGTACTCCTTCCCTTCTCTCTTTTATTTTAATTATTTCAATTATTTCAATTTTTATATTTCATACATGAATTAAACTATAAAATTATCTTAGTTTTAGGTAATACATACAAATAAAAAATTCAAATAGGGCTCAAGCAAAGATAAGGTGTGATGTACACATTGTGATACATAATTATTTAATTTAACCTATTAATTTAGTCCTTATGAATTTAAAGATTAAATGGGGAGAAACTATATATTTTAAATATATATTTTATTTGATAAAATATTCTTTCATACTTGAAAACTATCACTCATATCTCAACCCTTTCAATTCATGACCTCCTTGTAGCTAAAAGGATAAAATTCACCATCTCAATGTGCCTAAATGTTTAGATTATGGTCTAACCTTAATATTCTTATTTTATAGATCACTTATAGTGAGAAATATTAGTAAACCTTATATATATATATATATATATATATATATATATATATATATATTACACTATAAGTTATAGATCTTTAGAAACTCTTTATTCTCTAGGACACTACCATCAAGATTATGATACCAACATTAATGTTAATGTCCCAATTCTAACACTAGTGTTTTTACCATACAAACACTCAAATTTTAAAATCCTTTAACATGTATGGGTTAGCTTATTTTTCTTAGTTAAACCTCTCATGATATATCTTTAGAAGGTGTTGTATAAATACCTTTCAAAGAACATTAATTATCATCAAGTAATCTTCAAGCACATATCTAACATTTACCAAGAAAAACCATCTCTCAAGATCACAATAATACCCTATTATTCCCTATTTCCATACCAATAATAGGATTAGTATTCTTACAGGTCTGAAACATTGAAAGAGTAGTCCATAAGTACTATTTTTGAAGTTTAAAGTTAAATCACTACATGTAATTACATATAGCATATCACACCATTTTTAAAGAACAATCCCACATAAGGTGATAACTACATTATTCTAAGGACCTCTTCAAATTATATGGATATGTAGGAGACACTAATATATAAAGGGTTATTTGAGGTCAGATCAACTTCACTTGAACACACTAGCCCTTTTTTTTCCATAGTTACTCTTTCAAATAAACATGTAATATTTTTTTATAGAAGACTAAAGCCTTTTTGAGAGACATGTTGAATCAATACGTTTTCCATTTTTTCACTATGAAAAATGTCAACAAACTAAGAAAATCATCTTTTAAATTTACAAGAACCAATTTTTTTACCTTATTTTTTATTAATGCTAACCCTAAATAATATGGACTTGTGTATAATTAAAATTATAAGATATGACTATTAAGCATGAATTTGAATATAATAGGTTATAATTGATTTACTTATTTTACTTTATAATTATAGAACACACAATAAAAAGATAATATAATTAGCTTCATTCAACACTATTTAGGACTAAGATAGATTGTTGATGGTAGGAAGGATGATAAACTAGAATATAGGCCACTTGGATTAGATGTTGGATCTTTGAATGTAATCAGATGGTATCACCAGCCTTGGGTTACTCATGTCTCTATTATATTCCTTATTAGATGGTTATATCCTTGTATATTTTTCTTATCTCTTTTGATATAGGTAGATGCACCTATTTTTACTTCAACTTTGTATACAATCCTAAGGTCTAATTATGTGTGTAGTACCTTGTAATCTATCTCCTTCGCTTAAAACCCTAAATCCACTTGTAATGATATAACTAGGCCTACAAAAGGGAATAAATATGGATTGAGATTACCCCACCCACTCCTAATTTAATGGATAAATTATACCTATATATCCAATATTCCAAAAAGGGAATTTAAGCCACATGTAGTTATCCTCATTATGTGCATGTGTGAAATTACTGCTCATTCAATGTATACAACTTGTGATCTATCTTTCAATACTTATAAAATGGAAAATTTTACTTTAATATGAGGTGATTTATACTTAGATAATATTGTCTCATTTTGATTGATTTTCAAATTTAGAAGTATAGGCAAATCCATTTGAATGTGTAGTGGTGTATAGATGTATGTTAGATAGATGTTATATGGGTATTAATCCTAATTTCTTTTTTGTATTTATATGATTATTTTTGGGTAATATATTACACCATAGAAAAGCTAGCTAATGGAAAAAACCATATGAATGATTTGTTTTTAAAAATTGGTGTTTATTATTGAAGAATGGCATCATCATATTTAAATGGTACCATGTGGATGGTACCTTTTGAGTATGATGTTTTTATCCAAGATACATGAGCATTGTTATGATTATTTGGATATCTTTGAGTATGATAGTTTATTGGTTTGACATAGACAAGTTAATTCCTATAGGTGACTAGAAAAAACCTTAAAAAGATTGGATCCATAGATAACATGAGGATGTGAATGAATATGAAATTAGAGTCAGATAAGTGCGTACAAGTCATGTAGGTTGAAGGTATGTCAAAATTATTATTTCCAAGTGTATAATACCCTATTTTACTATCTAAAAATACCCATTATTTATTATGGTGTTGAAATTTAATACAAATACTAGAGTAAAATTATAGAGATACACTTGAGTGTGAACAACATACTTTTTATTTATGAAAAGGATTTGATGTGTAATCTTCTCCATTAAAACCTAAATTGAACAAGTAAAAGTCAATGTCCATGATTTGAAATTCAAAATTTGAACTATAATTTAAATTTGAAATGTTTTAAGAGAAATTAATAAGTATAACTATATGTGATTAAGTTATGTTGTGTTATAACTTATTAGAGATGTTTCTTCCTAATTGAAGCATTAGATAATGGTTCATATTGCTAAGTTGCATATATAAGCAAAATATATATCACTGTAGACTCTATAATTCTCTACATATTTATAATAAAACTATGTGAATATGAATAAATAATAGGAGTATGGGTTCATAGAACCCATATTGAGAGACATGTGGTTTGTATGACATATGAGTGATAATAACACAAATTAGTGCTCTGAACATTTGAATATGGTGTGTAGTATATGAGGATTTTATGGAACCCACTATGGATCTCGGATGTAATGGTCTTTCAAACACTAACTACCAAGTAAAGCAGATTTCATGTTTCTTATTTTGAATTATTAACCTTAGTAGTTTTGGTAAATAATTGTTCAAGTATAAAATTCTCTTATTCAAGTGGATGTTCATATAAAATTCCATAAACTATAATTGCATGATTGGCATTAATGTATTTAACACACTCATGCATAGTATAAGGTACCTCTCAAAATGTATGTATCCAAAGTCATCCCAATAAAATATCAAAGACACCCATGTACTATATAACTAAGAAGGTATTAACTACATTTGAGGGACCCAACTATAAGGTAAGTCAATCTCACCAAGAACCTATAGTGAGGTCCCATCAAATGATTTAATTAATCTAGTTGAAGGATGTGAATCATGATTTCTATAATCCAAATGCATAATTAATGTCATGGTACAAATATTCTCACTTTCACCATTATTAATTATAACACTATGTATATGTTTGTGATAGATATATGCTTGAATGAATGACTAATGGATATCAAAATCATCATCCATAATATCACATCATCAAAATAAATAAAAGGTATTTGAGCCATAGGAGGTGTGTGATGGGTATAAGTACAAATAAACCCATACAATGGGTGATCATAATGTGATGGATGATGACTTCAATTATATATCATTTGTATTTCTAGATCCTTCTTAGAATGGTCTTTAAAAGGTTTGTTAAATATTTTCTATTTTTGTGATCACCAAGTTGTGAACTTGATTCCTTTAGAGGATTATCAAATGTAATATTTTGGTTATCGAATGGGTCTTAGATCTTATTCTTTAAGTTAAAACATGTATTTTATAATTCCCATAGCCTTGGTGATAGTGATAACAATCATTCACATCATACCCTTTGGGTAGAGGTATACTCATATCAACCTCTATAGGATGAGGGAGAGATATAAAGTAATTCTCTACCAGTCACGAGAGAAATGAAATGGTAGACTAAGGTATGAATGTAAATTGTCTCCTTGTTACATTGGATAAGACAAGGTGATTAGGTTATTGTGATACCACATTAACCATCATAGTTGTTTCCTATTTAGGTTTAGAATATTTTACCTTGCAACTTGGTTTGATAGTAAAGTTGGTATTAGATGTAGATGTATTCAGTGCATTTGATACATACTTAAGTTTTTTCAATGAGATAAGTTTCATTTAATAATTGTGAATAATATCGCATAAGTCATCAAAATATTTAAATTTTTGAAAATAATAGACTCATGTAATGGGGCAAGAAAAATTTGCTTGAATATGTCTTGGAAATATTTGTCCACAATTATATTGGTCATTGTAGATAACATTGTCTTTTACCTTAATACATATTCATTTATAATTTTATAGGTTCCTTATTTTATTTTTTCAATTTGGGCATAAGAAATACTTTCAGTGATATTGATAGAAAATTATGCCAAAATTTGATTTGTAAGATGTTTGAATACATTTACTGATTGGATTAATAAATCATAGAACCACCTTAGAGCATAATATTTTAATATTTTTATATATAATCTAGTTAAATTTTTATCATTAGAGGCACAATAAATCCATTCCAATTAAAAATATCAAATTTTTTGTTCAAGATCACCCTTTCTATCATAAAGTGTGAACTTAGGTGCAACAAAACTAGATGGCAAGGGGTGAAAATATTTATCTGGTGCAAGAAGGTTATGAAACACCACTTGTGAATCAATAACATAAGGTGATTTTATATAATTTATTTCAATATTTATTACCTTAGTTTTCAACAAAAAAAATAGTTTGAACAAGAGCTTGTACCTCTTGGTCTTTCAGGTTAGATATTTGAGGTGTACCCATAGGCATTAAAATTGACAATTTGGTTGAAGTATTAAAGCTTATAATGAAAGATGTAGAAATATTAGTTTTAATAAATAATAGTTGAAATAAAAAATCCATTCCTCTATTATATGTTGGTAGATTTGATGGAATGAAATCAGTTGTAGTATCTTGTAAGGATTCACCATCACTAGGTGAGAAAACCTTAGCCTTAGCATTCTTACTGATTCCATCTCTTGTAACATACAAAAATGCATATATTAATCCCTTATTATTAATATGAGTAAATAATTATTCTTTTTATTCCATTTTAAAACACATTTTTTGATTAAGATGTTCCATTACTTACAAATGTAGAATGTAAAATTTAAAATAAAGTACAACCACCCAAAATCCTAACTGACTAAAAAATCTAACAATTAGAAAATTATGCATTCATATAGATTAGGTTAACCAAAATTTTTACCCTAAAATATATATTAATGGATCTAGGGTTAAATGTCTAGATATATCCTAAACCATAAGGGTGATAAACTATCTCTATAGTAGGCCAATTAATTACAAACTCAGATAAATAATATTCTAAATTTAAATACTAAGATATGCAAACAATAGTAAGTACAAACAATGATTGATATTAAATTAAATGTAAAATCATACTCAGTTGTATTACTATGCACATTCATATTTTATATGAAATAGAATATAAATAGAGTGGATCTATTTTTTGGATCAGTCGTCAGATTCTAGAAATTTGACTTCTATAGCCTCATATACTTGCATCGACCTTGGATGGTTGTGTTATATCTTTTGTTTGAATTAGATGTAAGTGTCTAGTTTGGAATACATATTAGATCTAGATATGATGGCTTGGGATATTATATATTCTATGTCACTTTCACTCTGGTGTGCTTAGATCTAGATCATGTGTTGTCATTTCTTGTCAAATAGAAAAACCCTAGTTCTTCATCTTCATAGTGACTGGAAAAAATGGGTTAGTGGGTTCATGGTGTCAAACTAATAAAAAATAACCCTATATTATTTTGTGTTTCTTAAAAAGACACTACTCCAAAGAGGGCCTTCAATTGATGTAGTTATCCCCTATTTTATTGGCTTATGTGTGCATAAGAGTTAAAAATGTGAAAACCAAGAACAATAGTGGCCCAGTTGTAACTTAGCAAATATGACTCATGTCATGCTCCTTTAATAATTTATACTTGTAAATGTGTTGTCCTCTTGAATGATAGATAAATAGATGAAAATAATGAAGCTTTACTCACTTGAATGTTTGATTGAATGATTTTCATATTTTTCCTTTTGATTGTTAGTGTATTTGTTAGGTGAAAAATGAAAAAGGATTGATCATGAAAATATGCCAATCCTTTTGGATAATATCTCATATTAAATCACTTAGGCTAACCATAGGGAGACATTTTATTTTAAAATTTTATTACTTTAAGGCACTAGACACTTATCTTGGAATATAATACTTCATCGATGTAGGCATCTGACTAGGATGAAAGTGTTTGAGAAGATGGAAAACATGCATAGGTCCAAAACATGTAGAGACAATAGATAAGGGGGTATATATCACTTTGAGTATGACATAAGTTATGATTCATCATAATAACATTATTTTTACAAATATATAATCAATGAACATAAAGAGATAATGGATATAAGCATTTTGGTAGCCGAAAAGCCTTATAACTGAGAGGAAAATCCAAGGCATGTATTTTCCAAGTGTACAAGATTGAGGTGATATATAATTCATATTTAGTTTATATATATTTATTGTATAAATATGCCTCTACATAATGATGCTCATATTTTTAAAAAATATGGTTATGGACAACAATATCTACAACACTTTGGTTATCAAGGTCAATAATTGGGTAAACATGCACAAGGCATCACTTGGCCTATATCTACATTTGATTATAATGATCAACAAGGAATGGTTTATAGTATTAATATTAATTAAAATCATTCAAAGATACATTTTTTAATGCAAAAGATCAAGAACCTACAAATGAGAAAAAGTCAAAGAATAAATCACAAATAAAAAAGGTAATGTTACGAAAATATCAATGGGAATATATAATATTTAAAACAATATTTACAACAAAAAAGGTGAAAAATAAATATACACTTGATAAATATAATGTTCCAACTATGGATATAAATGAGGAAAATACAATCCCTTATTCAAATCAAGCCAAATCCACTTCTCATATAGATGGTAAATAATATTTAGATGAATAATTAAATAAATTATGTTTTAATATGCTTGGTAAATTACCACATAATATATTTGTACCTATAATACCCGGTACCTAACAATTGAATCCATCACCATAAAATGAGAAACCAAATGAGTAAAAACTTACCAAAAGATCATGATACACTTTCTAGCTATGTTATGCAAACATATGTCACATCTCATTATGAAATATTAGACATCTTATATTCCATGTAAATTCTCATATTCATCTTGAGATAATTAGATAGATTCTACATCTTAAAACACTCTAGAGCCACTAAAAATGTTCCTACTACTGCTACTCTAAATATACCTAATAAAAATTTAAAAAATGGGTTCCATAAACTAATACATATGTCACTTCTACTCCATGGTCTCATACTCATATGAGGTATACATAGTCTTAACTATCTCTGATGTCATATATGACACAAATATATGCTCCTTAGAAGTACCACTAGTTTTATATACCATATTCAGACTTAGAATTAACTATGGGTATCCATTGGATGGGATCATAGGGTATCATTTTTATTTACAAATACTCCAAGAAATACAAATAAAACAAACTTTAAATAAAATACAAACACAGTCAAAAAAATCAAAATACCAAAAAAATAGCATTTCCTAGTTGTACTATTTATTATACCTATGTTTTTTTATCCATGTTAGTATATAGTATATCATTCCTTTTCATATATATATAAATACATTTCATGTATAATTTGAGTATGATACAGGCATAACCAGATACATGATATATGCACATATAGATGTTGAGACTTCACTCTTCCCACAACATAAGTATATTGGGGGAATCTACTTATTTGATCATGATACACCAAAGTTATATTATTCTATGATCACTTTTTGTTATCATGTTTGAGCTTATATATGTACACATGCATATATTCATGCTAATACCTTTCACAATTTACTTGACATGTTATGTACTTAACATTTTTTACAAAAAATGTATTTGCATGAACTAGTATATTATGTTCATGTTGGTTGTATATATTCCATGCTTTTATTTATACACTTCCTTGAATTTTAATTTCATTCTATTATCTTGAATTATATTATTTGTTGAGCATTTAAATAAACTCCATTTATTTTATTCCCTAGTCCTTTGCTTACCTACTTATACATTTGAATATGTTACTATATGCTTTTTGTACATTTTACTAAGTCATGTCCCTTCGTTGTGAAACATTTTAACATGCCCCTTGTATGATGTCTCTTTAGACAATTCCATTTTTATTTTCTTTTGAGTGATCTTGTATGTGTGCTTATTTACTCATTTTTTAACCTTAAATTGGATGATGATCCTAATTTGGTGTTAATAGGTTTAAAAATACATAAATGATAATGCACAAGGGTGATAATCAGATCTATAGTTGGCCAATTGGGTGTTAAACTTAGATATAAACATACACTAAATTTATTATTTTGATAATAGTCCAAATATATAAAGTACAACTAAGATATGCATGTAAATGAAAAATAAGTAATATACTTATTTGGTTATGATGCTAACACAATGATAGATCTAGAAGAGGTAAAAAATAGTATGAAATAATTATTTGGTATAGTCATTAGATTCTTGATCTCACACTTTTGATGATATTGACACTAATGTCACCTTGAGATGATTACATCAAGGCTACTATTTGGGTTTGACATAAGTTTCATGTAGAAAATAACAACTAGAAAAGGATGTGGCCACCTAGATGCTTCTACGTGTGACTTTACCCTCACTCTAGTGCATTCAAATCTAGGTCATGGACTATCAAGTCCTCATGAAATGTCAAAACCCTAGGTCTTCTTCTTCATGGTGACCTTAGGGGAAAATGGGTTAATGGACACATGATTTCATGTTAACCCCAAATACCCTCTATCATTAAGTGTTGCATACATATCTGATACTCCAAAGAGGGCCTCAGACTAATTTAGTTCTCCCTTATGTGTTGGCTTATATGTTAATCATGTAATATGTGCAAAGCATGTACAATAGTGGCCTAGTTTATAACTTAGAAAATCAAGCACTTGGGCTGCTCCTTTAGTACTTCACACATGTATATGTGTTTTTCCTATTATTAATATGGAAATAGGGAAGCTTTATTCAATTTAATTTTTGATATAATGCTTTTGATAAGTTTTATATTAGAGGTAAAATAACTGAGAAGGGTGTTAATTAATGATTCAATTATTTCAATTCCAAATCCAAAACCTCAAAATCTTATCCACTCAAGATAAGAATTCATGAATCATATAAACCAATTATTGCAAATAATAAAGGAAACTATGCAAGATCAAAGCATATAACACATGTATTATTGGTAAACCATCATGGGGGATAAAAAAACACTCTCAATACTACAAATACATGGAGTAAAATCCTATCATATATCACAAACAAATTACTTTAGTGAAGCACCCACTTCATAAGGAAAACCAACCCCTAAGCATGGACAAGCACCCACTTGCCCTTAGATGTTGAGCACCCACACAACACCTCTGATATCAATACCTCCATAACTCTAATTTCCTCTCAATATTTTGTATAAATATTTAATATAAACTCTCTTCAAGCCTTCACACTTCTTCAAGCCTTCACACACAAGTAATGCATCCAAAACAACCTTTTAGATCACTCTACACCTCTTCGTTCATCTTCAATATTCAACCCTATAAGAACACTATTAAAAAATAATAAATATGATGTATAGTTTGTATACATATTCCTAAAACTAATCTACTCTTAAATCCATCCACAATCATACTCACACTCCTCTTTTCTTTGCTTGTCAACTCTTCAATCCTTCATCTTTATTTATGCTCTTTATAGAGCCTTCATGATCAGTACCTTCTTGGTCAACCATAAGACATAATTTAACCCTTAATTCTTATATAAAACTTATAATAAGATTAACACCACCTACAAAGGCCTTATATAGCTCTAATATATCACGCTTGAGTAGAAACATCATTCAATTAGGCCTAAGTAACCCTTTTAGGTCCATGGAGACTTATTCATCTTTTTAACACTTCACCAAGTAAAAAAGGAACACAAGACCACTTCAAAGAACATAGTTCCTTGACACATGACCCCTAATACACCCTTAAGTGGTTAAATTCATCACTAAATATCTCTACATATGAAAATCCTATCAACCATTTTCCTTGTACATGAAAACACCATGAATGAACAAAAATTCAATCTTTCAAGAAATGGTTCATACTGAAGATGAATTGGTCAAACTTCCAAAATCCGTAAAAATGATCCTCAAGGAGTATAAAAAATTCTCTAATAGATAATTCACCATGAAAAATATAAACACTATCATTAAAAACTCAAACATGCTTCTTTGGTTACTTACATAAGAAAGTCAAACCTTTAGTCAACTTTAAATCGCAATAAATGCAAATGTATAACTAGTCAAACCTCTAAATCATTTTTATTGAATTTAATTTAAATTTATATACCACTTTAAGGTTTAATAAATCATAAAACTCATCCATCATCAAAATTTATAAACAAAACATTATATAATGGTTTTCCTTTGTATGAATTCCAATGGTCACTTTTTAATGCAAATTTGATGAAGTATGGAAACCAGTGAAATGTACTTGGCAGAGAAAATTTGAACCACCATAAATTTTTATATACATCATGGCAAGACATAAAATTTTAAACACATGTTATAGTCATAAAATTTAATAAACCCATGTGACCACTTTCTTCTAATGCCTTCACATGTGTGAATGCTAACATCATCAATCTGCTTAGGAAATTCTACCAAGATGACTAGGATAATCTAGACCTTCACAAGACTAATCAAATGGATAAATTTCACTTAAAAAATTAAACCAAGTAATATTTACCCCTCATATGACCCCTCAAACATTGTCAACACAACATCAACATCCATCATCTTGCCTAACCAAACAAACACTGCAAGGTCCATGCATGCTCACTAAGGCACACTTTGTCATTGAGAACCATGCATACATATCAATTCATGGAAAATATTTGCCAAATTATGTAAATAATTGACAAAAAATCAACGATATCCCAATTTTTAATTGATTTCAACACTTTTATTTTTTTTCAAATCCAAAAACAAAGTTATTCGCATACTCTTTCTCTCTTTACAAACACTTTCTCCCCCTTTGACACAATGACAAAGTGGGCTTACCTACTAATCCTGAGGACCCATAATTTTTTTAAAATCCAACATAAATAAGGGATAACCCTTAATAAATGATATATATCTACCCCTATGACTATTTATATCAATCCTTACCATGACTACCTCAAATCTACTCATTGACAACACTCTTGTTTTACCATGCACTACTCTATGAAGAAGAAATGAACAATATCAAGTAATAGGAGTGATCACACCTTGAAAACACTAAGAGGGAATCAACCTAAGTCACTTGAACTTAGGCACCCCTGAAATGATATAAATCTCCCCCTATTACTATGTATATCATTCCTTACCATGACTACCTCAAGTCTACTCATTAAGAACACTCTTCATTTACCATGCATTGATCTATGAAGAATAAATGAAAAATATCAATAAAATATGAGTGATCACACCTTTAAAACAATAATAAGGATTCCACCTAAGTCACTTAAACATAAATACCCATTTATCACCTTTAGATCATCTCCTATCATGATGAAATTTCATAGTTGGCTTCCATTTATCTCTCACAAGTCACTCACATATTGAAGATTGGACATTCAAGATCTTTCTCAAACATATATGATGCATAAAACCAACTAAAAAACATATTTATGGATATAAATACCTTATTTTTTTGAATAAAATGACAAAAATCACTCTTATTCACACTAGCCTTGCCTATAGGCCTAGTAGCCCTACCTGAACCTTGCAAAGCCAATAACATTTTGTGTATGCACCCTCATGACTTAAAATTTCATATATGGAGAAAAAAATATGAAACCTCATGAATGATAAGAATAATCATCCAAATATTCCTTTTTAACATATCTCATTCATAAACTAACTTGGCAATCAGCGCTCAATTTGCACAAAATCTCAACCATAGGACAAACTATACATTTCTAGATGACTGTAAAGCATTTTATGAGCACACATTTGGCCATTTAAATTTATTAGGTATCCTTAGACCTCAACTCCTTTGTGAAGATCACTAACCCTTATGGTGTAAAAATTAGGGTATAAAAATTAAATAAGGTCATCTTGCCATCTTCCAATCAATGCCATCATCTAAAACTTCTTTCACACCTAGAGGTCACCAATACACACCATTGAACCCATTTTTGAGGTCTAACTCCTTTGGGAACATATATAACCATGAAATGGTTTTTGACATGCTAGCCCTTAAGTAAGTACAATCATACCTAAGAGTCATAAAAAATCTTCAACTTGCCCTCAAGATACCTTCAAATATTAAAACCACCTGAAGCATACTTTTATGAGGTCAACACACCTTTTTATTTCACAAAGTCATCTTAAGTACTCATAAATAATATTTTGACACCTAGAAACCTCATGATTATGCTTGTAGACCCTATGTATACCCCTATCACTATGCCAAAACACCTTCATCTAATCATGGGATCCTTATAATATCTCCATAACACCTTTTTCACATATACACATCAACTCCAACTAGCCTCCACCCTTGGTTGGCCTCATAAACCTCAAATACATCAATTTTTCAAGATAAACACTCACTAGGAAGTAAAAACTAAGCAAAATGGTCAAGCTAAACAAATGGTCATGAAAGATTCATGAAACCAATCCAGCACATAAAACCCCCTGGATTAGACTTAGACACATACTCTTCACACTCCATATCAACCTTACATTCAAACTTCATGATTAGGCCTTCTAAACTAAGCATAAAAGTATGACTAAAAATTGCCTTTAGGACTAATGCCCTTAAATAGATTTCTTGAAACTTTTCATCTCAAACCTATGGAGCAAGATCATGAACTTATGGTTCCCCCTTAACCAGTGACCTTTTATTGAATTATAGAAAAGGATTTGACTCCCATGCTTTATCTTATATATTTAAATTTTTATTTTGTTAATGGCTTAGTCATAATATCTACAAGTTGTTCTTTTGTAGGCGCATACTCCAACTTAACACTTTGATTACTTACTTTTTCTCTCAAAAAATGATATCTAATAATAATGTGCTTAGTTATTTAGTGCATAACATGATTTTTTAAGATACTAATTTCACTAATATTGTCACAATAAATAGGACAAGGTCTATTTTTTCTTACCTTATAGTCTTCTAAGGTTTTTTTCATTCATATTACCTAAGTGAAATATGATGAAAAACTATATATTTATCTTCTGGAATTGATAGGTATATATAGGATTGCTTCTTACTTAGCCAAGATAGAAAGAATTCACCCATGAATAAAAAATCACAACTAATACTCCTCATATCATCCACACATCTTGATTTTGGGTTCTTTAATTAATTCAAATTTGGTGCGAAATATTCTTCCCAACAATCTGGCATGCTGGCCCTATTACATGAGAAGTAAGTTCACATGTGCTCATTTGAAGCACATAGAAAAAGAGTGTTTCCCAAAGGATTTAAAACATAATGTTGTATGCTTTTTCATCTTTAATAACACAAGTCTTAAAAGGTTTTTCAATTCCATAAATATATTACTATTATCCTTGTTATTCTAGATTTGACTACCACTATAACTAAGATCACCATTACTATTTAATAGTAGTGACAAAAGAAAAAGATACCCATGACTTAGAATTAAACCATATACAACCTCCAACACTTAAAATAATTTATCACTCATAACAACACCTATGTCTCATTAATTACTTATTAAATTACAAGATAAAGATGTTATATCTATTATCTAAAGGATCATTATGCAAATGATTACAATAAGGGCTTTTATACTTGTGTTTCCCTAACCAAGTGTCATAATTCTAACTATCATGAATAAATGGCACATGGGTTCCTAACAAATTGAGATTCATGGCTCTTAAAATGAGTAATTCTTGTAGACTTGACCCTTTGTACCCCTATATCCCTATTCTATGCTATATCATGGTGGCCATGTATTTTAATCCTTATGGGTTGGTATAAAACCTTTGATCAATGGGATCAAAGTGTCCCATTTGAGTTGTTCTTCTAATTGTTCTCACATTCCTCATGCTCTAATTCTAATGTGCTCCCCTAGTCTTTCACTTTGGTTCTAATTTATCTATTCTTAGGTCATTCATGACACATTATCTCTTGATTGGGTCCTCTCACACTGGATCTCCTATGCCATTGTCCTTCCATGCTCATCACCTTTCACACCTTTTAGCTACATTCCATAGTCCTCCTACACCATCATATTTCCATGCCAAGCCAATCCTTGAACCAAAATAGATAATGGTCCCTCTGTACCACATGTCAAAATGGAACAATACTTGGTCAAAATTTAGGGGCCAACATCACCCCACACTATGCTTTTAGTCCGTCTTGGACTAAATCATGCTAGCATCCTCAAAACATTATGGCCCCTTCTGCTCAAGTACCTTCTTCAATCCATCTCAATGGGATAATGTGTCAAGGACTTTGGAAGTTATTCTCTTAATGGTCTCTTTTGATTATTTCAAATCCTTAAGCTGAGTTAGAGTCTTATTCCTTTTCATCTATTCATCGAGGGATATGCTAGCTTCCTTCTAGATGTCTTCTAATTTGGAGAACTCCTTATCAACCTAACCTTAGAGTATGGAAAAACTTGTGTTTATTTGTTGATAATGGTTATTAATGGCATCTTTCATCATTTTAACATTCTTAAATGCCTTCATACATATAGTGTGGTCTTTTATTAAAAGGGCAACATTAGTTGCTTGCTACCTCAAGACCTCCTCATCATGGAGTTAGGCCTCTACTATTTTATTTGGGCATGCTAGGCTTGTAAAAATGCCATCCAAAATGAGGATAAGCTTCTTGAATCTCTCTAAGGTACTCTTTAAAATGTCTACTACCATGTGAATTATTTAATTATTTCCTTGGACTTATCTCTTGGTGCAAGGCAATCCTTATTATTTTTAAGAAAAAGCTCAACCAAGATTTCCAATTTCCTGATGGCATCCCCATCTAATGGTAAACCATCTATAAGTGTCAGTTCTTCTTTAAAAATTATTTTAAAAATGTTTAAATCCTTACCTTAGCCTCGGTGTCTTTTATATTTGTTGCGTTAAGGAGGCCATTTCCTCAGCTAGCTTGCTTTTGTACAATTGATTTATTATACATCCCTACAACACTACCATGTTTCCTTTCTACCATGCACATGTCTGAATTTGATAAAATTTATTATCACATCATTTCCATGGCTAGTTTCAAAAATATGACACTTACCATTATTGTAGTGAACCTCTGTGGATTATTTCTCATGAGGTCTAGTAGTCTTAGAGCAGTCAGGCTAGAAAAAATATAGTCTAAAGGAATATAAAATTGAGACTCGTCATTGTACATCTTTAGAAGGAAGGACATCTACTTCCTTACTTTAAGGGTTTCATCCTTAGGGTGGAAGTGCAGACATTAAAAAATTACACACAAGCAGTTCTAGATGTCTGAATGCCTCGAGACCCCTTAAAGACCACCTAATCCTTCTTAACCCTTAAACCAATCCCTCTTAACATACACAAGTCACTCTTTTCCTATCACTATTTTCATATTACTATTTGAAAACACTATTTAGAAGTACTATTTGGAAACACATTTCACTATCACTATTCACTATATGATCCATTGTCATTATTCGTGGTGACAAGGTAAGTGACATGGCATGTGACATGGAAAAGTGACTCAACAATGATATGGTAAGTGATATGGTAATTGACATGGCTTGAAAGTGAGGTGGCTTGAGTAAGGACATCATACCCCACTTGGGACTTTCATCCAATATGCCTAATGACATCATTAAGCATCATAAGGCCCCCTTCAAAGTATGGCAAATTTATCCTCATAGGGCCATCATCTAACATGAATTTTTATCCCCATGCATAAAAATGGCCTTCAAAGTGGTGTTTCCACTTTTTGGGTGCTTTTGGAAAAGATATAAGTGGGTGGTGGAAGGTACTTTAGATCCATTACACACATGGGCATGCTATCCACTTATTTTGGACACACTTACAAAGTGGGAGATACACTTATGAAGTAGGAATTCCACCATTTTTTTTCCTTTATGACCACTTATCCACCCATGGGGAAAAGATATAAGTGGGTGGTGGAAAGTATTTTGGACTCATTTGGGTCTATGGGAATTATCTCCACCCATTTTTGGACACATTAATAAAGTGGGAGGCACTTTAGCAAAGTATAAGACACAGTTTGTGAAGTGGGAATCCCACCACCCTTATCCCATGACTCATTTATGATCCCACTAGGAAATTGACACCATGTTTCACTATTCCCTTCTTTTGGCATGTTTCTTAACGTCAAATTATATAAATATGACCTCCCCTTCACCCATGGGTAAAGTTAGAATTTGGTTAGAGGATTTCATCTTGCAGGTTAGTCAATCATGAAGGAGGTCACTCATCTTGGAGGAGAAAAGCATCAAGTAGCTAGACTTTATATAAATTACTATAGGATTATATCTTTACCATCTTCAATGAGCCATCTACATCAACAATATTCTTCAAGCTTCTTAGGCAGCTTTGTTTTAATTTGGTTACTTTCCATTTCTTCCTTTCTTTGCATTTGGCCTTCTTCTTTCATTTTCTTTCTTTCTTTCCCATTGACTTTCTTATTTCACTTTATTTCTTTTGTTTTCTTTGCCATATTTTCTCTCTTAACCTCTTATCTTTATTTCTTATCTCTTTGCCAATTTTTAGCTCTTAACCTCTATTTACCATTTATCCACTCTTTACCTTTACCATTTTTTTTACCTTCTTGACTTCTTGACCATATTTCCATTTACCCCTTTACCTTCTTGAACCATAAACATAACCATGTCTTCTTTAATATCATTTTAGCATTCAACTTAATGTTATTTTGTTAAATCATTAGAATTGATAATAAAATTATTTATTTCATTTGAATTAAGTACTTTCATTTATGTTATGCAACTTTATTATCAATCTTTATTTCATCAAACATTAATTTGTCTTTATAGTGGATTGATAGCCTCTAAGCAAGTTCACACTTCTTGGATCTATCTTTCTAGGTGATCCACCCATCTATCTAACTAACAACCCCTTTTGTTAGTTCTTTCTTATTGTAGGTTATTCATCCCTAAACAAAGAGGAGTTTTCACATCAAGTCTAGATTCAATGTGCACACTTTTTACCAGGTTTTTATACACACCCTTCATTTTATTTTTATCTCTCTTAAGAAAAGTAAAAATTTAGAGAAAAAAATAAGTTATTCCAAAGATAGAGGTCCTTGTCCTGTACGCCAAACTGGTAACATTCACACATAGTGGAAAACTCTATTTATTCCTATTCCTCTTTAGTTGGCCCCTTCCCCCTTTCTAGGTCTCATTCAATGTCATATTCTTGATGGCTTCATGATTCCATCTCACTTATTCCCACTCCATCAATATCAATTTGATCCCTAGATGGGGCCTCCTACCCTGTGGATGGAGTCTTTTCAGAGTTTGATCTTGAACTATGAATTTGCACTTATGAAGTCTCTTGTTGAGCCTCTTACCTTAAAGGGTATTGTGGGGATGACCCTATGGTATTCCTAGTAGAAGGTAGAGGTAAAGGTGGTTATGGAGGTGGGAAAGGTGGAAGAGTGTGCTAAAAATATGAAGGATTCAGGGTAGGTGAGTGGGAAGGAGTAGAATGAGTAGGATATGGTGAGGTAGGGGGAGATGAAGTGTTAGTAGGTGATGGAGAAGGTTGAGGTGGTGAAGGTGAAGGGAGAGGTGGAAAAGGTGAAGTGTGAGATGGAGGTGGATGTGGAATGGAAGAAAAAGAAGTAGTGGGTTTGGAGGGATACTCTTATGTCATCCTTTATCATTTTTATTAGGCTTGCTACCCACTAGAATTAGTGCTTGGCTCTGGATGCTTCCTTCATATTTGTGATGCCTAAGAGAGCCTCTCCTTAGGGTATTCATATTAAGGGTACCAGTGAGGGTGTAACATGTAAAAATATTTATGGGCATATTCCCTGATCAGGATATCCTTAACCTAGATATTGGTTAAGTGAGTTTCCCCTCTCTATAAAGGCCTTCTTACCTAGATATGCATACATTTTCTAGAGCGTATGGCACTTTGTGTCTATCTTCTCCACCTAGAGAATGATTGGTTGTTAATCATATATTTGATTGATGGAATCAATAAAGTATTGTATAGAGAATTCATATGTTAATTTAATCCATGCTCAAAGCTCTCCCGAAGGGTTCATTCGAATGTGTGCCAAGGAGTAATGCTACTTTACAATGAATTTTGTTTGGTCTGTAGTCAAGGTAAATCTTTTGGAATGTGCGATTCATTCCCAAAATCCACATTCATCCCATTGAACTAGTACCTTATCTTCATCTTGTAAGATGGATAAATGTACTAGGGGCAAGTGAAGGTTTTTAAGTGCTTGGTAGGGGACCTATGAGTGGGAGGGTACACCCACTTCAAAGACCCTAAGTTATAGTCAAGCACCCTGATATCATAAAAAATTATAAATAACAATATTTCTCCCCAAGGAAACCTATAATTGAGCATTTTGTGGGCCTTCTATGCATCCTTAATTATTTTTTGGGTAAAGTATAGTGCCCAATTATACTTTGTTTCCTGAGTGACTTGGTGAGGAATGTGTGGGTGGGCCATGTTCACCTCCTTCCATCGATCAATCCCTTCAACCTTAGTTGAAATGATCTATGATATGAATTTGAGGGTAGGATCCTATAGGTTCCTTATGTGCATTTCCTGCCCTTGTTTTTGCTACATAAGCATCATGGTGTCCTTTTGAATCTCCTTTGTGTCGACCAAGTCATCCAACACATTCACTCCCAAGCATTGAAGTCCCATAACTTTGCTTATCCTTTCCATGGTGATCTTGATTATGAACCCTATGAAGTGGATGTAGTCCTCATGGATGCACAAGAGTAAGATCTAAACTAACTCAGTAGGCTTATCAAAGTAATGCAGCTCAAAAATTTGAAAGAGGCCAGCCTTGTCTAGCTGGTTCTTGATGGACAAGTCATAGACCACTTGGTTCCTTATGTTGGTGTTCTAGACATGGTAGTCATTTTATATATTTACTTCATTTCCTATCTAATGGTTGTTATAGCCAAAAATTTTGGTATTTGATACCTTAGAGAACTAGTTATCTTTACACAATACTGACTTCGAGTATTGCATCTCTTATATCAAAAGAGATGGAGGGGGCAATGATGGGGCTTTCTGAATTGATGAGGTATTTTCCTATTTTATTTTCTTAACCATACTCTCTTCATGCCTTTCTTGGAAATGGATGACAAATATGTCCCACCTTTATAGTATAGTGGAAGATAGTTGTCACTCAAATGGTAGGAACCTTTCAAAGTGATTTTAAAGTGCATAAAATGACTCAAGCACCGTTAATCACTTTCATACCATATATGACTCTTGTGACTTTGGAACTTACACACCCAAATTTTTTACATACCTTGATTTAATTTCAAACTTATTATGTTTGTCACATTCATGATGCCTTACCCCATACTAAAAGGGATATGTAGTCCTCCATAAAAACACACTAAGTACAAAAACTCTAAATTACATTAAAGAAGAGATGCACACCTCAAGGGAAGTGCTATTTATTGAAAGTATAAAATTTTAATCTAATGGACTTAATACTTATTGATTACAAAAGTTTAGTTAAATAGAATCATAATACATTTGAAGCCGACTACCATTATAGTGCCCTGGGAGGAACTGACCATCCATTCATTTTAACCAACAAGATTTAGTAGGTTGAAAGCTATGTATTGTGAATAGACCATCCCAATGGATTTGGAGCTTCCCAAGGTGGCCCATGAACTTAGAGTCATATAATAGAAATTTAATTCTTATAGAAAATCCACACTTTCTATTTGCATTTCTCATATCATGACTTTAATGGGCAAGAAATTGAGCCTCATCTAGTTTCATCAAATCATCAAGTTAGGATTTAAAAGAGGCATCATCATCCATATTTATTACATGGGATATATAGAGATATGGGACCAATAAATCCATTGGTATAACTACTTCCTTTCCATACATGAGGTTGAATGGTGTACTTTTATTGAGGTGCTTATATGTAGTTTGGTAGGCCCAAAGTAATGTTGATACTCTATCATCCCAATCAATCTGACCAATATTGAATTTTTTTGTTAAATTGGTACCAAGGATCTTATTAAAGACTTTAACTATTCCATTGTCCTGTAAGTGGTATGGTGTCATCTTGTGGTGCATGATCATGAACTCAACCAATAATATGTGAATTTCATTCAAGAAGTGGGTTCCACAATCACTGGTGAAGCTTAGGGGACATAAAAAATGTGTTATAATATTATCCTAGATGAATCACTTAGCACTTATTGTAGTATAGTATTTTTTTGGCACTACTTTATCCCAACACATGAGCTATTCAATTGCAACAATGATGTACCATGAACTTGTTTGCCATTTTGCTAGAGTTATGGGTCTTATAAAATTGATAGCCCATTTTTTGAATGGTTTTCAAGATGGAATAGGTCACAACAACATAACATCTCTCTTTTTTGTTTTTTCTACATGCTAGCAGACATCACATTACCTAATATATGCCTTTTCATCTTTGAATAAAGTTGGCCACCAGAGTCCAGTGAGTAGTACCTTACACATAATAGCCTCTCCAACATAGTGTCCTCTAATAATACCTTCATAGACTTCTCATAGAACCTCATGGTGCTCATGTTGCACGACATAGTGGAAACACACATCCTCATGATCCATTTTATAAATGTCTCTTACTATGGGCTAATAAGGTGTGACATAGACCATAAGTTGATTTATTTCTTGTGAAGTGAAGGAGTCAAGTACGTAATCAATGTTGATAAATGCTATAATATTCTCTATATTTTTAGGTACCTGAGAAACTTGAAAGAGATATAATTCAATAATATCATCTTATATGTCATGTTGGGGTTCTCCATTTTCTGTTTAGGATAAATGATCAGGTCGATAGTTAGTCTTCTTGAGTTTTACTACCCTAAAAAACTAGAATTCTTAAAACAGGATAATCTAGTCACAAATTCTCCCATGTAGTACTGGTTTATTGACAAGGTACTTAAGGACTCATGGTATATATATAATGTAAATGGAATTCCTAAAATATACTAACTAAATTTTTTAGAGTGTAAACCATAGATAAAGCTTCACACTCAGTTATGGTATAGTTCCTTTTATTAGCTGTTGTCAGCTTCCTACTCACAAAGTAAATTGGTTGATACAAGTGTCCTTCACCGAGTTAAGCAAGTATCATGCCAAATATAATCCTAAATTCATCAACATGGACATGAAAAGGCTTTGTCCAATTAGGGAATTATAAGATAAGAGTGGTAACTAACCTTTCTTTGAGTGTTTTAAAAGTTACTTTTCAAGAATTTATCCATATAAACTATTCATTATTATTTAAAAGATCTTCAAGGGGCACTAAAATCTTGGCATAACCCTGAATGAACTTTATATAATATCCTTTGTTTCTTAGGAAGGTTCACACCTCACACTAAGTCTTAGGTGCTAGAATTCAGAGTATCATAGAGTCCTTGGCTAGGTCTACCAAGAGTCCTCCCTTACAAATGATATGCCCAAGAAGTACACCATATGGTGTTGTGATCAAACACTTCTTAAAATTTAAGGAAATTTGTTACACCCAATAGTTCTCAAGCATGATTCTCGAATTAGCACAATGGTCCTTGACCAACCCATATTCCATCTAGTCATCCAAGTAGACTTGGAGGAATTTGTGAATGAAATTTTTAAAAGACTTGATTGTAAGCTATGAAAACACTATTAGGGAATTTTAACCTAAAAGGCATGAAGTATAGGAAAAATATCCCCATATCATATTGAAATTAGTCTTGGATTATCATTCCTCATCTTTTTGGACTTGGTGGTACCCAAAGAACCCATCTATAAAAGAGTATACTTCAAAACTAGTAACACCTTCTAGGATTTCCTCCATGAAGGGCATTAGAAAAGGATCTATCAAACAAAATGCATTTAAGACATGATAATCCACATAGATATGAATACACCCATCCTTTTTTATATTGATTACCATGGGACTGACCCATTTATATTTAGAAATGGGATTAATTACTCTAGCATGGAACATGTTATCGATCTCCTCTTTTACTCATGCCTGAAGGTTAGGGTTCATCTTGTATAGTTGTTTCTTCATGGAACAAGTACCATTTATCATATTTATGTGCATATTACCTAGAGTAGGATGGACTTCTTTCAATTTTTGATGATTCCTCAAAAATACATCATAATACTCTTTCAATAACTCAAAAATCTTAGAAATTTATGTGTCAATCCAATAATTTCCAATTATATCTATATTTGTCTTTTACTCCATGCCAATATTGCATTAAATAGTTTGAATGGGCTCAGTCATAAGGGTTATCCATTGGAAAACTTGTGTCCTAAATAGTTTATGAACTAGTACTTGTATGGACATCTAGATAGTTAGTCAAGGGGTTAAGTGAAGTAGATACTTCACCTTCTTCTACTTAGAAATTGAGTTTTTGCTTACCCAGGTGTAGACACCAAAATTGTGTCTACTCCTTGGTCGACTCCCCCTTGGTCCCCTTGGTCCACTTCTAAACATTTCTAACCCATACACTTATTAATTTAAATTAAATTACCTATTTTAAATTAATAACACCACCCTTAACACATCACCCATGACACCTCACCTTGCCCTTGGATACCCCCATTTATCACCCTATGACTAATCATAATGACCCAAGACCTATTTCAACTCTCCCATTAACCCCCGCGCCTATTAAATCCACCTTGGGACCATTTTTCAATGGTAGCTAAACTTGGCAGATAGAGGAATGGGAAAAAGGCTAAAAAATAGCCTTTTTCCATTCTTCTAGCTGTCGACGTCGGTTACCAGTCGATCGATGCCAGCAAGATCACCGATGTCGATTGATTAAAGTAGGCCCGAAGGTGAATTCTTGATGCCTGAATACACTCAAAACATGAATCCTCTTGCTCTGAATCCAACTTCTCTTGCTCCTTGACTCTTTGCACATCAAAGGCAAGCTTTGGGACTAGATATCAGCATTCTATCATCACTCTCTAGGCTATAGGCACTCTACAAAATTCACTCCACACTAGATTGAAGGTTGTATAAGATTTCCTACATTAGCCACATTAGGGACAAGCATCCTACACCTCTAGTTTTTCAACAAGCAAGAGCTAAGTATTCTTCTTCTATTTCATTTCAGTACTTTAAAAGGCATTGGTAATCAGTCAATTTTCTATCTCTGAGTACTGTTGAGACTAGACCTGACTTCTTTCTCGGAGAGGCTGAAAAGCCTTTTCTCATTCCTATTCTCTTTCCACCCCTATCCTCTATCTTTTCCCCCTTTCTTAGACCATATTCACTATCCTGCAATCCTCCACAAGCCATTACATAGACCCAGACAAACCTTCCATACCCCTCTATCAACCACAACCCTATCCAAAACTCGCCCAAGGCCATTGCCCTGACTGACATCAACCATTTCCCCTATCAACGTCGATAGACTAACCGATGTTGAAAACATTGACCAACCGACATTAGCATAACTATCGATGTCTGTGACTGTGACAGACTAACATCATAATATAGGTATGCATTATCTCTATTTCTTTTGTTTAGTCTTTCACCATTTCTCTTTTTAGCAACACTCTTTTGTCAAATAAGTGGACTATCATCCCTCAAGGAAGTCTTTGCACTTCTGGGATAGAGCTTTGCTTGGTAGTCCACCACATATCTATCTAACATTTTTCTATTTAAGTCTTATTTTCTCTACAAGTGTCATCCTCCACAGCCAAAGAGGAGCTCCTTCAATCGTCTGGATACAGTGCGCAACTTCATCTGGGTATCATCTAACCCCTGACCATTTAACTTTAGTTTCTTATTTTTTTTGAATGTGAAAAGCAAAAAATGAGTAGAAACATTCTGGCATGCCCAGTGGGACCCTAGAGTTTTCCTTGGGTTCATTTCTTATAAAAGGCAAACATTCATATAGGTGCATTAGGTCTCTTCTTGCATCCTTTTCTTCTATCTCTTTATTTTGAAATGAAACCATAAGCACAAATTAAAAAGAAATTCTTTCTTTTTTTCTTCTTGTCACTTCTTTTCTACATCTTAGAGTAGTGAAGTTCATGCTCTTAACCTTTTCCTAATTGTTTGCATCTAAACAAAACATTTTAGTTTGGGCTAAAATATATTGCATTTCATTTTTGCCTGAATGTATACTTAGCTCTCACATCTAGTAATTAAAAATGCATTATGAATAAATCGTAGTGCACTTATGTTACATGACCAGACCACTTTCACAACTAAACATCTAAACATACCTGAGACAAGGTCTGACTAGGATTTCATCACCTAATGGATACCTTACCCTTCCTGGTAATCCTACTTGGACTTCACTACCAAGGGGAGAACCCACTTTGTTCTCTGGCAGAGTATAAACTCTAGGGGAAGTATATACTAGTTAAGCGACCCAGCTTGTCTCTAGGCTCGTGAAGTGAGGGGAGCAAACTCCTAGCACCAGGCCATGTATGGAACCTAATACAGATTTTGAGCACCAAAACTAACCCAAAACCAACCTTAGACTGCTTCTTTTAATACCCATTCTAAAAGCTCAACTTTCCAAACACACTCTTCTAAGGCATAAGCCAACACGACTCTAAAACTTATTCTTAGGAATTTAACGTTTAGGGTCTGCTTGTCTTCATCTACTTTTCTATTTTTATCTAGTTTTTGGAGCTAGTGAGGACGCATTATTCTGATCTCCAAGAACAACTTAGAACTTTCCTCTTTCTTCCAAAAAATTTTAGTTTTTTGAGTTTCTAGAAATACACAGTAACCAACATTAGTTTTTCCATTGACGTTGGCAACTTTCTTGACCGACATCGGTTATCTGACCAACATCGGCAACTTTCTTCATCGACATCAGTTTTTCCACTGACATCGATCACTATCAAAAAATTTCTTCTCAAAATAGCAAGCTACAAACTTGACCTTTTTACTATTAAAAACACCAATTCTAGTTTTTTGAGGCTGAAACATACAATTTTAGAACCAAAATCTTTCTTGCCTTGGATGGTTTTGACATGTAGTCAAACCAAAACTCTTGTTGACCACGCAAGGCAACAACCACTCCTCCCTTCACCTTTTATATCAAGTCCTCTAATGGAGTATCATTCAGACACTAAGCGTACTCCAAACCCAACTCAACTGCATATTATTCCCGAAGGGGACCAAGGACTTTGAAATATTCCTTAACCTCAATGTCAAGGCTCTTCAGCACTATCTCACAAGAAGTCAAATGTGAGAATCTTTAGGCAACCCAATTTATGGGATGCCAACTTCCTTAATTGACACAGCAATCGTATCAATAGCCTCTGTAACCCAACCCATGGTCACCCAAGCCATTGCCTCAACCAACAACCTGACCATGACCAATCTTCAAAGTGTGACCTCTCCTTCTGTTTCTGGACCTACCTCCTTTGGGGTTTCTGTACCCCCTCAACCACAAATTGTTTAACAAAGTTCTACACCATTCCAAAACTTAATTGTCTCCATCCCACCTACTCTTGCACCCATAAATACAAGAGTAACCACCTATCCTTCAACAAGTGTTGCCACCACTCAACCACCTTTGGCGACATCAAGCCAAGTTGTGCCTTCTAGCTTCATAACACAACCACCCTTGACTTCAATATTAGTCCCTATGACTAGTTACCAATATGTTGCACCTATACAAGTGTAACCTAGTATGTCATACACTCCATCTAACACCTTCCAAATTCCTTACAACCTAGGGGGTGCCCCACCTACAAATCCATCAACTGGTCTAATCAAAATGTTGATGGATAAGGTGTCTAATCTTGAGACATTTGTTTCAGGTTCAAGAAATGTTCTCTCATATGAACAAATCTGTAATGAACCTATTCATCCTTCAGTCCCAATCTGACCATATCCTAGTTAGTGGGAACTTCCCTAGTTTACTCACTTTCAAAGTAAGGAGGACCCACAGCAACATCTACGAGCATTTAGACATGCTTGTTACCTTATAGCACATGATGATGCGTTATTACTATGCACATTTCCCATGTCACTTTCTGGTGCTGCCCTTGATTGGTATAGTTCTATTACTAGTCACTCTCTATTTACCTTCACTCAACTAGCTCAACTATTTTTTGAACAGGTTTCTATCAACATCACTAAAAAGGTCTCCATCACAGACCTATATTCTATCAAATAATTTGATGATGAATCCATAACTGATTTCATTGCTTGATGGAGAAGTTTAATCAACCAACTCTCCTTTTCTTTACCTCAACTTGAGCTCATCGAGCTCTTTTCCCAAGCGTGTGCCAAACACATGTCATCTACTTTGTGGGTCCAAACATTCCACACATTTGATGAAGCTTTCACGATGGCTAGGAAGCTTAAACTCCATGTTATCAAAGAAAATTAAATCAAATTGCATAGTAAAAATACTAAGGCTAATGGCCCTTCTTCATCCAAACCTTCTTCTTCATATCCTAAGTCCAAGGGATCAGCAAATGCTGTGGTCGTTAGGCCATCATCTTTGACAACAACCAACCAATCTCAACCCTCCACATCACAAAGCATCACATGACAATTCCAACAACGATACATACAGTGTCAATATACTCTAATAAGAGAATCATACACTTATGTGTTGGATAAACTGGTCAAACAGGGAGTCCTCAACCTCCCCCAAATTTGACCCCCACCTCAATTTGACCCCACAAAAGCCATCCCTACATGGTATAGGGAAAATGACTTCTATAATTATCACCGTGTCAAAGGCCATGACATAAACAACTATAAAACCTTCAAAAACATTGTCTAGGACATCATAGATAAAGGTGATCTTGTCTTGGATAACCCAAACATGCCACCTAACCAAAACATAGACATCTTTAGACAACCTTTCCCTAACCATCCCCCTAGTCAAAATAACATTTAAACCATGGCCGATGACCCCCAAGAGTGTAATATACGCATAGTCAACATGGTTTTTCCTTCCATCCTTAACCAACCTCTTCCACAAACCAAAGAGGTTAGTCCACCTATTTGTCCACCACAAGTAGAAGAGCCTTCTTCTCTTATTTGTCCACCACAGGTAAAAGAAGCTTCTTCTCCTATTTCTCACCCACAAGTGGAAGAATTTTCTTCTCCCATTAGTTCTCCATCGACCTCTCTTATATTGGAGGACATTTTGACCATACCAACACCCTTAGCCCCATCTTCATCCTTCCTACTACCAATGGAGGACCCTACCTTTCTTGCTCCTCAACCACAAGTAGAAGGCACAATCATCCCTACCCTCTATCCTCTTGAGGAGTCACATTCTCCAATTCCTTCTCCACCAAGAGAAGAACTTATCTCTTCACGTACTTCGACTGAAGATGATCTAGTGAGGCCTGAGATTGCTGCATCTAACACATTTTTGGTCTCACAACCACCCACATCTTCTAAAAAACCAAAGCCTCATGCAACATCTTCCAAACCATTCTCTCGATTGGTTGAGAACTTAAGATTTCTCCATTTGAAGAAGTTAGAGCATGAGGCATTATGGGAGAAACTTAAAGCTCCTTATCTTACACATCCCATTTCATCTCGTACTGATGACCCTTCTATGACAAAATCTCCAAAAGTCACCAATGAAGATCAGGCTTCTACTTCCAAATCTTTAGAAGCCCAACCATCCATATCTGAACCTAAACCCTCACAAACATCCAACATACCAACACTAGTTAAATCCCTCGATGTTCACCCCATATCTAACCTCACTCACCCACAAGTGAAGGTAGACTTGAACCTTGCCTCACACAATAGTATTCCTCACACTAAACCAAAGGAGGCTACTAAACCATGCCAGAGAACTCCTCCTCCACCATCATCATTGCCCTCTATTTTGGGCCCACATCCCTCTACCTTAATAGGAGTGCTCCCTACTCCAATACCTAACAAAAACAAGTTGCCTCAATTACTCCCTTTACCCACCACAAACCTACCTCCTTTGAAAAATTCAGTACCCCTCACAAAGAAAGTGTCATCTACACAAGTGGCTGCACCACCAACCCAAAAGGTGGTATGGAAATCTCCCTCAACAACTCCAAAATAAAAGTCATCAACACCTAGTACATCGACAAGTGTAGACCCATTAGTGGATTCATATGTTTTGATACTACACTAACTTTTTCAAACTTCTAACATCACTCTTCCACCTATCAAACCATTTCAACCTCTTGAACCAAAGCTGTCTTGGTTCGATGACACTAAAATTTGCCAATATCATTACACACCTGGGCATGACACTGAGAATTGTTGTGTCCTTAAGCTTGTCATTTTCCAATACTTGGAAAAAGACACCCTTCTTGATGAGGATACCATAAACAAATCTCCAACATCATCTCATGTCTCCCAACCCTCTTTACCATCACACTCATCAACTCTTGGATCAAAGCCATCTTGGTTTGATGACACTAAATTTTGTGCATATCATCACACACCTGGACATGACACTGAGCAATGTTGTGCTCTTAAAGCTGTCATTCATCAACACTTCAAAAAGGACACCCTTCTCACCAAGGATCCTCTTGACCACCCTTTCAACAAACCACTGATACAATCCCATACCTCTCAAACATCCTCACCTAAATCAGGAGCCCATCATCAAATTGTGGTTCCTCTATCACCTTCAACCCCTTTATTCAAAATCAACACCATCAATGTGGCCAACAGGTCACAAATCATGAAGGATAAAGGGAAAGAGAAGGTTTCTTTCCCTCAAACATATCCATTCATCAAGCCTCCTCAACTAACACAACCCAAGATTTCAATCTTGGGCACATCCCATCCAACATCTTTGAAGCCAATTCATGACTCCAAGGTGAAATAACTTCACCCAACCTCTTTGAAGACTTCTTTGTATGACCTCATTCAAAGCTCTCCACAACATCAACAAGCCTTAATCAAAGCCTTACAAGTAGTAGAGGTCCAAACTGAAGACTCCCAACCACTAGCTACCTTAGTCCAATCATTACCAACCATTACCTCCATCACTATCCATAATTTTGAGATTCCAAACTCCAACCTAGAAGATCAGGATCTCACCCTCTTAAACTAAATCTATCAAGCAAAAAGCTTCACAAAATTCATCCTTGCATCACACTCCTTGACAAAGAGAAGCTTCAATGTCTTCTCTCCATCTTATCCAACCATTTCTCAAGCATTCTCCTCATCACCAAAATAACTGGGAGAATTTGACTCTATACTGACTATCATGACCTCAACCAAGCATTGACCAAATATCAACAGACAAAGCATTGACCAAATATTAACCAACCGAACATCAACCAACCAAGCATCAACAAACACATGACCAATATGGAAAGAAGTAAACGAGGCAAGTTTGCTCCTAATTAGCTCAAACCTTATATCATAATGCACAAGTATGGATCGGGGACTTGTCATTTGTCTTCTCTCAAAGGCCAACCAAAACCTAAACCCCTTAATGCCTAGCATCTATGACCATTCTACTGTTAATCAATTAATCATTCGCTTGATGTTTAACTTGACCTCGTCCGTTGAGCAACCTCCATCATCCTCATCCCTATTCCTTTCAACCCTTTTCCCTAAAAATATTAGTCAACCCTTTGGTAAAGCATGAATGATTTGTCCTTATAAAAGGGAAACCCCCAAACCTCTATAGTCAAGTCCATGACCAAAAGTTTAGTCAAAAAAAATTGGGATGCCTATTCAAAGGTCATAAAACTATAAATGTAGACTGCTCCCTCGAAGGACAGCTACATCATTACTATAATTGATAGACTACTCCCTTAAAGGATAGCTATTCAAAGACATTCAAACATAAAAAAACATAATATAGACCACTCCCTTAAAGGATGGCTATAACCAAATCTTGCTACAAACAACACTCTCTCAGAAGCTTCCCGCATCGATCAGCTTCACATATGACCACAAAACAAAACAACATCCCTACGTAGACTTCCCACATCGATCAATCTACCAAAAAAATTGACAAACTATTAAGTCATGGACTTGTCTATAGTCATTCTCAGGGTCACCTATAAAAGGGGCAAATTTATCCTTGCTAAAAAGGGTTACGCTATCCTCACACCTCACATCATCAAACCTATCACCCCAACATACTCAAGGGATTTGGAGCTCACTTAATGTCAAGTGATTTAACTATTTCTCTAACATAAACCAATGGTCAAAAGACGTAACACATGAATGGGGCTTTTGTTTGCAAAACCCTTATCTATGATATCATTATTGTCCTTGTCAATGAAAAAGCAATGCACCTTTCACTTCTTATGCACTTTGGTCACATACAACCAATTCAAATCCAACCAAATCATTTTCTAAACCAAACCTTTTTCAGACCACTAACATCATCATAGCCCATTCACACTAGTTTTTATGGACAACAATACACATGGAAACTATCGACCAAACATAATTTATGTCAAGCATAAACCATTACTTGCTGAGGCATAAATATACTCATTTCATTTTTAGCATACATCCATCACGAATATGGAAAATTGCTAGGGATGAAAAACCACATCACCTATGTTACAAAATACACCATCACATAATATGGAAAAGGCTGTAACATCATCATACACTCATCATTTCAAGCATGTACCATCACACATATGGGAAATGCTAACAACCCTAACCTGACCAAACCAACCTATCAACCAGTGTAAACTACATTGGTCTAAGGCCCTTCAAACAGGGGCTATGTAGGCAGCACTCAGATGACATGACGTCTTCTAGGGTTAGCTCGGCCACATCCATTTGTTCATTTACTTGATGGACAAACCATTTAGCCTTTAACCACGAATTAACCTCATCTAACCCACATCTATAACTAACCCTCTTCCTCCCTTTTAGGGAGAACTACATTGGCCTGAGGCCCTTCCAACAAGGGCTATATAAGCAACACTCAGTTGACATGGGGTCCTCTGAGGTTAGCTCAGCCATTCCTTCATCCATCCATCTAATGGACCAACTATCTCTACCAACCCAAAATCATGACCAACAACCTTGGAGATCATGACTATCTCCCCAAACCATAACCACTTTTGAGACAACTATGCCTTGGTTGTTTTGATTACATATATGCTACCTCATGAATAGTTAGTAAAATTGTGCGCATCACATTTTGACCCTCACACGTATTGTTGGATCGTGAGCAAGTTGATCCTTGGTATTTTTGATATTTTCATGTTTTTTAGGAGCACTTCCTAAGCTTGAGATACTTGGAACATGATGACCATTAGAACTACAGCTTGGATCATTTAACCCAATCAGCTATGACTAAATGCTGGGGATCAGTTATTTCAATTTTAGCACTCCATGACCTTTGACTATGACAATTTGACCTATCTATCATGTGAAGTGGTATATGCACAATCTTAACTCTTGTAGTGTTCACACTCAAACTTCACCATATCCATCCACTATCTATCATCCCACATCTGGGGCAACCAACTCTTATTTTTGTCTTGTAGTTCATCAGAATAACCAACAGGATAAAAATGACTTACTTTTATTTCTATCTTGCAGTTCATTAGAACAACCAACAAGACAAAAATGACCTTATCCCATACCTGGGGCAACTTACTCCTATTTTTGTCTTGCAGTTTGTCAGAACAACCAACAAGACAAAAAAAGGCAAATATAAACACCAAAATTGTGTCTACTCCTTAGTCAACTCCCCCTTGGTCCCCTTGGTCCACTTCTAAACATTTCTAACCCATACACTTATTAATTTAAAATAAATTACCTATTTTAAATTAATAACACCACCCTTAACACATCACCCATGACACCTCACCTTGCCCTTGGATACCCCCATTGATCACCCTATGACTAATCATAATGACCCAAGACCTATTTCAACTCTCCCATTAACCCCAACGCCTATTAAATCTGCCTTGGGACCATTTTTCAATGGTAGCTAAACTTGGCAGATGGAGGAATGGGCAAAAGGATTAAAATAGCTTTTTTTCCATGTCAGTTAATTAAAGGAGGCCCGAAGGTGAATTCTCGACACCCAAATGCACCTGAAATGTGAATCCTCTTGCTCTGAATCTAACTTCTCTTGCTCCTTAACTCTTTGCACATCAAAGGTAGGCTTTTGGATGAGACATCAGCATTCTGTCATCACTCTCTAAGCTACAGGCACTCTATAGAATTCACTCCACACCAGATTGAAGGTTGTACTAGATTTCCTACATCAGTTGCATTAAGGACAAGCATCTTACACCTCTGGTTCTTCAACAAGCAAGAGCTAAGTATTTTTCTTCTATTTCATTTTAGTACTTTAAAAGGCATTGGTAGTTAGTCAATTTTCTATCTCTGAGTACTATTGAGACTAGACCTGACTTCCTTCTCGGAGAGGCTAAAAATCCTTCTCTCATTCCTATTCTCTTTCCACCCATGTCCTCTATCTTTTCCCCTTTCTTAGACCATATTCACTATCCTGCAATCCTCCACAAGCCATTACACAGACCCAGACAGACCTTTCAGACCCCTCTATCAACCACAACCCTATCCAAAACTCACCCAAGGCCATTGCCCTGACCGACATCAACCATTTCCCCTACCGATGTCGTCAAACTAACTGACATCAGCAACATTGACCAACCAATGCTGGCATAACTACCGATGTTGATGACTATGATAGACTGACAATAAAATATAGGTACGCATTATCTCTATTTATTTTTTTTAGTCTTTCACCATTTCTCTTTCTAGCAACACTCTTTTGTCAAATAAGTGGATTGTCATCCCTCAAGGAAGTCTTTGCACTTTTAGGATTGAGCTTTGCTTAGCAGTCCACCACATATCTATCTAACATTTTTCTATTTAAGTCTTATTTTCTCTATAGGTGTCATCTTCCACAGCCAAAGAGTAGCTCCTTCAATCATCTGGATATGGTGTGCAACTTCATTCGGGTATCATCTAACCCCTAACCATTTAACTTTAGTTTCTTATTTCTTTTGAATGTGAAAAGCAAAAAATGAGTAGAAACACCAGGTGGATCTCTTCATGACATTCTTCACCAAGAACTATTGATGGTGCAAGAATTGATTAGGGAGAAGTCTTGATGAATAAATGTATGGGTTCTTTAGGTTCCTTATGGATATACCCTAGGTGATCTTTGATAGGGCTTGAGTCTCCAATGATTGCTTCACACATGGCTTGAAAGGTGAGGTGCAAGTCCATCTTTGGTGAAGAGTAAGAAAGCAACAACATCATGTTCTCCTTTAGTAACTACTAGAACCTAGTACCCATGTACATCTCTTTATGAATATACCAAACCCATTCCCAAGCTCACAAAGTACCCTAAAATGCATGTACCCAAAGGTACTTTGATATTAATGTTTCCTCAACCCACCATATTATCTCAATAGCCCCAATGTGAGGTTTAGGTGCTTGCACACCATTATAACTAAGTGTTCCCCTGACATTATTATCATGATAAAATATATGGTGAAGAGTAGCTCATACTTGATTTAAGTATAAAAGGTACTCTTTATGAGTACACCACCATCTAGTAGTGGTGCCATAAAAATGTGATCCAATGACCTCATCTAAAAATTCTCAATATCATAGAACTCTTCAAGGCACTAGACAAAGTCACATACCTCCATATATCCTTCAACCATGGGGTTTCATCAAGTATTTCTAGTGGTGGTCCCTCTAGTGGGCCTCTCATTACTAAACCCATGAGGTAAACAAACTTGTGATGTCTAGGAAGCTAGTGTGGGATGTTTTCTCCTATGCTTATAGTGATGCATAACCTTCTAGTGAGATCGAAGTCACCATGGGCCCAATAGTTGCAAGCATTTATTTTAGTATCCAAGATAGATTGGTTTTCTATCCACCAAAGGATACCATCCAGCTCTAGATTATGCTATTTATCATTCTGAGTAGTAACATTATACAAGTGGTTGATGTCTTTTTCAACACTCATATATTCAACATAGGGAGGATCTTGTGCTTGGTCTAAAGGTATTACTATGTGTTGATCAGTATTCTCAAAACTAATGTATCAATTTTCAAATCTCATTTATACATGGTTTTTGTAGCACCAAGGCCTTCCTAGTAAGGCTAGATAGTCATCAGATTCTACTAACTTCAAGACCTCAAAATTTTCTTTGAATGGAATCCCAAGTATGTTGATGGTGGCATTCTTGAGGACTCCAATAAGATGTACTTAATTCTTATTTGACATAAACAAGACATGAGGAGAGGGCTATAGGGATAGACTAGATATTTTTATATAATCATCTTTAGTGAAAACATTAACCTCCACACCAATATCTACTAAAATATCCCATATTACCCATTCATTGATAACAACATTAACCAATATCTCTCCATCTTCTGAGGAAGAAGAACTAGGTGTTTCTTGATGTTGGGCATGATTTAAATAGTAATATTTAATTTTTCAAGTGAGTTGAGGGTGTAATTTATTTGGTAAGTGGGACTAAATTTTAAGCCAAGCATTGAGTTGGAGAATAATGTCTTCATCTAGCATACATTTGCATAGTTATTGAAAATTATCCTACACCACTAGTTGAGGTTTGTCTTCCCTTTACACTACAACATATTGTTTCATGTCCATATCCTTGAGGTACTAAATCTTACCTTAAATATCTTGTATAAGTTCCATTATATCTTGAATGACATCCTTTTATTGCTGAGCATTAGGGTACTTCCTTGCCCATGATTCTTCTTGATGTAGTTTCTTGACTAGGTTAGTTGTGGATTGAGTCCATCCCCTACTACAAGTGGTGATAGTTATTTGTTGTACTATTATGATGGTTGTGTGTACATGCCATTTTGGTTTATATATTTAAATCATGTTAGTGCCCTTTTCATTTCACTCCTTAGTGATGTTTGCATATAGATCAGGACACTCTTCTAGTTAATGGTCCTTTTTATAGAAATCACACATTGGGTATTATGGGCAATCCCATTGATAATGGTCTGGTAATCAACATTTATAACAAGCCCTCAATGGAAACTAACCACCACCTCATTCTCATCGTATACCTCACTCATGATATCCACCATTATCTTGGGTATTAGTGACTGAGGTTTGGTGTGTGACATGTGCTCAATCTTCATGAATATCAGTAATCAATTGACAATCAATGGTGTCATGGGTGTAGACATCACAAATATTACAATACTTAGACACCTTATTGTTTTTATCCCATTTCAAAAGAGGAAAATAATATACATCATGTTCCTCATGATATCTCTCATAGGTTTGTTTTAGTACCATATATATGTTCTTGCATGGGCAGTTGTTCTTTATATGCCCCTTATTTTCATAGTCAGTACACTAGACACAATTATGTGTCTCATGTGCATTATTTTCTATAAAATTTTCAAGTTATGATGCCATGGATTCTATCTGTGCATCCATATATGTACTAATACTAGTATCCATGCTTCCAACTACTTTAGTGTGGAGGGCAACTTCCATAGCCTCACACATGCTGGTGAGGGTTCTTTGTGATAGAGTCTGATGGAAAGGTATCAATAAGCCTCCCATAAATAATTATGCATGTTGAGTAGGATTTATTTCAAATGAAAATTTGGAAACCTAGGTTTTAAATTGTGCATCATACTTAGGCATGCTTCTCTGTAAGTCCTTTCTTTATGTCCTTCATCATCACTATACTTTGCTTCTCAAACTCAAGAATGTCAAATTCTTGTAGGAAGGTTGTTTTGAGCTGGTCATATTCAACCACCAATTTTTAAGGATTGAAACTTCAATACCACTTGTGTATCAACTCTAAAATCATAGTGGAAAATTGAGTATCCTTAAATTCAAAAGATGTGATGCCTCGTGCCCTCCAAATCAATTCACATTTATGGACATGCTCAGTTGCATTCTCTACTCCTTAATATTTAAGAAAATACAATGTCATCTCATAATAGATTGTAGTAAATTTTTTATAGGTGGTACTAGGAAGATATATCTCTAATTCCATGATGGGGTATATTTTCATTGTGCCTTCCCCTAATCCTCCTCTAGTGCCTCTTGTGGTTGTGCCCATGGGAAGAGGCATGGTAGAGGGTTGGTTTCCCAAGTTTGGGCCTATACTCTGGCCTTGAGGGCCAGCTCTACTAGGTATCTTGAGTTGCAATATAAAATTATCTTGAAGAGGTAAATATAATGTAGATTTTATAGTGTCAATTAGCCTAGTTTTAACTTCCCTTACTAGTTCAGTTTTTTACTTTGAACTATTTGTGTCTGAATTTTGTATATGTACTATGTCTAACTCAAGGACATGAGTATGCACTATGGTGGGGGAGATTGTTGATTCAAAATTATTTCCTTGACTCCTATATTCCATATCATTTATCCTTCTTAAGATATAAGGGTCAAGAGATTTGGTCAAAAGTGATGGGTTCATCATGCATGTCCACTTCCCTATAGCTCCTTACAACACCCCTAGAGGTCTCCCAATCTCTTATTATACCCTAAATCCCATGATCCATTGTTTGGATTCATCATAATTTTGTTTCCATAATGCTTTCTATCTTACTACCATGTTGAACCATAAATCTTCAATCAACCAAGTCTCCCCTTACAAATGTATAACTCATGCATAGGAGATTTTAGCCCTCCATTGGTAGAGTCTCCAATCCTCGGTAAATAACTAGATTCTTAATTTTGAAGGCAAAAAATGAGAGATAGTATCCCCTTGGATTTCATATAAATTATAATTTTGCTTCCTTAAGACATGAATATTTGGTCACAACATATTATAAAATATAACTATTATAAATGCCTCTCCACCAAAAGTTGATCACTCACATCTAGGGAACTCCAAGTCATGCTAAACTCCTTTGCCATTCAAGTTTCCAAGGTTGAATTCTTCCAAGATTTTTGGATCATCCTTGAGCATACCCTATAATCCAAGAATTCAAGAGAACTAGAACCTCATAAAAGAAAGTTTCATACAAAGAACTATAGAAATTTTGCTCTACCCAATGTCGTGCAAAAACTCCTAGTTCAAGATACAGAACTACAAAGTTGTCTTTGCCACATGTAACCCATTCTTCAATATTATATAAGGTAATGCACTCAAACATTTTACCATGATTATGATCTAATTGTTTCATGTCTTGACAACAAAATCAAAATATTGGGTTCTTTTAATTAGTTCCACTTTAGTGCTAAAGCTTATCCCCAACAAGCTAGCACACTGGCCCTATCACATGAGAAGTAAATATCATGTGTTCACTTGAAGTGAACAATAAAAGACTGGTTTATGAAGGATTTGAAACACAATGTTGTATGTTTTTTCATCTTTCATAATAGAAGTCTTAAAAGGTTATTCAACACCATAAATATACTAATAGTATCTATATTATTCTAGATTTGACTGTCACTATAACTAGGATCACCATTACTATTTAATAGTAGTGAAAAAATAAAAATATTCCCATGACTTAGAAATAAAACATATACATCCTCCAACACTTAGAATAATTTATCACTCATAAAAATAATGATGTCTCATTAATTAATTATTAAATTATAAGACAAAGATGTTATATATATTCTCTAAAGGAACATCATGCAAATGATTAAAATAGGGGTTTTTATACTTGTTTTTCCCTAACCAAGTGTCATAATTATAACTATCATGAATAAATGGCACACAAGCTCCCAATAAGCTAAGATTCATGGCTCTTATATTGAGTTATTCATGTAGACTCGAGCCTCTTCACCCCTAGATCCTCATTTTATGCTATATCCTAGTAGCTAAGTGTTTTGATCTTCCCATGATGGTATAAAACCTTTTATCTATGGGATATGAGTGTCCCATTTGATTTTTTCTTCTAACTACTTCCACATTCCTCACATTCTATTTTCCACATGCTCCCTGAGTCTTATGCTTTGGTTCTGATTCCTCTATTCCTGGGTCCCTTGTGACATGTTCTCTTTTGACTGGGTCCTCTCATGCTAGGTCTCATATGCCATTATCCTTCCATGCCCATCACCTTTCCTGGTTGTCAGATATGCACCATAGTCTTCCTACACTGTAGCCCTTCCAAGCTGAGATGATACTTACATCAAAATAGACAATGGTCCCTTTGTGCCATGTGCCAAAATGGAATAATACTTGTTCAACATTTAGGGGCCAACACCTACCTAATTTGCATCAATGCATGTACTTAGAAGGAATTATTTACACTTGGGGCACCATAAACCATATTCTATGGAGCTCTTGAGATACCTCAAGATCCTTATGACTACTTTCAAATGAGATTCTCTATAATTAGCTTTAAACCTACCTATAAGGTCTACTACTTACATGATATTAGGCCTATAAGTAGTAGAGTACAAAAGATTTCCAATCATGGATCTATACAAGGTTTTATCAACCTTTCATGAGTCATATTATTTACTTAACTTACATCTTATGATCATTGCAGTACTCAATGGCTTACAATCTAAGATATCAAACTTCTTTAGCATATCTTTGATGTATTTTTCTTATGAGATGAATATCCCTACATCAAGTTGGTTAATATACAATCTAAAAATAAATAAGGCTCTCCCAACATTGAAATTTCAAACTCAATCTTCATAATATCTATAAAATCTCTACTCATGGTGTCATTGTCAAATCCAAAAACTATGTCATCAACATAGACTACCACTAGTAATTAATGAGTGCCCTTTCTCTTAATGTATAAATTACTATCAACTAATCCTTTTTTAAGCCTTGGCTCAATAGATACTTATCTAAATTGTCATATAAATCTATAAGATATTGTTTAAGACCATATAAAGCCTTTTTAGTTTACAAACATAGTCCTAATTACTTGTCACAAAAAAACCTTTAGGTAGCTCAATATAGACTTATTCATCTAATTTTACATTCAATAATATAGATTTCACATCTATTTGGTAAAATTAAAAACCTTTAAAGCTTTCTATTTATAAGAAGAGTTTAATTGATTCAATTCTTGACATAAGAGCAAATGACTCATCAAAATCTATCCCTTTAACTTGAGAATATCCTTTAAACACCAGTCTAGCCTGATTTATTATGACCTCTCCTTTCTCATTCATCTTTTTTCTAAATACCCACTTACTTCTTATCAAATTTTTTATCTTTTGGCCTAGGTACCAAATCCCATGTTTCATTCTTTACTATTTGATCCAGTTCCTCATCTATTGCACATGCCTACTTTTCATCTTTACTAGCTTCCAAGAATGTTTTAGGTTTAACCTTGGATAATAGAGTTATATCTTGTTGATTCTGATTGATCAACATTCTCCTTCTAGTCTGCAAACTAGCATTCACATCTCTAACTACCTAGGAAACTAGATGATTCTCATGTATTCTCCTAGATGGAGCTTTAGTGTTTTGTCTTACCTCCTCCTCTTCATCATCTAATTGATCAGATATGCCTTCATTATTAGGGTTATCTATAGTGTCATTTTTATATGAGTTAGGCTTCTTGATTTCACCTACCTCTTTAACTCTTACATTAGAACTTTCAACAACCTTGTGTATTATCTTATTGAAACACTTATAAGTAGAAATTATGGAGGAATAACCCAAAAAAATGCCCTAATTAGACCTTGAATCAAATTTTACAAGATTTTATTCATCTCTCTTGATAAAACACTTGATCTCAAACACTCTAAAATGTTTGACATTATCTTCCCTATTTTTCCATAGCTCATATGGAGTCTTACCACCATTTAATCTAATTTGACATCTATTTAAGATGTATACTAATGTATTAGTAGTCTTCCCAAAAAACATTTGATAGTTTTCAATCTTGAAGCATGGTTCTACTCACTTCTTGGATAGTTCAATTTTTCCTTACAACTACCCCATTCTATTGGGGTGTCCTAGTAGTAGAGTATTATCTTCTAATCCATTAATCTTAACAAAAAGTATAAAACTCATAAGACCAAAATTTGCCTCCTCTGTCTGATCTCACAGACTTGATTTTTTATCCCTTTTCATTTTTAACAAGATATTTGAATGATTTAAACTTTAGAAAAGCTTTTGATTTCTCTCTAAGTAAATATATCCAAGTCATCCTAGTAAAGTCATCAATTAATAGCATGAAGTAGATGTTACCTTGAATACCTTGAATTCTTGTAGGTCCACATAGATTAGTGTGGATAAATGCCAATGGTAATGTGGTATAATTATCTATATATTTGTATCTTCTTTTGGTTTTCTTCCCATGAAGGCATGCCTTGTAAAGAGTATGAGGAATCTTAGTGATTTTAGGCATATGTCTCACTAATTTTTTTAAACTAATCCTCACCAAATTTTCCAAATTTAGATTTCCATGTCTTCTATTACAAAGCCAACTTTCCTATAATTTATTCATGAAACACTCCTCCCTTTTGGATTCATATAACACATACAAGTTGTTGTCTACCTTGTGAATATTTACAATTAATTTTCTAGACTTGGCTCTTCTAACATCACATCCTTTATCATGAAAAGTCAAAACATTTCCTTGTTTACATATTTGACTAACACTTAGAATATTGTGTTTCAAACATTCTACATATATAAAATCTCATTTTTACTATGAACATTATCCAAGATTATAGAACCTTTGACAACTATGTATCGAAATTATTGTCACCAAATCTCACTGAACTTGAGTTGTGATTTTTGAGAGAGATAAACTTTCTCTTATCTCTTGTCATATGACTTTAGTATCCATTATCTATGTACCATTTATTTTTTTCATCCTCTTGAGTATGCAAGGTAGTTTGGACAAACATTGAATCTTCTTTGGTTCCCCACCTAAATTTTGCTTCTTCCTTTATTCAATCCTAGATTTGTCTTCTTTAAACCATTTAATGGTGTCAATGACTTGTATGTCCTTTTTCCAATAGTCCCTCTTGTATTACTTGGATATATGTTCCTATTAGTTGTATTTGTAGCATAGAACCTCATTTCTATTTCTTGAAGAGAAATTACAGTCCTTATATATGTGACCATATTGATTACAAGTATAACAGTGCCCATTGAAGACATAAATATACTTGTTCATGCTAAAAATTCATTTTTTTAATCATAAATAACCCAATAAGATTCATTTTTAAATTCTTTGCTAGAGATATGACTTTACTTGTCTTTACATAAAACTACATCTATATATGTCATAGTTTTATATTTCAAATGTTCCATCTTTTGATTCAAACCTTTATCCATCATGTCCTACAAGTTCTTGACTATTGTTTTTAGTTTATCTATTTATGTCTTCACACCATTAATGCTTTCAATAATCTCATAACATATTGAGGAAGTCAGATCTGAATTTTTAATTCCTTTCTTATTCTTGAATATTTCATTCTCTTCCTCTAGATGTTTGATCTCTGATAAACACATACTATCTCACCTTGAAGATATATCTCAGCCTCTTAGTCATCCATTATACCTTTGATCACCTTTAAGTGGTCAAACTTGTAAAGAAGGTATGGCTATGATACTAATTACTAGAAGTACAATCATTGATAGGGAAGGGTGAATCAGTGATGTAAGCAATTTAATTCCAAATTCAAAAATTCAAACTCTTATCCACTCAACATAGGCATTCATGAAGCATATAAACCAATTATTGCAAAGAACAAAAGAAACTATGCAATATAAAAACATATAACACATGGATTATGTGGGAAACATTCATGGGGATAAAACCCACTCTCAAGCCTACAAAAACATGGACTATAGTCCTATAATAGATCATAAACAAGTTATTTTAGTGAAGCGTTTACTTCACAAGGGACACCAACCCCTAAGCATGGACAAGAACCCACTTGCCCTTAGATTTTGAGCACCCACACAACACCTTTGATATCAATACCTCTGTAACTTTTATTTCCTTTATATCTTATGGATAAATAATGAATAAAAACTGTCTTAATCATTTCACACTTATCCAAGCCTTCATCACAAGCAATGCATCCAAAATAACATTTTGGATCACTCTACACCTGTTTGCTCATCCTCAATATTCAAACCTACAATAACACTATTAAAATATCATAAATATGATCTCTAGTTTATAAACATATCCCTCACACTAATCTTCTCTTCAATGCATCTACCAAGGATACTCACACTTCTCCTTTCTTTGCTTGTCAACTTTAAAAACCTTCATCTTTGTTTATACTCCTTATAGAGCCTTCATGATCACTACCTTCTTAGTCATTCATAAGACATAACTTAAACCTTAATACTTATATCAAACTTATAATAATATCAATACCATATCCATAGGTCATCCATAGCTTTGATATATAACCTTTGGGTAGCAACACTTTTCAATTAGGCTTAAGCATCCCTTTTAGGTCCATGGAGACCTATTCATATTTTTAACACTTCATTGAGTAAAAAAGGAACACAAGAGTAATTCAAAGCACATACGTCCTCCTCACATGACCCCTAAAATAACCTAAAGTGATTACATTCATAACTACACTTCTTTGCATATGCAAAACATATAAACCATTTTCCTTGTACATGAAAACACCATCAATGAACAAAATGTTAATCTTTCAAGCAATGGTTCACTTTGAAGATGAATTGGTCAAACCTCCAAAATCCATATAGATAATCCTAAAATAATCTAAAACATTCTATAATAGATAATTCACCATGAAACATCAAAACACTATCAACAAAAATTCAAACATCCTTCTTGGGTCACTTGCAAAAGAAAGTTAAATCCTCAATCAAGTTTGAACCATAATATATCTAAATATATGACTAGTCAAACCTAAAAATCATTTTTCCTATATTTCCCTTGAATTTATATACCACTTTTATTTTTACTCAATCATCAAATTCATCTATAATCAAAAGTTATAAATAAAACATTGCAAACTAGTTTTCCTTTATAAATTCAAATATTTGAATTCCAACAATCACTTTTTAATGCAAATTTGATTATGGAAAGTAGTGAAATATATCTAAGAGAGAAAGTTTGAACCACCATAAATATTTATATACATCATTTCAAGAATTAAAACCTTAAACACATGTTTTAGGCACACAACTGAATAGACATATTGACCACTTTCTTCTGAAAACTTCACACGTGTGATTTCTAACATCATCAATCTGCTTACTCAGGAAATTCTACTAATATGACTAGGATAACCTAGACCTTCACAAGATTACTCATATGGATTCCTTTCACTTACACAAGTATACCAATCACTCTTGACCCCTCATATGACCCCTAAAACATGGTCAATATGTCATCAACATCTATTATCTTACCTAACCAAACAAACATTGCAAGGTCCATGCATGCTCATTAAGGCACACTTTGTCATTGAGAACCATGCATACATATCAACTCATGGACACTCTTGGACACATTAAGGACATCATTGACAACACCTAAAAATTTCCTTGGTTTATTTTGTCTTTTTTTAGGTGAATAATGAATGAGGGTTGATCTTATATTTATATCAATCCTTATAGAGATGTAACTCACATTAAATCACTTAGGTTGACTATTGAGATACATTTCATTTTCAAATTAGATGAATTTTGGGAAATGGACACTTATATCTACTTATGACACTAATTTCAATGCTAGTTTCTATCTTATATGTTAGTGTCTAGGGAGAAGGAAAGTAGGTATAGGTTCAAAATTTCTAGAGATGGAAACTAAGTAAATTTTAAGCATTATGGGCAAGATATAAGGCCTAGATCATCAACATAAGACTAATAAAGCTAAGATATATAGGATAAATGGAATAAGGTAGAGTATATACAATACTTGTGGAATTATGAAAGGTCTAGTATTAAGATGAATAGCCAAGGTCTAAATTTTCAAAGTGTAAAAGATTGAGCTACTATATAATCCATAAAAATCATCTATACTGTTAATCTCTAGACATTTCTATGAGCTATATGATGTAACTTATGACTTGATATGATCACATATACATACCTCAATGGTATATCTACCTAAACATGTTATTCATATATGTTACATGATCCATACATAACTTATATAGTTATATTATTTGTTCAGGTAAGCTAACTACTAAATTCTACTTCCCCTCACCTCAAAAGTAGGGTGAATATTAGTGGAGGTCATCAATGCATGACTTCCACACTTCCGTAGCTTCATTTTTTAGTGGGGACATGTAAAAAAGGCATAACCTCCATACTTATTCAATATTTAACATCTTTAGATAATAGTGGGAACACATTATAGAAACATGCTTGCCACATTTCCACTAATTCACAAACTCTTTAGACTCAATGGGGGTATGTCATATATATAGGTCCTCCTCACTTTCTTCGATTTTGAATTTATCATATTATATAGTTATATGATTTAGATACATATTTTTGACAACATTCTATACATTGGTATTATTATTATACCTAAATTTCATATTTATGCATATATGATGTGCATATGCCATGCAAAAGGAACCTAAAATTGAAATAACTAATCATTTTCAAGATTTTAAATACTATTATGGATTGTTATCATACCTAGGATGGATTGTTATGTATTTTTAAAGAGCCAATCTACTAAAGTAGTTGGTTCACCTTTGGAAGGTTGAGTTGATTAAATCACTCAATCTTACCATACTTATAAGTTATATTTTATTAAATCATATAAATTGACCATACTTATAGGTTATATTTGACTAAATCATCCACCTTCACCAGATATATAGTGTGATTTTATCAAATTTCTCACACCCACCATATTATACACATATTTAGGTTGTACGATTGAGATGAAATAAACTCAATGGTTGTGTTTCAACTCACCTTTACACCAAGGTTGGGGGCATGTGTCCTCTAATGTGTGTGTGTGTGTGTGTGTGTGTGTGTGTGTGTGTGTGTGTGTGTGTGTGTGTGTGTGTGTGTGTGTGTGTGTGTGTGTGTGTGTGTGTGTGTGTGTGTGTGAAATTATAGGTTGAAAATTATCCTAAACTCAATTTCAATGCTTCATAATGAGCTATATTTTCAAATCAATTTTCCATAAGGCAAGATGGTTTCATTGACACACATGTGTACTCCTAAACTTGATCTTCTTACTTTCAAAATTTTCAAATTCATTCAATTTCATATTTCATACATTGGTTAAACACTATAAAATGCTCTTGATTATAGGCTATTCACCATTAAATAACTCAAGTTAGGCTCACACAAAGGCAAGGTGTGTTATACACACCTAAGTACACATTTATTTATTTTAATCTAGTAATTTAATTACTAGATTAAAAGGTGGTAATGTAGATACTAAAATATGCTTTATGTAAAATAGTATTGTATACTTGGTAAATACCTATCATGGTTGTACCTCTTAGTTATAGAAATTTTCACTACCATAAGGCTCACGCTCACTATCTATTTTTTCCTAATTGCTTATCTCTTAGTCTAACCAATTTTATTATAATGACTAGGTATTATATACTATGAAAAAATAATTATGTACTTATTTTATAGCTTCTTGGACATTTACATCTTAGATGGACATGTGTTAATGCAAGTGTCCATTTTCCTATAAAGTGTCTAATTCTAAAAATTCATCCAATTTACAAAATAAATGTATCCAAGAGGTCAACCTAAGTGGTTTAGTGCAATATATTTTTAAAATGGATTGGTATATATACAAGATCAACCCTCATTCATTCTTCACCTATAAATCACATACATCTCAAAAGGCAATGTACCAAGAAGTAATCAATCAAACATATAAGTGAGAAAATTTTCTTGATTTATACCAATTTCCATATAAATCATAGGATCAATATTTTTAAAAGTTTAAAGAATTCAAAGAGTACCCCATGATCCATATTTTCTAATTTACAAACTAGGTCATTGCATGTCTTTGCTTATCACATATTGAATCCTTATGATCACAGAAGACAACACGTAGATAACTACACCAATATGAGGCCCTCTTCATAATATTTTCTATGTAAGAATCACCAATTGACATAGGGGTCTTTGGGGTCAACTAGACACTATGAGCCCATTAACCCTTTTTTCCCTAATCAATTGAAGGGTGAAGAGATAAGGTTTGATCATTTTACAAAGAGTGACATCCTATGTGCACAATCTAAATACATCATAAGATTGGCAATAAAAAACTCATAAGGATCTAATTAGTCACATCTATATCCAGTCAATATTCTCTACAAGACACTTATGGTTGAGTTAGACACACGAGCCAATACAATTAGCCAAATCAGATGCAGGTGTTTGAGGCCTTAGAAATGATAGTTATAGAATATGAAAACTATTCTAACATCATCTTCTAGTCCAATTCTAGCCTATTCTTACCCAAACCTACATGTGTATTGTAAACATGATAAGTATCATTTTTTCTAACTTATTTTAGTATCTATCAATAGTTTTACTTTACTATTCTTATAAATCTTAGTTGTATAAATTTAAAATATTATTTATCTAATTTTTCTAGTAATTGGCATGCTCATTAAATTAGTTCACTATGATTGTGTAAAATCTAATACGATCCTATTAACCCTAGATAACCCTTATATATAATATTTAGGGTTAAACACTCAATCAGTAGCTAAGCCTCCAATGCATTTATATCTAAAACACCCTCATGTATCACAACTGTGACACCAATCAGGTCCTATAACACCCCTATCAATCCTATAAAAATAACGAGTCACTTTTCCACATATTAAGATGCACATAATAAATCAAATATCATCCATTGTCATGGTCACCTCTCTAGTAGGAAAGTGAAAAGTACTAGTCTCTGAGTGTCAATGCTCAACTAAGGGAGAGAAAAAATCCCTATCTACTCAAATCACTGACATCTGCACTATGTGTAGTAACCCAACCACTTAAAATAGATCCATATTATCCTCAATACATATATCAATCTATCATAGAATGAATTATTTATGTTCATGTACTATCAACATTAGGACTCACTTCGATAATGTAAAACATGTAAGAAAAGTTTTCCAAATCTATCTATCTAGATGCTGGGAATCACTTTATATTAGGAATCAATCTTATTTTATTTTAAATCATAAGAAAAATCATTATAGTCAATCCAAACAAATTTCAATCAGGCAAAGGTTTCATTCAATCAACACTTATGTGATCTCACCATTTTCTAGTGATATCACATTTTAACAAGATGTTAGCACATTTAATAAGACATTCCTATAAGCCATGATTATAAGAGAGGTTAGTTTATTTATTATCTATTAAAAATAAAATAAAATCATGAAACATAACTTCTCAATAATGATTCCTTATAATGGGTAAGACCTGAATAAACAAACATAAAAATAGAAGCTAAACAAGATGTTTTTACCTTTTATTTGCATGTTCTCTTTAAATATGACATACATAAATGTTTATGCCTAGATATAGAGCTTGAAGTCTTCATCAATAATTTAACATTATCAAATAGAAAACATCTCACATTTTACTTTGTAGTAATTAATTAAAATAATAAAATTAAATAAATGGTTTAAGGCTTGATGCTTGAAAGGTTAATAAAAGTGGTAGCACTTTGTTGTATGTTCAAGACTTGTGAATAATAAAAACTGGACCTTGCATTTATAGATTATATAAAAAATATATATTTTTTGATGAAATATATCAATATATTGAATAAATAGAAATATAAAAATAATTCAAAAATAAATAAAGTATGAAAGAATACCACATCACACTAGGCAAAGCTTAGGAGAAAAACCAAGAAAACACTAGGTAGATCCTAAGAACAAGTCACATAGTCATAAAAAGATAACTATTATGCAACAAGAAAAAGGCTTAAAGGTAGAGGATCCATATCATCATGACCCTAACTTGAGCTTGGAAATTCATTACCATCTAGGATAGGCTCCCAACTAGTATCTTGAGCAGTATCCCTTGTAGACATCTAATTCCTAACACCATTTGTGTTGAAATTATCAATCTTACTCGAATTGCACTCAAATGCACATTTTAGGTCAAAATCCATAGAACACCCTAAATATTTTGAAATTGTCATTTAAAGTTATAATTTAGGTCAAATCATCCCTAAATGGGGTAATGCATTTTATGGGCCAGCTAACATTGATCAAATCATTTTAAGTCAAAATGGAAATTTTGCACCTAGGTTCCCTAGATTGCTCTTTTCTATCAAATATCTTACATGAGATATGCACTCTTATTATTTGGTGTTGGAAACATCCTAAATGGGAATATGGTTCCAATACATCTAAAGTTACCTTCCAATTTTTCTCAAGTCAAATTATGAGTCAGTAATATGACTTTTCGACCATTTTGATTAATTAAGGACCAATTTCCAAATAATTAGATAAATGTTGATTAACCTTATTTAAGGCTAATTAATCTAAATTAAGAGCTTAATTAGATTTTCCATGAGATTTATTGAGTATTAATTTTTAGAAATTGATTTCTATTATCTGCATCACCTAATGACATCATTTCTTGGAAAGGCATCCCTAGGCCATGTATACAAAAAATATCTAAATCATGGCCTCCCATGCCTCATTGATGACCCTGCATGCTTATTCAATGTCCATTCTTCTAGAGTCATGATAAATATAATTATAGATTTAATTGAAAATATTAAATTAATCCTCAACCACACATCTTCATCTCAAGATGGACGGTTTAGGTTGATTCTGGTCATTATTGAAAATTTATAAATAGAGAGGCCATAGACATCATTTTTAAGCTTTATTTATGCAAAGTTATTATGTTGAATTGTCTCCATAATCCTTTACATTTTATCATTGATTTTATAAGCAAGCTTCATTGATAGGCTAGGTTAGTAATTCCAAATCATGAGCCTAGGTTTTACAAGGAGTTATTAAAGAATTGGAGTAGTTGGCCACCATTGTTGTTGAAGAGAGCTCTTGATCAAGGGAGAACATGTTTTTGAGTTGCATTGGTATGGTGAATCCATTTGGGAAGGTAATATGATGTTACTTTCTTTCATTTATTTCTTATTATCCTTTGTAATTCCCACATGAATAGATAGGCTTAATTTGGTTTGTTCTTATGAATTTTTACATTGATTTATTGGACTAATTTTTGACTAATTATGTTATGTAATCCTCTCTAAATTTTGGCACACTCAGTGAGATGGTTTTCCACAAATTTGGTTACAAATCCTCTCCAAGAAACCTACTAATCCTTTCCATGTAGGATCTTGGAGTGGGTGGTTCATAATATTGAAAATTTTAAGTTAAATTTATCTTTTTCTAACTACATTTTTGTTCATCGAACCTCAATTTCTCTCTCAAGAATGATATGAATATTACGCAGTTGTAATTTTGTGTGAATGAAATCATTATTCACTAAACAATGATTTTATGGAATTTAGCTATGATATCATAATCTATAACAATGATATCATCATCTGGCATAGTGATATCATTCTTATAGGTAGAAATTTCATTATTTTGAGAGGCGATTTCATTTCTCTAGGTAATGAATTCACAAAACTATGATATCATCATTCCATGTAGTGAATTCATAGTAAATCATATTTTCTATGTTTTTATTGAATAAGAAGTGATATCATTCTTTTGAGAAATGATATCACTCTTTTGGGTAGTGATTTCACATAACATTGATATTACATTTTTTATGTTCCTTAATCTGATAGTGGTGATTTTGTAGGAAACAATGATATTGACTGGGTAATTTTGATTTTGTAATAGACCTCAAATTTCAAATTTTCTCCTATTTATAAACTAGATTTAAATATGAAACTCTAAGCCTTTTGTTTTCATAGTTTTTTTCTTTAAATGTGTGTATGTCTAGTTACACTTACGGTGGAGTCATAGATAATCCAACTTGTGATAGAATGGCTGAAAAAAATGAAATTTATAACTTTAGCCAAGACCCCAATGGGCATAATATGGTTTATGAGATAGATTTATATCCACCTCATAAAAATTAGTCAGGGGAACATAGTCAAGATCCAACTCAATATTGGAATGATTGGGTTTATCAAGAAGACTTGGATGCTTTAGCTTGTACAAGTAATCAATCTCCATAACATGTTAGGATAAACATTTTAGGACCTTCTCCTTTGGTTTTCATTGGAAACCAAAATAATAAGCATCGAGTCATCATCATTTTAGGACCTCCTCCTTTGGTTTGCATGAGCAACCAAACTAAGAGGCATCTAATCATCATCATTTTAGGACCTCCTTTGGTTTGCATGAGCAACAAAATTAAGAAGCATCTCATCATCACCATTTTAGGACCTCCTCCTTTGGTTTTCACAAGAAACCAAACTAAGAAGCATATAGTTATTACCATTCTTGGCCCATCACTAGTTTTTTATTAACCTATTGTTGAATAACCTCTATTTGATGAACCAATTGTGTTTGATCCCTTATTCAATAGTCTAATTTTTGGAGAGTTTATCAATGAACCATAAACCATTTTTCCCACTAAACCAAATGTTCCCCACTTTATAAATTTAGTGTCGATCGTCAAGCCAAAATAAAAAATATTACCTCTTTAAGAGCCATCTTATAAGGATAAAAATGTGTTCAAAATTGATATTCTGCAACCAATTATGAGCCAATACCATGATGTTATTATTGAAGCACCAATTTGTGACAATTAAAACTATGATAAGTTACCTATTCATATTTTACCTATTTTTAAAGAGACTCATCTCCTTAACAAGCCAGTCTTGGTAGAGTTATCTCTTAATCTTTTCCCACTCATAGAGGAGTCTCACTTTGATAGTCATGATTTTGTCGAGATGTCCCTTGAGTGATTCCATCTCTTTGAGGGGATTCAATTAGATGAGCCTATATATATTGAACCATTCCAAGATGAATCAATTTTTATTGAGCACATTATGCCATCACAAGCCATTACTTATCAAGTATTCAACATTTAAACAAATATTATAGAAATAACCACATCAGATGAAGAATCAAAATCAGAGTTAGGTTTTATTTTCAAATTGACATCAAATTTGGCATAAAAAATAGAATAAACATCAATTATGACATTGAATTTAGAGTCCCTTGCTTCAAAAATAGATTATGATCATTATTGTTATAACATTGGTTATAATTATCTTACAAATCAATTTGTATATATTTGCAATCCTTGTACAGTTTTTGAGGATGATTACTTTAGCATAAACATAAGTTATCCTAGTATATTATACAATGATTATGTTTTATTTCATCATCCCATAATTATTACCACCCAACATAGCCATTATATTGATATTCTACCTCCCACAAACGTCGATTGGGACTGATAGAATCACACTTTGTTGAATTACAACCATGGTGACATAAAATTTTTAGAATGTGAGTGGGATCAAGACCAAATTAATGTAGAATAATAAAAATATCCTAATGAAACATTTTTAGAGGTGCTAGGGTGATCTAGGCAACAATTTAGGTGACAATTTGGGTGACAGTTCCACCCCAATTGATGACGGAACTTCCAGGAGCCATAACTTTTGCACTGTAGCTCCAATTAACTCGCCATTTGAACTGTTGGAAAGATAAGAATGATGAGAAAATATTTAGATGGAATGGATATATTCTCAATGAATTTTGACCCCTGAAAACCCAATGGAAGTGTGCCAAATTTCAATTTTAGTAATGTAGTCTAAAAATAGTAAGTTTCTAAAAATAGTAATTCCTTGAATTCTATATTGTTTTAAATATTATAATTTGAACCAATTAATCTCCCTTGAGATTGGTGACCTTACACATCCTCCCCATATTTTCAAAATGTGTATAAATTAATACGTAACCCAAAACTTGAAGATAAACATCTCTTCCCAGAAATAAGCATATATTTGTATTGCGATCTTGAGTAATACTACATCTCTTCTCAGAGAATTCATTGTTACTGTGTTATTTCTATGCTATTGAAATAATTATCAACTAGTAATTCTAATTTTTGGATTAGTGGTATCAGAGTGGTTTGTCTTGAGAGTGTATGATCCCAAGGACGAGGTCAAGCTATAAGAAGCTTGGGTAGGAAATAATAGAGCTTCCAAACTTTCCACCTGTTCGCTCTAAATGACTTCAAATGGAAGATGACATTGAGACATCTGATCCTTTCAAGGAAATGGTGAATGAATCCCTCCAATGGAAACAAACATAGATGTTACAACAATTTTCCCAAATTCTTTAAATACTCTCGATGGGAAATTCTAGCTTTGTGGCTACACTTCCTAGCTCCTCATCCAGGGAACATCCTTTCAGTGCCCTAACACCCTTCAAGGTTTAGGTAAATTTTGATATTCCTACATTTGAAGGCAAAATCAATGTTGATGTAAAATAAAACTAGTTGGATCAATTGTCTTCCTACTTCTCTGTAAATAAGTTCATCGATGGAAAAATGATCACTTTTGCTCTTCTAAAAGCATCATTGCTCGTGAAAAACTAGTGGGAAGTATACAAAAAGAGGTTCAGTATAGATGACATTGGCCTTGAGGTGGAACCTACCTGGGATGATTTTTTGGAAGTGGTGAAAGAAGAATATTATCCCATAGGAGCATATGATGATCTGTACCTATAGTGGCAATAACTTTGCCAAGGTAAGGACCAATCTATTCAAGATTACATAGACACTTTTCATTCTTTGTCTGCAAGATTGGGCATTCATGAAAGTGAGAAACATAAGACTCTCAAATATCATGGTGGACTATAATGGTACATATGGGGGGAAATGGAACTCTTCAATTTGGAAACCTTTGGTGAGGTGTACAAATTCATAGTGAAGATTTAACAAAATCATCGTAGAAAGAATATGAAGAGTCAACCCTCAAAATGGAAAAATGACAAGGAAGGTCAAACATGAGGCCAAAATTGGAAGCATAAGGAGTTTCAAGATAATAAATCCCAGAAGGGGAAGGCTGGAAAATGGTGTGATTACTACAAAATTGGAAGTCACTTTAAATAAGAATGTTGAGCCATCAAGTCACTTCTTTCTGAGTCACAATACTCGACATCTACTACTCTGCCTCATACACAACCCATAGTCAAAGAGGATGAAGAAAAAATTGTAGATGTTGAGCCTAACACCATTGTCACTTCATCACAGACTCATGAGGAAAAACTAGATGACAAAGAAAGATTGTTTCACTCCAAATTATGGGTAAAAGGTAAACCTCTGCTTTTCATTCTTAATAGTAAGAGTCAAAAGAATTTAATCTTTGTTAAAGTTGTGAAAAATATAAATCTATCCATGAAGCCTCATCTAAAGCCCTACAGTATTGGATGGTTGAGCCTAGGGAGAGACCTCTGTGTCACCCATTAGTGTCTTCTTTCATATGCTATAAAACCATTCCAAGATGAAGTATTGTGTGATGTGGTCAATCTAGATGTTTGTGATGTACTCCTTGGTCAACCATTCATGTATGAGTGACATGGCATCTATGAATCACAAACCCAAAGTATCACCCTCACTCTTGGAACATGGCTCTATAGGCTACCAGAGGTACCACCTCCCACATTTGTCTCCCTGATTAGTGCTAAGCAATGTAAGAGATTGGTGGAGAAGACAAAGTAATTTGTTCTCATGGTGGTGAAACCAAAGAAATCCAAGAAGGCCAATGTTGCAGTCCTGGCTACACAATCAACACAAGAACAAAAGCAGATAGGATGAATCATAAAAGAATATGATGACTTATTCAAGTCACCCAAAGGAGTTTCACTGTATTTATAGGTAAAACATTCTATCGATTTGATCCCAAGATCACCTTTGCCTAACAGTCATGTGTATCGTAAGATCAGTTTTGGAGAATGATGAAATAAAAAGATAGATTCAAGAATTGATCCAAAAGGGCCACATCAGGCCAAGCTCTTCACCTTGTGGTAGCCCAATTGTCTTGGCACTTAAGAAAGATGGAACATGGAGGCTTTGCATTAACTATCGAGCCCTAAATAAAATCTCTATGAAGAATCGCTACCCTCTCCCAAGGATTGATGACCTACTGGAATAGCTCCATGGTGTGAAGTTATTCACTAAAATTGATCTCAAATTTAGTTATCACCAAATTCCCATTGATCCCACTAATGTCTGGAAGACTACATTCAAATCTAAGGAGGGGCTCTTTGAATGGTTGGTTATGCCTTTTGGCTTAACTAATGCACCTACAACCTTCATGAGGATGATGGATGACATCCTACGACCCATCACCAAATCATTCATGGTTGTCTACTTAGATGACATACTCATCTATAGCAAAACATGGGAAGAACATTTGCAACATGTTCGTAAGGTGCTTCAAACTCTTCGGGAGCACAAGATGTATGCAAATCTTGACAAATGCATATTTAGGATGACAACAATTTAGTACCTTAGGTACATTATGAATGAGGAAGGGGTCCATGTTGATCTAAAAAATATTCAATTAATTCAAGAATGGCCCACAATAAGGACCCTCAAAGAGCTTTACAGCTTTTTGGGTCTTGAAAATTTCTACCATAAGTTTATTCTTGGATTTTCACATGTTGCTTGGTCACTAACCCAAGTGACTAAAGGAAGAGCTAAAGCTACATTTTAGTGGGGTGAAATACAACAAAAGGCATTTGAGAATTTGAAGAATAGACTCTGCTCAACCCTTGTTCTTACCTTGCCAGATTTGCATCAACCTTTTGAGTTGATGACAGATGCATCTAAATATGCCATGGGAGATGTCATCATGCAACATGGCCATCCTATTGTATATCACAGTGAAACTTTCACTGATATACTCAAGAAATATCCAACATATGATAAGGAGCTCTATGCCATTGTGCAAGCCTACAAATAATGGAAACACTACATCTTGGGGAAAGAGAAGGTCATCCACACTAACCATAGACCATTGGAATTCATCCAGACACAAAGAAAACTATGAAATGAAAGGCACCAAAAGTGGGCCACATATCTTTAGCAATTCCACCTGATAATCAAACACAAAAAGGGGACCTCAAATATAGCTATAGATTATCTGAGCCACCCCCCAATTACTACACTCACAATAGTTCTTGACCTGTGTGGACATGAGACTGCCATTTGGGGTGCTCTGTATGAAGCAAATCCTACCTTTCCTAATACATATCAAGTGCTTCAAAAAGGTAAACATGTTTCTAATTTATATTTTCAAGATAATTTCCTCTATCATATCGGCCACATCTATGTTCTAGTTATAGAGCAACAAAAGATGATATGGGAAGCACACTTCAGTAGGATAGATGGACACTTTGGTATCGAAAAGACATTAATAGTTCTTCAAAAACACTTTTACTAGCCCCATATGCAAAAGGATGTGGAAAGATATCTCAAATCTTGCACCCTATGTGTGATAGCCAAGCTAACAAATAAGAAGCAAAGATTATAGACACCATTGCCAGAAACAACCAAGCCTTGGGAATCCATTTCAATGGATTTTCTCTCAGGTTTGCCCACTTCAAAACATGGTAAGGACTGTATTTTTGTGGTAGTTCATCTTTTTTCAAAAATGGATATCATGATTGCTTGTAAGAAAAATATATCTACTGAGGAAACTATTCAATTATATTTTAGTCATGTATGGCTCCATTTTGGTCTCCCCAAGTCCATTATCTCAAATTGAGATAGTAGGTTCTTGAGCATCTTTTGGTCCACTCTATGGAAGATGATGGATACTAAGTTGATGAAGTCCACAGTCTTCCATCCACAGATTGATGGTTAGATAGAGGTGGTAAACTACTTAATTGTTCACATGATTCAGATGTATCACTCTAAACATCCATGGACATGGGATGAGGGACTTCTTTTCATACAATATGGATACAATCATGTGTTGCACAACTCGACCAAGCACAGTCCATTCTAAGTATGCTTTGGGTTCCAACCCATGGCACTAATTGATATAGTTATTCCATTTTCCACCATGGAATACACACCTCATGGAAATTTGAGGCAACAAATTTTATTGAACAAATGCAACACATCCAACAACAAGTTCATGACATCTTGGAGAAGATGAATCAGAAGTATAAGCAATGTCATGACAAACATAGGATTACACACCATTTTGTTGTGGATGACAAGGTTTGGTTGTGGCTTTAGAAGGAATGACTTGCAGGCCCACACAGAAATATTTTGACTCTACAATATGGTCCCTACACCATCACCAAAAAAGTTGGAGAAAATGCTTTTGAGTTGAACCTACCGGCCTACCTTGTTATGCATCTAATATTTAATGTGGAGCTCCTTAAACCATATCACCCACCTCTATTAGACACTTTAGTTGTAGAGAAATAACTAGACATTGATGATCTTGATCCACAATTTTTTTCTCTAGTGTAAGAGGATCATATTGTGGACACCTGGATGAAGACAACAAGAGGATGCTCTATTTCACTTTATTGAGTGGTCAAAAGGGGCCAGCTTAGCCACTAAGGTGAGTGGCTCACAAAGAATCCAATTAAGACACAACTACCACACCTAATGGGGAACATTGATGTAGTGGGGACCATTTATTCTCAAGGAGGGAGGAATGATCTGGGCAACAATTTAGGTGACAATTTGGGTGATAGTTCCACCCTAATTGATGACGAAACTTTTGGGAGCCATAACTTTTGCACCGTAGCTCCAATTGACTCACCGTTTGAACTGTTGGAAAGATAATAATAAAGAGAATGTCTTGATATGGAATCAAGATCTGATATATGAATTTTGACCTATGAAAACCCAATGGAAGTGTCCCAAATTTCAATTTTAGTAGTGTAGTCTAAAAATAGTAAGTTTCTAAAAATAGTAATTCCTCAAATTATTTATTGTTTTAAATATTGGAAGTTGAACCACTTAATCTCCCTCAATATTGGTGACCTTACACATCCTCCATATACTTTAAAAAAATTTATAAATGAATATGTAACCCAAAATGTGAAGACAAACATCTCTTCCCAGAGATAAGCATATATTTGTATTGCAATCTTGAGTAATACTACATCTCTTCTTAGAGAATTCATTGTTACTTTGTTATTTATATGATATTTAAATATTTATCAACCATAAATTCTAAGTTTGGATCATAGGGGAGGATTAATGATCAAACTCAAAATATTTTAGTCAAGACTTTTTGAAGGAGCTGTAAGACAATCAAAGTCAAATGTTAACATCTCTTCGTGAAACCTTCTCAGAAGTGCTATGGGATGATAAGAACAAAATCATTGGTAAAAACCTCATCGAGGCACCAATAGTTGAGCACAAAATTTATTCACTATTTATTGAAGATATTATTCAAGATCAAATCAAAATAGCTTTCAATCTATAACATAATCAGATGGTAGCTACTCTCAAGATCAAGCAACAGAACTTTGTGGTAGTCCTATGAAGAGAATATTTAGATGTATTTAGCCCTAACACAACCAAAATTATGTCAAATATGGAATCATAAACATTACATGTGACTAAAATTTTTGATCTTCATTTGTTTCCCATTCATTATACACTCCATTATCACCCACCCATTCATTACCCACTTATATCATTTATCACTAGCAACACTTTCCTTTATAGAGGCTATGAAGTTATCTTGTCTCAAAATTTATAAGAAGTATAATTGATTGCCAATAAAGATCACAAACACATTATTGAGATCCAAATTAATAGCAAGGTCTTAACATAGTAGTATTGTGATAAGGAGTTGGGTAGCAATTTGTATAAAATGATAATTTTTGTTGTCTCACATATTGACTAGGACATTCATCTCCCTATAAATAAGAGCAATAGAACCATTTTTCACTTTTCCAATTAACATTTTCCATTACCATTATGCATTATTATACCATTATGTTCCATTTACCTTGTAGCTTGAATTACATTGACTTGAGGACCTTTGAGACTATGTACGTAGTGCTCAATTTCTATTGAGGTTAGTTCAGTCACCCCTTCACTATGTTCTCACTATTTTGTGATCAATTATTAAGTTTGAATGCTCTCACTATTTTATGAGCAACCTAAACAACACTCTCACCATTTTATGAGCAATCTAAGACAATCATCGCTTAGGGGAAACTTTATTGCCACTATAACCAATTTTATTTTGATCATTTAAGTATTCCATTTTTAATATACCATTTATTTATTATTGGCCAAGGCTTTTTTTTAGTCATCCTACTTATCACATTTTGATCTTGGTTCCTTTGGTTCATCCTACACTTTTTTCAAGGGGATTTTGATCTAGTTTCAACAATTTTAGAATTTTCTGTTCAATGACAATCTATGGCAGTAGTGTGACATTTGATCTAGCAAGTTATCTTTCATTTATTATCTTATTTGGTATCACTGATTATAATTGCTTATAGGCAAATCAATATTGTTTTGGTAGCCCTAATTATAACCACCTTTGGGCAAATCATAATTATGATTTTCTTTCCTAATTATAACTACCTATGGTAAAATTAAGTACACCTTTTTTAATTATGCATTACTACATCATTTGATCATTACTATGATCATTTATCTTGTCATTCACCTTTATTTGTAAACTTATTGTGACCTAGTCAGTTTTTCATCACTTTTTATGTGGGTAAAATTACTATGACTTGGGATTATTTTGGGGTTATATGATGTGCTTGATTCATGTTGAGGTCAACTTAGTCCCTTTTATCATACGTTCTCACTATATTGCGAGCATTTTAAGTTAGAACACTCTCATCATTTCATGAGCTAGAACATTATATATCTCTTAATCCTCAATTGAGTTGAGATACTTAAATTCCAAAAACATTCGTAAAACATTCAAAAAACTCAAAAACATTTTTTGTGTGTTTATTTAATTATTGTTTATTATGCTAGTCTTTTGTTTTCCTATTTGGTCTTGCTTCTTTGTTTTATTTTCTAAGTACATCTTGATGGTCCACATAGATCTTCATTATTCATATCTTGATCTCATGTTGTTAAGATGTCTTGTTTTCTTTTTCTTTGTCTTTACTAATTTTTTATTTAAATTTAAATAGTTTTAACTTCAGTTTTGGTCATTATTTTACCATTATCCTTAGTTATAGGTATTCACATTTGAACCGGCTCAGTGCAATTAGAATATTATGTCATTCTAAGTTATTCATACTTATGATGCCTAATTTATTTTTCTATAACAAACACTTTATGCTTAGGTCTCAAAGTCTTAATGTCAACATAGCTCTGATGAATGATTAAGAAAACTTTGCATAATATAGGATTATGATATATAATTAGGAATCTAGGTAACACGTATTTTAGCACTCAACTCTATGCTTGAAAATGCATCTCTTCCTATACATCATGAGTCTAGTCAATTATTGGTTAGTTTTCATCATTCTTCATTCCATTCTCTCCCAAACTTGGGAGAACTACATTAGCTTAAAGTTCATGTTGGAACATGAGTCCATGGAACTATGTAGGCAACATCCACTTATCTAGAAATTGGAGTCATCTCAACCATGTTCATTCTTCTTTTCATCTCTTTCATCACTTTGTGTATTCTCATACACTAGGTTTTATGTGGATTTTTAAACCATTACACCATCGCATGTACAGTTGTGCCTGCTTACTTTAACCTATATATTAGGTTATATCCTTGAGTTATTTTGCTTGCCAATTACCCACACTAGAGAAAAATATCTAAAAAATGTCAGATTCTAATTAGCTCTACAAGGATAAACCATTATTTATTATTTATCAATTATCAAAATTATCCTAATTGGGGAAAACTATTTTATCTCGATCACATATGCTCTACTGGGGAACTTCTTATTATCTTCTCTTTAGAGACCATGTTCTTGTTTTTTGTTTCCCTTCTTAAAGTAGAACATTCTCTCTTTTCCTCTAATTACAAGCTCTCCACACTACTACCCACAATGGTAATATTTAGTGTGTAACTTGTCTTAGGATTGATCAATGACATAAGCACATATCTTATAATCTCAAATTGGGTATGTTTAAAGTATGTCTCTTACATTTATCAATTTTATCTTTCCCATTCTCCCTATCTTTGGGGCCTATTATACCTCTAGTTATATTTTTATCATTCATGGTAATCACATGTGTAAGCATTATCTCATTTAGATGTGATCTATTACATGGGTTAATCTCTCACTTTCTCTTTTTTCTTGAGAGTCCATCTTTCTCTTTCATCCTTGTATGTCCTCTTGAGGGGGAATCATTAGTCATTTCCAATTTTTTCTTGATAACTCTTTTCTTTGAGGAGATGTTTCTTCATTTGAATGTCTCTATATACCTTCTCAAATAGGGGTAAAATGTAGACATCTAATTCCTAACACCATTTGTGTTGAAATTGTCAATCTTACTCAAATTGCACTCAAATATATATATTAGGTCAAAATCCATAAAAAACCCCTAAATGGTTCAAACTTGTGATTTACAAGTGTTGATTTAGGTCAAAGCATACCTAAATGGGGTAATGCATTTTATGGGCTAACTAACTTTGATAAGATCATTTTGAGTCAGAATGCCAATTTTGCACTTGGGTGCCCTAGATTGCTCATTTTTGTCAAATATCTTACACAAGACATGTGCCCTTGTTATTTGGTGTTGATAACATCCTAAATAGGAATACAGTTCAAATGCATCTAAGGTTACCTTCCAATTCTTTTTAAGTTTAATTATGACTCAGTAATATGACTTTCTAGACATTTTGATTAATTGAGGGCCAATTTCCAAATAATTACATAAATGTTGATTAACCTTGTTTAAGGCTAATTAATCCAAATCAAGAGCTTAAATGGATTTTCCATGAGAGTTTTTGAGTATTTTTTTCAAAAATTGATTTCTATTAACTACATCACCTAATGACATCATTTCTTGGAAAGGCCTCCCTAGGCCATAAATATATAAAATATTTGAATCATGGCCTCCCATGTCTCATTAATGACCCTCCATGACTATTCAATGTCCCTTATTCTAAATTCATGATGAAGATAATTATGGATTTAATTCCAAATATTGAATTAATCCTCAACCACAAATCTTCATCTCAAGATGGATGTTTCAGGTTTATTCTATTCATTCTTGAAAATCTATAAATAGAGAGGCCATGGACATCACTCCACAATCCTTTACATTTTATCATTTATTTTATATTCAAGCTTCATTGATAGTCTAGTTTAGTGATTCTAAATCATGAGCCTAGGTTTTATAAGGAGTTCTTGAAGCATTAAAGGAGTTAGCCACCATTATTTTTAAAGAGATCTCTTGATCAAGGGAGAACATGATTTTGAGCCACATTGGTATGGTGAATCCATTTGGAAAGGTAATATGATGTTATTTTATTTCATTTATTTCTTGATATCCTTTTTAATTCTCACATGAATAGATAGGCTTAATTATGTTTCTCTTATGCATTTTTCCTTTGATTTATTCAACTAATGTTTGACTAATAATATTATGTAATCCTCTCTACATCCCTGTCCTCATGTTTTACTTATGTTCAAGTGGGTGAAATGGCCAGAGAAATCTTGGAGAACTTATCCAACACATTCAATAGGCCTTCAACTATCACCCACCAAGAATCTAAGCATAGAGGAGGAGGATGAGGAGTGCCCCAACCATCTTTCCCAGTAGGGGAAGGAGGCAGTAGTTATCACCCTTATTGCTTCCCAAGAGGGGAAATGTGATAGTATAGGGTGTTGATATGAGAGCAATGCTTAGAATGGCTAAGATGATGCCCACCATAGGGTGGTTGAGGTACTCTATCATCCAGTCTGGGATCCCTAGGTGGAGAAGTTATAAGCTAAACCATTGCATAAGAAACATCTCCATAATGAGAGAGGAGGTCCTAAGAATGTCCAAGCTCCATAGCCACTTTATTATCTTGGACTTGAATTTTCAAAAGAATATTAGAGATGATATAGGATATGTATAATGTAGAAACATTACAATCAACATAAGCATGATTATAAATAGAATTATTTCTTTCTTTCCAAATCTAGAATAAAATCTCCACTCTAAAAGCATACCAAATAAGTGTGTATTTAAAGGGCATCACAGGTTTGTCTCTAAGGAGGATGTGCTTCCAAAGGAATAATTTAGCCTAAAAAGGCCTAAAAAGATCATGGATCCAATTCTAGACCCTTTGAGTTTTGGGATAACACCCTAAAATATGAAGACACATATCAAGGTGGCCATAAAAAGGGCAAGTAGGTAGGTAGACTCCAAGATGGATGAGTCTTCTACTAATAGGTAAGCCTTAGTGTAGTATACACTAGGAAAAATTAGCAAGTTTGGGCTTTATATAATCCCCCTCAAATAGTTTTGAAGTGAAATATCCATGTTCTGATAGATGAGTGTAGCCCCCAATGGGTGTTAAGCATGTCAACCATAGGAAAATGGGGGGTGAGCCATACATAGTAAGTTGAGGAGTGTAATTGTGAAAAGGGGTCTCAATATATAATTTCTAGTACTTACACCATGGTTGAGTGGAGTGGATAGATATTTTATGGAGAATGGAAGCTAGCATGACATTGAGAATCTCTTGATAGGACTCTTAGTCTGCATAAGCTAACTAAGATTTAGCTTTTGCCTCCTCTTAGGATAGCCAAGAGTGAGAGCACTTGTGAAAGATATCTTGGATGATATGAATTCATCTATGGTAAATCTTAAGAGTATTAACTTAAGGGATTTATGCTAGGGGAACTTCATTATGAGAGAAGATGGGATACCACTAGAGAGAATAGGAGTTAGCAAAGAGCTTATTACAGAAATTGTTGATGCAGTGGATTGCACCTAGGGCAAGATGACTAGCTCTCGCACTTCCACACGCAATAATGGAAACTCCCCTCTCGCCTGTGGGACCAGCAAAGCCAGAAGGGAGAGTCTCTAGATAAGGGCTAGCTCCCTTTGATGTATCCTTTAGGCCCTGGTTTCTACTGCTTACAAATAAATGGAAAAAAGGGAGGGATGAAAAGGGAGAGAGAGATGCTAAAATAGAACCTAAACCTAAAAATAAAAGAAAGGGTGATACACCAAAAAAGTTTGATCAACCCAGCCTGAATATACACTTTTTTCCAAGAAGAAGCTCCTATACACTTCATTTGACATGAGAAATCTTTTTGCATCAGTGAGTTAGGGGTCCGTAGAAATACAGGGAGGAAGAAACTACCAAAGGCATCCTTAGACACACTTATGGCAGCCTATTCATAGGCACCTACACTCCTCTAGGGATACTTCTGGCAAACCTATAAAAGAGAAACTCACAATGCACTAGACATGCTAAAATCACCCTGTGAAAGCATAAGGAAATGACTTACCACATAATAAAGGCATAGACACATACAAAAATGTAAGCTCAAATAGAGGTAAAAATGCTAAGTCCTGATTCAAGGTAAAAATTGGTAGAGTTCTGCCTTACAAGCTTGAGAGATTTTTGGGCAAAGTTTTGCCTTAAGGTTGAGAGATCAATCCTTCTCAAATGAATTTTTTTAAAATATATAGAAAGAGGAGAATAGAACTTGGCACTTCTTTTGAAAAGACTTTAGCACTCTTGACAAGCTAGCCCATGTGCACTGAGAGCATCGGGAAGAGAAAGTCACTATTGCTAATGTCATTCTTCTAGAAAAGGTCTACTGGAACCATGTTGTGTAATTTCTGATCTTGACTTTGGCATTCAAGCATTAATGTAAAAGTATGGGTTGCACCTCTTTTTTTGCAAATAGACCACTCTTTCTAGATATTCACATGATTTATCCCCTTATAAATGCAAAATGGAGAAGACATGCTGCACCATTTACTATTTGCACCATTTGGTGACCATCTAGCAATAACTCACCTCGCCTTTGCCACTTGGACTACTTTGTCTTACCTACACTTTGTCTTCTTCCTTTCTTTGTCTCTTTCTGGCTCTTTCAGCCCCTCAAGGCTATCTTTTGGCGGGTCACTGCATTCCTTGGGCTCTTTTCTAGTTGGCACTCAACCATTTTAAAAACAAATGACTATTTCATCATCTCAAATTTGATGTCTGCACACTCATCATTGTTTAAAAACCAATGGCTAGTTCACCATGCTTGACTTTGACATCCTCGAGCCCGTCACCCCTTGGACCCTCTTTTGCTTTCCTCTTTGGCCTTTTCTATGGACTTTTTCCTATGGACTTTTTTCCCACAGATAAAAGTCCGTGACAATTGCCTTGTCACTTTTTTGGAGTTCTTCCCTAGGCTCTTTGGGCTTGTACCCTTTTTTCTGAATTTCTTCAGACTTTTTGTCTGAAGGAATTCCTTTGAAAAAAAGTCTAAAAGAATACTTTCAATGCCTTAAGTCTTTTGTGGGATTTTTGTTTGCAGCCTTTCCAAATTCCTTCAGACAAAAAGTCTAAAGGAATTATGCCTTTGCCTTTTGACTACCTTAAACAAAATTATGAAAGAAACTACCTTTGTGACTTTCTCTGTGGCCTCTTTGAAGTGCTCACTACCCTCCACAAGGGCACTTTTCCTTCAGGAGATTCTCTTTAACTCTTTCTTGAACCAACCTTTATGTTGGGTGATTATTTTGTCAATCAGTGTATTGATCAACAAAATAGGTCTGATCAACCATAGCAAGAACATTGGTTGGCTAGGTGTGTAGCTTTACTACATCAACTGGAGACAAATCTCTCCTCTCATTAAGGGGAGGTTCCCTATAGATATGTAGGAGCTATATATAATATAAATAAGCAAAAAGTAAGACACAGGGGTGGGATAAACCATCCATCTCTCTTATTTTAGAGATGATGCTCACAGACAAAGGAAAAATCCTGGTGTAAACACTGAAGGCACTTCTCTTCTTTCAGAAGTGTTCTTGTAGGAAACAACATGAGTTTCTTTCAAGTAGTAAGATAAGAAACTAGTGACCAAAGTGCATAGTAACAACAAGATGAAATAGAGTGCAATGTCTCCACCTCAACTTCCCAAAGAGTATATCAATAAGGATAATGGGGGCACGAAGTCACCCCAGAATCCTCAACACAAAAAGAAAAGGAAAACACAGGCTGAAATCAATTGTGAAAGCACAAAGTCTTCCCACAGTTGGTTTCAAGACACTTCCTTATTACCTTCACTAATTCTGCGTACCTAATTAAATAAATAAGGACACATTTAGAAGATAGACGTAAGAATGATCTTCTAAAATGACACAAGTTAGAATAGCATAAAGTCTATGAAAAACTTGCTTTCTCATTCAGATAAAAAAGAAAATGAAATTACAACCTGAGCTCAAAGTCTCAGTCTTCTCTTTCAAAATGGGTAGAGTTTCAATCTTGTAAAATGAAAGTATCCCTTAAAATTGAGATAATTAACAAACTTATAGCCACTGTGCAAGGATTGGCACCTTTTTCCATGGGATGACCCATGCTGCAATCAATGTCTTCAATGCATCTCCAGTTTTGTCTAGAGAGACCATGCTGAGAATAGTGCATTACCATAACTATGGTGTGTCCCTTCATCTGACATGTCTCCTCCTTAATATGGACAATCTGGTCCTCTGCATATTTGTCTTTACTTCATAGAATAAAATAGGCTATGTCCTTGGTTTGGTGTGATCAAAATCCTACTCAATCCACTGTTCCACCTACTAGAAATAACTCTTTTGAAGACATTTCTAGTCCTTTTCCCTCTTTCTAATTTTGTATTTTGCAGCTTCGATTTGAGTTATCAGGCTCTCTTTTAATTTAATCACTTGGTTCTTCCTTTAAGTTCTACACTCTATTTAAATTTCCATGGATTTTCCCTCACTTTAAATTTGACGTCTGAGGGGCCATCAATGATTGCTAGTTGCTTGAACCATGTTTAACTTTGAACCTGTGAACCATTTGAAAGTTCATTGGTTCAAAGCTTCATCAGTTCACTTTATCTCTTTTGGTCCATCACTTCCCTGCTTAAGTGCTTCTTTTCTCTCTAGTTGAACTATCGCTTTCATTGAACTTGCCTTTGGAATCATCCATGTTGCCTCTTTCTTTGCTTGAGGCTACCTTTGAACTGCTTGAACCTGTGAAGCATTGAACTTTAAACTCTTTTGGTTCAAGGTTCAATCAGTTCATTGGTTATTTGGTTCTACCTATCATTTTCTCTTCCTAAGCTCTTTGATCTTCATCATGCTTGGTTGAACCCTTGAACCTATGAACACATTGAACCATTTGGTTCAACGGTTCAATGGTTCAATTAGTTCATTCTTTGAAGCTCTTTGTGTCTAAGTCTTTGAAGATTCCTTTCTACGTCTTTGTTCAGCCTTTAGAATGTCTCAAAGGGAAGGTGTCCCTTTGGGTCCTTGAAAAAGGTCCTCTTTTTTGACGTCAAGTGTTCCCTGTAAGGGTATCTACCCTTCAAGATTTTTCATGTGACCTTCAGGCTTTTACTTCCCTAGCAGGTTCTTGCTTCTTCGGTGGGCTTTTGGATCTCAGGCTTTTCCTCTCAGTGAGCTTTATCCTTTATGTCCTTTAGATAGAATGTCTGAAGGAATTCCTTTAGACAATTTGTCTGAAGGAAATATTCCTTGCCTTTGCATCTTTCCCACTGAGCTTTTGCTTTGTCTTTCAGGTGAATTCCTTCAAAAATTTTGTCTAAAGGATTTCACTTTGTCTTTTGCCTTGTTCACTTTTCTTAAGGAGTTCACTTTGTCTGCTTTTGCTTGCTACCCTCTGTAAGGTCACTTGGCTTGGTTCACAGCCCTCTATAAGGGCACTTGTTCCTTTAGCTTTAGGCAATAGTTTAATCAGTTCATTCTTCATTATTTGGCTAAGTCTTTTTTTTGATATTTTACACCAAGAACGTTGAACCAATTGGTCATTAAACCCTAAAATCACTTGTAGAAGCCTTTGAACCTATAGAAATGAACCTACCTACAAATTCTGTAAGAACCAAGTCTATAGTTTTCTAAGTTATCTCTTGAGCCTTGAAAGAGTCTATAGTTTTAAGCCTATAGAGTCCATAGTTTTAAGCCTACAGAGTCCATAAAAATCAACTTGTGAAGCCCACAGAACCTAGCCTATAGAGTCCATAGATTCAAGCTTGCAGAGTCCATAGATTCAAGCCTACAGAGTCCATAGATTCAAACCTGTAGAGTCTGTAGATTTCTAGAAATCTTGAAAAAAAAGGAATTTGAAAGCTCAAAACAAATTTTGAGAAGGGAAGAGATAAATTTTGGTCTGTGCAAGGCCAAAATAGTCCATACATTTTTCTAAAAATGAGTGACATTTTTGGGGACCAAAAACTGGCTCCAGTTGGGGAACTTCCTTCAGGTGAAAACTTGAAACATAGCTAAGGGGAGTAGAAACCAGAATCTATAGTGCCTTGAAGTGTGCCATTGGGCTACAGAGTCATGCTACCCAAAAAGAAAGGATCCAAAAATGAAAATGAAAAGCACAAAATAAAACTAAAGACTATACAAATATACATATGTATAGATGATTTTATTTGATGCCTCAAGATTTGAAGCACTTCAGATGCCACCCACTACGAGACAGTGAAAATGGTGTGCCATCTTGATAAACTAGTAGGAAACCATTTTGTCCCCAAAAATGGTGACAGGTGAATGGAACTCTCCACTAAGAAACCAATTTTCTATGTCTTCCTCTTGGCTCTTTCTTCTTCTTTCCCCATGGTAGGATGTGGTCTTTAAATTGAAAACCATAACTCCTTGTTCTCTTGGCAAAGAGTTCCTTTTGGTGACTTTGGGATACAATAGTATGGTCCACCACCATAGCTTGTTATTTTGCTGGTTTAGTCTAGCACATGCTTTGATTGTTAGCATCAGACCCCTGATAAACCATCAGCTTAGCATCCCCTTTGGTGTGAAGGAGTTTGATCTCTTCATCCTGAGTAGTCTTCAATTTAAGTAATAGAGATCTGCATCCAGCATGAGTGGAAGAATTGCTACCATCAAATTCTAGGATCCAAGCATCATCAAAAGCTGATCTTCTATTATATTTCTCTTCATCAGAGATGGAAGATCCTTCTTGATTTGTACTATGCCCTACTAATTTTTCCGATGCCTTATTTGGTTCAAATCCTAGATTGCCAGCTATAGGACTCTCATCCACTAAGACATGAGCATCCTCTATGGTCAAGAAGTAATTACCCCTACCTAAAGGCTCAAACAAAATTTGAGAAGCAGGGGATGACATTTGGGTGACCATAATCCTTGCCTCAAATAGGTCCACACCTAGCTCTTCACCAATGTTTAACTAATCAGAATTGGCTTACAGGGATTCAAACTCAGTCATTTGAATTTTAGATTTCTTGACATGATCAATCATGTCAAATGACTGAGATGGACTTGGAAGAGAGGATGGGAGTTCATCCTTTTGGTTTTTGGGAGGGGGAAGACTGATCTGCAAAGTTAAAGTAGAAGGTGTAGAGATGTTTGATGTACTAACCTTCTTGGCAATCATTGGGTCCTTTGACTAGAAAGGCAGAGTGGTTCCCCGCTTAGCAATTGGAATTACAGGCTGAGTTCACTCCTCTATTCTTTCTTTATCAGCTTGTTGGGTTGACTAATTCTTGAACCAGGTGAGTACTGCATATGATTCCTCATCTGTTTCATCTTCACTTTTGGGTTCATCTTGGTAATTCAAGAAACCAATGTGGGAGTCACCAGCTAATTCTTCTAGATCCTCCTTGAAGAGATCAGTGCTATTTTATTGCTCAAACTCAGGTTGGAAATAGGAAACATATTCTATTTCTAGATATCCAACTATTGAGTTGGTTAGAGGTGCTTCAAGGACAAGGTTCCTCTATGGGGGAGGAAGGCAATTTAGTTTCCCTTGATTTTTGGCAGTGTTATCTTGATATGGCTAATTGGGGAATGTCCTCCTTGGTATATCTTTATATAGAGGAGCAAAAGACATACCTTGTGCCATTTTCCTTTTCAAGGCTAGAAATTCATTTGCCAACTTTTGTACCATTGGGTCAATGGTGGCTATGGGTGAGTATTCAAAAGATGAAGAGGGTTTACCTCTGTTAGGATCTCTCCTTATCTTTCCTTCCAATATAAGTTCATCTTCTAGCTCAGTAGCCAAGTATTGAGTAGCCTCAAGGTCTATGTGTCTAGCTTGTCTCAATAGAAAACTCAATTCAGGCAACTATGAGTTGATGAAGAAGCATTTGAGATTGTATGGTGTTAGCTGGGTGACCATGGGAATCCTATGCCTTAGCTTGTTAAACTTGGAAATAAAATCCCTCATAGGCTCATGAGGCTCTTTCTTCATTTGAGTGAGCTAGGCTAGTAAGGCATGTGCATCTTCTGTGGGCTTGAACCTTGCTTCAAACTTAGCTTTGAGTGTATCCCAGTCAATCACTGATCCAGCTTGCAGATGGTAGAACCAATTTGTAGTAGCACCTTGTAGTGTCTCCACAAAAAGCCTGGCTACCATGTCTTCAAATTGCACCCCTATAACACCAAAGGCTATGCTAAAGGCTATAATGTGTTCATCAGGGTGATCTATACCATCACCAAAGAATTTGGGGAAATTTTTTCTTGAACTATGTGGGAGTTCATGCAAAGTGGAGTCAAGTTGAGTGGGCCAAAAGAGTTACCCTAGGGGCCTCGAACTACCATGATTTAATTATATAAAACATGGATAACAAATCTGGGTGAAGTGGCCACATTGTGAATCAAAAATGGAAAAGGACTAGCCCTGCTTCAGCTTCAGGCTTCAAACTATGCACTCTTTCCCAGCAGCTCTAGTTTTGCAGACCAAATAATATAATAGAGGTGGAGGAAGATGGTAAGTTTATAATGAATAATGGGTAAGACACAGAATGGAGTCGCCAGAGTCTATAATGGATAAGGGTTATAATGATAATGGGTAAGACACAGGTGATGTTTCAATCTAAAACTTGAGGTTCTAAATTACACAAAATTACTGTGTCCTCAACAGAGTCACCAAAAACTATTGGGTGAATATTTTGTTGGCCAGCTAATTAGTAATCAAAATAGTTCCTATCACCATAGCATAGGGAGGTGGGTCATCCTGGTTGTAGGTTTACTACATCAACAGGGGACAAATCTCTCCTCTCATCAAGGGTAGGTTCCTTATTAAATATGCGGAGGCTATATACTATATAAATAAGCATAAATTAAGACACAAGGGTGAGATAAACCATCCATCTCTCTTTTTTTAGAGATGATGCTCATAGACAAAGGAGAAATCTTGGTGTAAACACTGAAGGCACTTCTCTTCTTTCAGAAGTGTTCTTGCAGGAAACAACATGAGTTTCTTTCAGGTAGTAAGATAAAAAACCAGTGACCAAAGGGTATAGTAACAGCAAGATGAAATAGAGCGCAAAGTCTCCACCTCAACTAAACAAAGAGTATATCACAAAGGATAATGGGGGCACAAAGTCACCCTAGAATTCTCAACACAAAAAGAAAAGGAAAATATAGATTGAAATCAATTGTGAAAGCACAAAGTCTTCCCACAGTTGGTTTTAGGACACTTCCCTATTACCTTCACTAATTCTACATACCTAATTAAATGAATAAAGACACCTTCAAAAGATAGACGTAATAATGATCTTCTAAAATGACACAAGTCAAAATAGCACAAAGTCTGTGAAAAACCTGCTTTCTCATTCAGATAAAAATGAAAATGAAATTACAACCCAAGCTCAAAGTCTCAGTCTTCTCTTTCAAAATGGGCAGAGTTTCACTCTTTTAAAATAAAAGTCTCCCTTAAAAATGAGAGAATTAACAAACTTATATCCACTATGCAAGGATTGGCACCTTTTCCATGGGACGACCCATGCTGCAGTCAATGTTTTCAATGTGTCTCCAGTTTTGTCTGGAGAGACCATGCTGAGAATAGTGTGCTACCATAACTATGGCATGTCCCTTCATCTGACATGTCTCCTCCTTAATATGGACCATCTATTCCTTTGCATATTTGTCTTTACTTCATGGAAGAAAATAGGTTGTGTCCTTGGTTTGGTGTGCTTAGAAGTGTATTCGATCCACTGTTCCACCTACTAGAAATAACTCTTTTAAAGACATTTTTGGTCCTTTTCCCTCTTTTTGCTTTTGTCTTTTCTAGCTTCGATTTGAGCTATCAGGCTCTCTTTTCATTTAATCACTTGTTTCTTCCTTTAATTTCCTCACTCTATTTAAATTTCCATAGATTTTACCTCACTTTAAATTTGACATCTGAGGGGCCATCAATGATTGCTAGCTACTTAAACCATGTTGAAATTTGAACCTATGATCCATTTAAAAGCTCATTGGTTCAAGGCTTCATCATTTCACTATGTCTCTTTTGGTCCATCGCTTCCCTACTTAAGCACTTATTTGCTCTCTAGTTGAACCATTGCTTTCATTGAACTTGCCTTTGGAATCATCCATGTTGCTTCTTTATTTGCTTGAGGCTGCCTTTGAACTGCTTGAACCTGTGAACCATTAAACTTTGAACTCTTTTGGTTCAAGGTTCAATCGGTTCATTGGTTCTTTAGTTATGCCCATCATTTTCTCTTCCTAAGCTCTTTGATCTTCATCACACTTGGTTGAACCCTTGAACCTGCAAACATGTTGAACCATTTGGTTCAACGGTTCAATGGTTCAATCAGTTCATTCTTTGAAGCTTTTTGTGTCTAAGTCTTTGAAGATTCCTTTCTACATCTTTGTTCATCCTTTGGAACATCCCAAAGGGAAGGTGTCCCTTTAATTCCTTTGAAAGGGTCATTTTTTTATGTCAATTTTCCCTCGCAAGGGTATCTACCCTTCAAGATTTTTCATGTGACCTTCAGGCTTTTACTTACCTGGCGGGTTCTTGCTTCTTCGGCAGGCTTTTGGCTCTCAGGCTTTTCCTCTCAGTGGGCTTTATCCTTTATGTCCTTTAGATAGAATGTTCGAAGGAATTCCTTTAGACAATTTATCTGAAGGAAATCTTCCTTGCCTTTGCATCTTTCCTGCCAGGCTTTTACTTTGTCTTTCAAGAGATTTCCTTTGAACAATTTGTCAGAAGGATTTCACTTTGTCTTTTGCCTTGTTCACTTTTTTGAAGGAGTTCACTTTGTCTACTTTTTCTTGCTACCCTCTGCAAGGGCACTTGGCTTGGTTCATAGCCCTCCATAAGGGCACTTTTTCCTTTGGCTTTGGGGTAGCCCCTTGAACCTGTCGATTGAACCGACCGATTGAACCAACTTTGGTTCAACGATTCAATAGTTCAATCGATTCATTCTTCATTATTTGGCTCTTTTTTTTATCTTTTCCACCAAGAACATTAAACCAATTGGTCATTGAACCCATTGAACTCACCTATAGAAGCCTTTGAACCTATAGAAATGAACCTGCCTGTAGAGTCCATAGGAACCAAGTCTGTAGTTTTTTTAGTTTTCTCTCGAGCCTTGAAAGAGTTCATAGTTTTAAGCCTATAGAGTCCATAGTTTTAAGCCTATAAAGTCTGTAGAAATCTACCTATGAAGCCCATATAACTTGGCCTATAGAGTCTATAGATTGAAGCCTATAGATTCTATAGATTCAAGCCTGTAGAGTCTATAGATTCAAGCCTATAGATTCCATAGATTTCTGGAAAGCTTGAAAAAAAAGGAATTTGAAAGCTCAGAACAAATTTTGAGAAGGGAAGAGAGAAATTTTGGTCTGTGTAAGGCCAAAATAGTCCATATGTTGTTCCAAAAATGAGTGACATTTTTGGGGACCAACACATTGAATCATTTTATTGAACAAGTTCAATAGTTCAAACAGTTTGTTGAACCAAGGCATCAAACCAAATGTTTGAACCAAAATAGTTAAACCAAGCCTTGAACCAAGTCGATGAACCATTTGATTGAACCTCACCATTGAACCATTTGATTGAACCAATGTGATGAACTCAGCTGATTAAACTTTGATTGAACCAAAGCGATGAACTTTTTCGATTGAACTAAAGTGTTGAATCGAAGCGTTGAACTTTGGCAATGAACTTTACAATTGAACCAAAGCATTGAACCAAGGCATTGAACTGAAGCATTAAACTAGTTTAATGGTTCAACAGCTCAAAGATGCTACCTTTCATTGTGAATTTATTCAAACAAGAGTCTGAAGAAGCTTTGTAAAACCTTGCACTCTTTGAACTGGTTCTTCATGTGCCGAAAGACACACTTGTAGAGTCCATAGAAAAGTTTGTAGAGTTCATAAAAACTTCACCTACAAAGTCCGTAGAAAACTTGTAGAGTTTGTAGAAGTTCCTATGGAGTCTGTAGAATTCTTTTGGAGTCCGTACAAAACCTATAGAGTCCATAGAAATAGACCTGCAAAGTCCATAAAAACTTTTAGATTCCATAGAAATTTGCAAGACTCATGCAAAATCAAAATGTACTGGCTTAGAACAACAAGGGAAAAAAGAGGGGACTGATTTTGGCTTGTAAGACTAAAATGGTCAATAAATTGGTGACTTCCAAGGGAAACATGCTTGTTATGCTTAGAGACCAGCTGCCTTTAACTCCATTGGGCACGGAGTCAGATGCAGCTTTGAAAGAAAGGTTAGAAATAGCCCTAAAATATCCAAGAATCAATCATGAGCCTTTACCCCACACACAAAGGAAAATACACACAAGGCTAGAAACACTACTTGTGTAAACTGCACTTAGGTAAAGCAGGAAAGACAACTGAAAGTAAACTACTATGTATAACTAACTAGGTATATATTCTTCCCTCCTGGATCAAAGGGAAAATTTCTTAAATCCCCTTCTTGGCAAGGAAACTTATGGTCCCAGACAAGTGGTTAAATGAAATGGAGAGTTGGTGACCCACTCCTCTTGCCTATCACCTTGATTGGCCTACATCCAAGTGGATTAGAATTGAACATGCTTCCAACATACATCCATTCTTCTTGTTCTTGGAAGCCTATTTAATGTTGGTCCTTCATGTTGGTGCATTTCCCCAAGAAATCTGTGGCTATTGGCTCATCACCATAGGCCCCTTGAGCTGCATAGTCCCTCTACAATGCATCATGGTTTAAATCATCCCCTTCTGCTTCATTGAAGACCCTGTTAAACTCATCCTCTACTTCCTCTTGGCCTACTTGAAGAAGGGTGACTGTTGTGATGTCTAAAATGGAATCACAAACTAATTGCTCATCCCATAAAACATCACCTTTTTATTCAAAGCTTTCTTCTTCAAGGCTGTCCTCTAGATGGACAAGCCTCTCATTTTCCTCCTCAAAGATCAGGGTCTCTAGATGTTCAAAGGCATCCTCCTAATCCTCCTCGAACTCAAGCTCCTCAGCATAGCCATCCTCCTCATTAAAACAATAAGGAGGTTCATCAAATATAGGAGGAGAGATCTCACCATGCTTAAGTTCCTCCTCATATTGCTGGAACATCTGCATGTATGTGTGACCTGAGTCTTCTCAATTGTTGATGAAGTCTTCATAAGGAGCATTGATGATGATTTATTCTTCATTATTGCTCATGATAGCCTCTTGAAGAGCTAAAAATTGGATATTTTCCTCCTCACTCAGCTCCTACAAAATAGTTTCCTCTCTAAGAAGGGGTGAGGTGAAAAAACCATGTGGGAGAGGAGGCAGTCCTTGAGCTAGAATCGAATGATTCTCCTCCTTCCATCTAGCTAGCACTTCATCAATATCAGGTGTGGCCTAATAGTTATCTTAGGGGTGTGTAGATGGGGTGTGTTTAGACATGGAATGTGTCATTGGTTCTGAACCATCCATTACACTTTAGCTGAGGAATCTCTCTCTAGATTCCAACTCTATAATTCTCCTGGCTATATCTTCTTAAAATATCCTTTCTTGGAAATCATAGTAATCATCATGAATAGGAGTAGGTTCATCTTCTTCAAGGTTTTGAGCAAAACCTTTATTTAGTTCTTTCCTTCCCCATGATTCCACTATTTCTCCCTAAGTTAGGATCGTGCCATCAGGATCAGTGACCTGAGGGAGTTGAGGAAAACTTGGGAGGGTCTACTCATGTACAAGAAGACCTGCTTCAAGAGATATGTGTTGGTTCAGAACATTCCCTTCAAAGGAAGATTCACAATCTAAGGAATTTAGAAGGTTCATCTCCATGGGAGGTTGCTCTAGTTCCTTTTGATGCTTAAAGGCTAGACACATGGGGTCAAGCCCAGGATTGATTGATGCATCAAATGAGCTAGAATGAGCAAGTGATATTTGATAGAAAGGATTTGGTGCACAAGAGGGGGCTTTCTTCAGAATAGGAGGGGGCACACAAGGCTGGATGCCTTGCATGAATGGATTCCTCTATTTTTCTACCTCCTCCTCCATGGATTTCAAGGCATGAGCTTGCCTGAACAAACACTCCTCTTTATACATTAGCTCCTACTGATATCTATGCTGCTCTTCTGATCTATCTATCTCCATCACCTTCTTCTCAAACTTTAGTGCCACTTCCCTTATTTTTGAAGGGAAACTAGGAGGGTTGCTTGAGGGGATTCCCTAAATATCTTGAGCTTGATCAAAACCATATGAAGGAAAATAAGGCCCATGATGTTGGATGATGGAATTATACATATAAAAAGTGATTTCTTGATGGCACTAGAACTACTTAACTAACTGATTCAACTCAGAGTCGCCATTGGTGTTGATGTAAAAGCCTCTAAAGGATGGCTAGTTAAAGAACACACTAAAAATTGTTCAACTCTATGGACATAACTTGTCCTAGTTGGTCCCACCAGGTGTGCCAAAAATTGTTGATGTAGTGGATTACACCTAGGGTAGGACGCCTAGCTCCTGCCTTCCACATGTCAAAATGGAAACTCCCCTCTCACCTATGGGACTAGTGAAACTAGAGGGGAGAGTCTCTAGATAATGGCTAGCTCCCTCTAATGTATCCTTTAGGCCCTAGTTTCTAGGGAGAGTCTCATGACATTGAGGATCTCTTGGTAGGACTCTTGGTCTACATAAGCTAACTAAAATTTAGCTTTTGCATCTTCTTATGATAGCCAAGAGTGAGAACACTTGTGAAAGATATCTTGGATGATATGAATTCATCTATGGTAAATATTAAGAGTATTAACTTGAGGGATGTATACTAGGAGCACTTCATTATGAGAGAAGATGGGATACCACTAGAGAGAATAAGAGTTAGTACATAGCCTATTATAGAAACTAGATCCATTCTAGAGTAGCCATGGCTTAATCTTTTATTAGGCCTTCTAGATGATTTTTGCCATAAAGGACCCTATGATTTGAATGAGAGATTGAATGAAGAGAAGATTGGGGAATCTAATCATTTTTAGGCCTTCTTTCCCTTAGGTAGGCATGAGGATATGCATTATTTGAACAATAACTTCCAATCTTTGTAGCCCTCAATGGCCCACATAATCCATTTGGCACATAAGGTAGTTCCTTATTAGGATATGTTGATGAGCCCCATCCCTCCATCATCATGAGTGAGGTAGTAATATTCCTAGGCCACCCTGTGAAATCCTTTACCTTAAGGGGAATTGGCCCAAAGGAAATCTCTAATCAATTTCTCTAAGTTTTAGTAAGACTTTTTAGAAGGAACACAACATGATGAGTAATACACATGGGTGGTAATAAAAAAAATTTAGCAGATTTGAAATTTTTCTGCTAATGAAATAGACTTGGTCACCTAATATTCTAGTTTCTTAGCAACTATGTCAACAACATAATACCACAATAAAGGTGGTGAGGCATCAAAAGCAAAGGTGATGCCTATAAATTTAAATATTTCATCATATTGGATCCACTTTCAACTAGATTTAGTAGTTTATGCTAGGAGAGGGAGTTAAGATTATCTATAGAAATGACTTTTATGCCATTAGATGCTAGAGCCAGAGGTTAGGTAGAAGGTTTCAAGACATTTTAATGTATTTTCCACATTATTTTTATCCTTAATGAGAGTAAGGAATGAGTCATCTGCAAAGTGGCCATTAAGTAGTTGTATATCTTCATGTGGGTTCATGGTATCAAGAGGGAGATAAATTACCTTAATAAGGTCCCTATCCTGGGAATTTCTAAAAATATATCCAAAACCATTAGTTATAAGAACATACAAAGTAGGGGCCAATGGGCACCCTTATTGAATAGAAGGAAATAAGCCAAATTGATCAGAGGTGACTCCATTAATGGAGAGGATAGTTGAGGCATCTAAAAAAAGCACTTGGAAGGTTTTGATGAAGATGGGCTTAAAGCTTAGAGTATGAAGCATGGATAAAATAAATGGCCATTTGATACAATCATAAGAATTTTCATAGTTAATTTTGATGAACATATCTTGTTGATTAAACCATCTGGCCCAATCCATCCCTTCCCAGATGGTAATGATGTTATCCATAATATATTTGTTCTGGATGCACAATGAGAGGAAGTATACTATGTAGTTAGATTACTAAAGCTTTGGAAATGATTTTATATGTGACATTTAGGAGGGTAATGGGTTACTAGTTATAAATCAACTTAATATCTCCTTAATTAGGTATGAATTTGGTATTTCCTTTATTTTTATTTTTACCCAATGAATGTGAGTAGAATGCTTCTTGATAAACCTTATGCAAGTCACTACCCATAAGGTCCTAAAGAGTTTAATATAATTCATAGTGGAATCCATCAACGCTAGTAAATTTTTCATTAGCCATGTGAGACACTACTTCATGTAAGTCATCAATAGGGAGGGGCCTATCACAAACTACCCACTGGTGGGAGCGAATTTGTAAGGTACCACTGAAAGGCATTGTTGAAGGGCAGTTTCAAATTTAATCAAAGATGTTTGAGATTTGAACACTTGTTAATAATGGAAGATAAAAGATTGAATAATTTGTGGAGTCCTTGTGAGTCCATTTCCAACCTCAAAAATGACTTGTATCTACTACTTTGATTTCTTAGCTCACAGCATTTGGAAGAACTCCTTAGAATATTTGTTCCTTATCTTAAGCCAATGAAGCCTGTGTTTAACTTGGGATCCCTAGGTATTGTATTTATTTACAATATAAATTCAATACTACAAGGATACAAATCTCACCTACAAGATGTCATTAAAGGGTTTTATTTCTATGGATAGAGCCATGTGGCTTAGCTTAGAAGAAGTAGTAGAGTAAGAGTGTCTTCAAATTTTGGCAAGTTTATGGCCATAGATCCATATAAGAAAGATGTCCTTATGATGGCATCAACCCACTAAAGAATCCAACTAGATTCTTGGGAAGGGCATGGATCTAACTTCAAAACTATCTTAATGTGTGCCACCATGGGCCCAAGATTGAGAAAGGAGGTGTTAAGGAAGAATTTTGTTTTATGGAATTTGGGTTTCATTAAGTGCCATGTCACTTAGAACTAAATCAGGGAGTGATTAAAAATCCTAAAATCTGGTAGTCCTTGTACGAGAGGAAAATAACCATTATCAAAAGTGAACTATGGTTGGGTAGACATAAATTCCCTATCTAGATGCTTTAGAATTTGAGTGGGGTCTTCCCTAAAATTGTTCCAAGTGTACCAAACTCCATTTATAGGTTAATAGGTTAAATTAGGGTCATAGAGGACCCATTTAGTGCACATGTAAAACCATGCCTCCCTTTCATTAGTTGCCCATCTCATAGGCAAATGGCCCATTTTATCCTCAGTAGATACTGATCTTAAAACTGAAAATGCAAGTGTAGCAAATTCGAATAACACACTTTTACATTTAAAAGATCTTTTTATTTCTTGAATTTTCCTTTAAATTTTGCATAAAGAAATAAAAACTAAAATTTAAATGAAGATCAAAATTATACAATAGCAGAGAAAAATAAGAAGAAATCACCAGCAAATTGATAACGGAGTTCCAATTCAATAGCCTATGTCTCTGGGTCCATTCGAAGTGAGGACCATTTCCATTAATTTGTGTATCAAATGGCTTAAGAAATTAAATTCAATTCTTCAATTCACCTTCCCTGGTCTCTACTTGCCTATATAAATATCTCTTAGACCTAAAAATATAGGCCCAAGGCCGTACAAAGCATAAATTATTCTTTGACCTTCTTAATTCTTTACACAGTCGACTGCCTAATACCCCTCAAATGGAAATTTTCTCCTCTTATATCACTTCTAAGCCCATGGCTCAAGTGGTCAAGACTTATCTCTTTTGTCTGGTAGGTCAATGGTTTAAGTCATCGACCTCATTCTTGGGTGCTTTACACTTTCATTTATCCCAAATTTGGGAGTTTACAATTGTTTGTTAGCTTTAATAGGGTTGGCGGCCCCCAAGATGAATGCCGACGTCCCTTTTTGGGGGAAACTTAGGTGAAAAGGTTAATCTTAGTACCCAACTTAGGCCACCATTGGAAAATGTGTTAACACATGGTCTTGGCATGTTAACAACTAGTCTTGGCGTGATAATAAGTGGTCTTGGCATGAAAACAAGTGGTTGCACGGTAGGTTTGAAACGCCTTATTACAAAATGGAAAACAATTATCCCACATTGGTGGGGCTTGAGCATCCTTTGTATCTTAAATACAATGTTTCAAAAAATAACATATGAAGTATAAGAGGCCAAGGCACCCCTCTACAAGAGTGTGTGAACCCTCATTGAGGGCCCCCAGTGAGTAAGTAATGGGGTCCATGGATCCTCATATGACCACCTATCAAAGATCAAAGGCTAAAAACAAACACCAAACCAAATTTTTTTACACTAATTCATATTTCCATATGTTAAATGGTTATTGGACCACTTGGCATGTTTAAACAGTGCCACATCACTTTTTGACACCTATTAATCCCCTGTCACAAGAATGCTTCATCAAGCTTTATTTCGAGCATCCAAACTCCATTTTGCATTCCATAAGAAGTGTCAGAAAGCTCTCGATGAATTCTATGATGTGAAAATGGTTTAACCAAAATTTGAAGACTTTAAAAAATGAAACGGTACATGGATCCACCTAGATCACTCCTCCCCACTGGGAACTTTTAGACCTCTAAAAGTTGAAATTAAGTGGTAATGAGGTGAGGGTATTTCTCCCTCACCCTTTCAGCTTCCATCTATTTGGCCTTGTTTGGGTACATCCCTTTTAGACCAACATGAAGATATTCAACATCACCTCTTCGTGAATTCCATACATTATTGTCAAGAATAGTATCTTTTTGCAATTTTGTTAGATATTTAGGAGCAAAATCATCAACAGAAGGAATGGATACACTTTCATCATGATCAATAATCATTGGAGGCTCATACAATTTTAGATTTTCCACATTTACAACTGAATAAATCTGCATGTAAGATGGTAAATCTAATCGAAAAGCATTTATACCAATTTTTTCTATAATCCAAAAAGGACCATACCAGACTGGTTTCAACTTTTTACCTTCACCTGTCAGTCTTTCCTTACTGATGTGAAGCCATACCATATCACCTACAACAAATTGGTGATCAACACGATGTTTGTCATGTCTGGCTTTATACTTGGCTTGACTTTTCTCCAATTGAGTATGAACAATTTGATGTATGAGATATATTTGTTTAATGAACTTCTTAGCTTGAATGGCTTCTTTTGGTTCACCAACAGCTATATCCGGTCCATAGCAAACATCTAGAGGAGATTTCGGCAAGTATCCATAACAAACTTCAAATGGATATTTCATAGTAGAATAATGAAGTGCCCAGTTATATGCATGTTATATGTAACACAATTATTCATCCCATAACTTTGGATGTTTATTACTATAACCCCTAAGCAAATGTACCATAGTTTGGTTCAGAACCTCTATTTTCCCATTGGTTTGTGGATGAAATGCAATGCTCTTTTTTAATTTAGTGTCCATTAGTCCCCACAAAGTTGACCAAAACTCTCCAATAAATCAAGAATCTTGATAAAAAATAATTAAAGTAGGCAAACCAAAATGAACCCATACATGTTTAAAGAACAAGTGTATAGTGCCTTCCCCAGTAATTTGCTTAGTGTAAGGAATCAAAACACACATCTTGATAAATATATCCACAACCACATATAAATATTCATGTTTTCTTTTTGTCATATGAAAACTCCCCACAAAATCCATGGAGATACTTTCCCATGGGTGAGTAGAAATAGGCAGAGGAGTGTAAAGTCCTAGTTTCCTGTTACTAGGTTTGCTTGTGGCACAAAGAGTACATCCCTTAATATATTTGGCAATAGTTTCCTGCATACGGAGCCAGTAAAAATACATTTTCAAATGTGCAACCATTTTAGCAACTCCAAAATGACCAAAAATAAGAGAAGTATGTGCTTCTCTAATCATGTGCACCCTCTCATTTTGAGGTATACATAGTTTACCCAAATGATACAAAATATCATTGTGTACATGATAGTCCAATTCTTCTACTTGTCTACTACGCATCAAGTCTTTATAGACATCTTGAAAATCAAGAACATTAACATATCATTCTTTATAACTTTCATGAGACAAAGAACCATGTTGTAAAAGAATAGATGAAACAACCATAGGAGGCCTAGATAACATATCTACAACCTTATTCTAAATACCATTTTTATACTTAATCATAAGATGAAATTTTTGTAAGAAACCCATCCAACGAAAATGTCTAGACTGTTGTAGCTTATTTTGTGATTGGAGATACTATAAGGGCTAATGATCTGTATGTATTATTGTTTCTTTGCCCATTAAGTAATCTTTCTATTTTATAACACTTTGAACCAAGGCATACAATTTCTTATCATAAGTTGGATATTTTCTTACTACACTTGTGAAAGTTTCAGAATGATAGCAAATTGGTTTCTTACCTTGCATTAAAATAGCTCCCATAGCATATTCACTTGCATCCGTCTCGATCTCAAATGGTTGTTGTATATCAGGGAGTGCCAAGACCAGAGCAATACTTATCTTTTATTTCAAAGTGTCAAAGGCTTTTTGATGTTTGCCTCCCCACTAAAAGACCTATTTCACACTTGTCAAAGAATGCAAAGGTGATGTAATATATGAAAATTGAGCAATAAACTTTCTCCAAAATTGTATTGCACCAAGATAACTTCTAACCTCAGTTGTATTAGTGGGTGTAGGCCAGTTAACAATGACTACCACTTTTGCAGGATCTATTTTCAATTCACCATGTCCTACAATGTAACCCAAGTATATCAAAGAGGTCTTGCCAAATTTACATTTTGACATTTTTAAATAAAGTTTTTCCTTTCGTAATGCATCCATGACTTTTTTAATGTGGATCACATGCTCTTCCCAAGACTTACTGAAATTCAATATATCATCTAAGTATAATATACAAAAATCATCAAGGAACTATCTAAAAGCATCATTCATCAATCTCATGAATGTAGCCAGGGCATTACACAACCCAAAAGGCATAACAAGCCATTCAAACAATCCTTGTTTTGTTTTGAAGGCAATTTTCCAAACATCACCTTCACTGATTCTTACTTGATGATATCCACTTATCAAATATAACTTAGTGAAATAAATAGCATGTTTTAATTGATCCAATAAATCATCAATATGAGGAAGAGGGTAACTATTTGTAATAGTAATTTTGTTTAAAGCAAGAAAATTAACACACATTTACCAAGTGCCATCTTTCTTTGGCACCAAAATAATGGGTAAACCAATAGGAGACGAAATTGGATGAATAATACCCCTATCTTATAGATACATTACCTATTTTTTGATTTCCTCATTTTCCACCATTGATAACCTGTACATGCCAATGTTAGGGAGAGGAGAATCCTGCAATAGCTGAATTTCATGTTGAACTCCCATTTGAGGAGGTACATCATATGTAGAAATGATTTCAACCAATTCATTCTTGTGTTTAGGATCACAATTTGCCAAAGCCTAAGAATATTCTTTTTCCTTAGACTTAATCAATATGAGACAAAAAGTCTTGCTTGAATTAACTAGTCTTTTCATTTGCCCTACTGTAACCAAGGAAAGACTTGTTTTAATGTGATGTGCTCATATATATATATATATATATATATATATATATATATATATATATATATATATATATTCAATGCCATCCTTAACAATCAAGTACTTATTCTCTTCTCTATAAAAGATTGCTTTTCTATCATAAAGATATGGGCTTCCCAAAACAATCCCACATATGTCCAATGGGACAACATCTAACTCAACCTCATATACAAACTTAGATGTGATGGCAAACCTCAGTCTACAAGTTTGTGAGACTTTTAGCTTTGCATTTTCACACACCCAACCTAGTGGATAAGGCTTCAGATGGAGATTGGTTTGTAAGCCTAACTTCTTAACAACCTCTTCATAAATTAAATTTACTTGTGAACCACTATCAAATAGAGTGTCAATCTTAGTATGTTTTGAAACAACTCTAATGTGGAACAATTCATTTCTTTTATTATCAACATGCATATAATTCTATTTAGAATAAGATGCATCATTTGATGACTTAGTGCTAGAAATTGAAAGAGAAGAATCATTATGCAATCCCATAGCTATGATCTTAGTTTCATCATATGAATCTAAACCTAAGTCCTGAACCATAGCATTAGTCTTCTTTTCTTTGTTTTGAAACCTTTTAGGCCTTAACTCAGGGTGTAGTTTCCAACACTTAGACTCATCATGATTTTTCTTACAATGACTACAAAATAGTTTTCCTTCATCTTTTTTAATAGTAAAAGTGGATTTTTGTTTACCCTTTCCTGATGAACTTTCCCCTTTGGATTGCTTAACATTAGATTGCTTACTTTTAACTTTAGGAAGAGATTCTTTTGATTGTTTTCCTCTAGCCTCTAAATGAGTGGCTTGTACACATACTTCATCTAAATTAGTGGGATTGAACATAAGAATCATATGTCTTCAGTAACTATGTAGCCCACCTATATATTTTAGCAGTGTTTCTTGTGTGTAAAGAGGAACAGTCAAAAGTAAAGATTTTTTCCTAAATTCCTATTTATAATCTTGAACATTTTGGCCTTTTCCTTGTCTGAAACTTTGCCAATCCATCATGGCTTGTTACATATAGCCTAAAGGATAAAATTGCTTTCTGAGTTCTTCAACAAATTCATTTTAAGTAGAAATCAAGTTACCTTTTTGAAGCTTAGTTTACTTCAACTTACTCTCCCACTAGATGAGAGCTGTGCCTCCCATATGAAGAGTAGCCAAATGAATTTCTGATTCATCCCCTGCATTCTTTTGGACCCTACAATAAAATTTTATTTGCTTGACCCAATTATCCAACTTTTCAACATTAACTTCACCATTAAACATTAGAAATTCAAACTTAATATCCAATTTAAGTGAAGGGAGAGATTCCACAATTTTTTTACCGTCATCTGATGAAGAAGGTTTTTTGGTTTCTTTACCTTTCAATTCTTGTGAATCACCTTTCTCATTCTCAAATTTCTCTTATCTTTCATGGTATAATTCCTCGACTATGCTTCTCATCTCCATAAAAGCTCAACAAAAAGCTTGTTCGGATTCCATCTCTTCTTCAGCCATCCTTGAAGCACACCTTGAGCCAATCTCTGGATTATACTCAAGGAGTTTTCCTTCACCCTTTTGGGATTTAGACCTTGTCAACATACACTAGCAATCACTATCAAATAACAACTGCTTTGATACCAAAAATATGATCTAAAAATTGAAAATGCAAGTGTAGCAAAATTGAATAACACACTTTTGCATTTAAAAGATCTTTATATTTTCCAACTTTTCCTTTAAATTTTGCATAAAAAATTAAAACCAAAATTATAAAACAATAGAGACAGATCAGAAGAAATCACTAGCAAATTGATAATGGAGTTTAACTTCAATAGCCTACGTCTCCGAGTCCATTCTAAGTGAGGACCATTTCCATTAATTTGTGCATCAAATGGCTTACAAATTAGATTTAAGTCTTCAATTTACCTTCCCTAGTCTCTACTTACCTATATAAATATCTCTCAGACCTAAAAATAAAGGCCCAAGGCCGTAAAAAGCATAAATTATTCTGACCTTCTTAATTCTTTACACAGTTGGCTGCTTAATACCCCTCAAATGGAAATTTTCTCCTCTTATATCACTTCCAAGCCCGTGGCTCAAGCGATCAAGACTTATCTCTTTTGCTTGGCAGGTCAAGGGTTCAAGTCATCAGCCTCCTTCTTGGGTGCTTTACACTTATCATTTATCCCACATTTGGGAGTTTGTAATTATTTGTTAGCTTTAATAGGGTTGGTAGCCCCCAAGATGAATGTCAATGCCCCTTTTTGGGGGAAGACTTAGCTGCAAAGGTTAATCTTGGCACCTAACTTAGGCTGCCATTGGAAAATGTGTTAACACATGGTCTTGGTGTGTTAATAACTGGTCTTGGATGTGATAACAAGTGGTCTTGGCATGATAACAAGTGTTGCATGGTAGGTTTGAAATGTCTTATTACAAAATGGAAAATAATTATCCCACATCGGTGGGGTTTGAGCATCCTTTGTATCTTAAATACAATGTTTTAAATAATAACATATGAAGTATAAGAGGCTAAGGCACCCCTCTACAAGAGTGTGTTGACCCTCACTGAGGGCCCCCAGTGAGCAAATAGTGGGGCCCAAAGATCCTCTTATGACCACCTATCAAGGATCAAAGGCTAAAAACAAACACCAAACCAATTCTTTTACACCAATTCATATTTCCATGTGTCAAATGGTTATTGGACTACTTGGCATGTTTAAACAGTGCCACATCACTTTTTGACACCTATTAATCACCTATCTCAAGAATGCTTCAGCAAGCTTTATCTCAAGCATCTAAACTCTATTTTGCATTCTGGAAGAAGTGCCAAAAAGCTCTCGACAAATTTTATGATTTGCAAATGGTTCAACCAGAATTTGAAGACTTTCAAAAATGAAACGGTACATGGATCCACCTAGATTAGATACCACCATATTAAGGTCACCACATAATACCTAATAGGCATCAAGTAGGTCATTGATTATCCACCACCAGAAATGGGTACACTTTAAGTCATCATTTGAGACATAAATATTAATAAATCCAAAAGAGTGGCTTTCAATGCTAAAAAGAGCCCATACTAATTGGTTGGTGGGGTCCATGCCATATTGAACTAAGTGTGGCTGCCACCTTGGAGAAATGAATGTGATCACCCCTCCACATCTTGTGGAATGGTTGCTATTAATAATGATACTATCATGCCAGATGGAAGGACTGATAGACATTAATAAAAAATATGCCACCTTGACTTCTTATAGACAAAGAATGTCCATCTCAAGAATCTTCCTTCTAAAATCCAACACAATAAACTTGTAATTTGGGTCTGTGAGACCCTAAACATTCCATGAAAAATAATTTATAAATGATGGGTATTAATGGATATGTCCTCCAAGTATATCCCTTCTAAGAAATCATACTGATTATATAAAAAGTGCCCACTATTAGCACTCAAGAACTCATATTTCTTCCTCAATTTAGGGTCATCCTAAAATTCTCCTTCCTCCACCTCATCAGTCCTTTAAGGAGGGATGTACGAACATTTGGGCATATATTACTGAGCATGAAGTTAGTTGACTATCAGTCTAAAAATCAAGAAGAACTACGTATAAAGGCCTTAAAACCTTGGGATAATATGTTAGTAGCTAGAGGGGTGTCGAACACCTTGGGATTTTCTACCAATTTTGGGGCTTCAGCTAGAGAGGGTTATTTCTCAATAAGAGCCTAATCCTATAAACTATTATTCAAATATGGCTTGCCTCCTTTGGGAGTAGAAAATGAGTGTGTGTCTTTGGTGTGAGTTTTATTCTTTCCTATCTAGTCCATCCATCCTTAGATGGTTTCTTTCTAGTTTTTGGAGAGGGCTTGGGGGGAGAGGACGAGCGATTGGATGCATTATTATGAACCAACTGAAGGATAAAATATCATATTTTATGGTCTATGGCTTGGTATCAAAATCATGTGTTAGGCAAGTTGATATACAAGACTCATTCATATTTCCTCACATCCCTAACTTAGATTTCCACAAGCTCCTTGAGGTCTCGAGAGAGGTATACTTCTACATAGACCATTTTTTATAGTCTAGTAGAGTAGAACTAATTTTGTTTATGACAAAACATACAACCTATGGAGGATTCTATTTGGTGAATAAAGTGATAGTAGGGGAGCAAGAGACCTATAAATTTAACCTAGATAGGGACTTTAAGATCAGAGTGATCTGAGACCACAAAGTCTCATTTCCAAGGGGAGAGAACCATAAGTGATTTCTTGATGTACCAAGTGGAAGACCTATGGAGGATTTCTCCTACATGGGAAGGGTTAGATAAGTGAAATAGAAAAAAGTATTTAGTCATGTTATAGATGCTCTCTAACTTAAAGTTGTGAGCTACCCATTGATTTTGAACCCAAGACTATAACATGCTTTTAGATGGGATTCTCCAAAAAAAAGCCTATTAAACAAAATTTCTCTAACCACTAACATGCATAATTATATTATAGAATAGGTAATATAACATCAGGCTTTAAAGCACTACCTTATGGTAAAGCTTCATGACAAACTTCTTCAAGTGCTTGCGAGGTTCATTACTTGATGCTCCACCATTCTTCTCCATAACTAAAATAGCTAGGATAGAATGGGGAGAAGTCATTATAAAGGCTAGCCTCACCCATATGGGAGAAACCCTAAAATCTAAATAAATTCAAGTCTCATAGGTGACTAAGGCCATGGTATGACATAAGGTTGGACAAGTAGAAAAATAAGGGTTGACTCAATGGTAAGCATGGAGGAAACCCCAACAGAGAAAAAAAAATTCCACTTCTTTACATTATCATCTATCCAAACTAATTTTTATCATTGGGTGATGATAAATATGAGTGGATGAGAATCATTCAATATTGGATGAATTATGCCATTAATAATTATGGTTGAGTTTTCATTTATTAGGAATGGCTTGCAAATTTTTATATTTGTTTGATATTAGTAAATGCTTGGAAACTTTCATGTGATTTCATGATTTGTGATATTTATCAATGATGTCATGATTATATCATCAATTCCATGTCCACTTTCCATGATAATTTAGGAATAATTCAATTAATGAATTAAAAAAAATATGATATTTCCAAAATCTATGGAATTTATAATTAGATGAAGATTTAGTAAATTAACAAAGGTTAATTAACTTAATGAAAAGTGATGTGCCTTTGAAAATTCAAATTATTTTTTACCTAATTAATCCTAAAATTTCACTTTCAAATTCATAATTTTTTTTGGGATAAATTAGATAAAGTTGATGATTGTATATGGTGTATTTCTTCAATTAAGGATGCACCAATTTGTCATGTAATGTGCACATGACATGTGTGAATAAATTTAGAATAAAAAGATATTTTGTGCATTATTATAAGAAATCATCCCATTTTTAATTTTAGCACAAAAGTGGTGAAATTTGAGTGTTTATATTTTCCCCTATTTGAAATGGTGTTGTGAGGTACTTAGATAAAGTAATGTATTTTCAAAGAATGAAAAATCGTTAAAATGATTGAATATATATTGAATAATGATGTGTTTAAGTTTTGTTGAATCTTGTTTGATTTACTAAAACTGAGTTCATAATGATGCCCCAAATGATGTTTGGGATACCCATGATGCCTCCTTGAGGGAGTGGACAAAAAAAATTGATGGGTGAGCCCTCACAAAGAATAAATGGATAAGAAGAAGACGAAAATTAACCCATAGATGAGATTAATCTAGTCAATCTAATGCTTACATGCGTTAATTTAAAATGTGATAGAGTAAAAAAATGATTGGTCCTTAAGAGGGGGGAATTGTGAAGGATGCATCCTAAGATAAGAAACACAATTTAACATACCCCAAATATGGTAAAAGGTGTTGAATTATGGAATGATCTATCCCAAAATAACTTGTACACCTGGATTTTCCCAAAGAGGATGAAATTTCTAGAGCTTGGAATTAGAAGAAAAATTGAATGATTGAATTTACCTAAAGAGGGGAGAATGGCCATTGATTAAATTGATTTTACCTAATAAGAAATATGTTATCATTTATTAGACTAAGTGTTTTTCCCTAGTATGGACTAATTTCATTTTGAAACATTGATTAAGTAATTTATTGATTGATTGATTGGCAAGCATAGCTCAAAGATGTTACCGATTACAAATATTAAAGATAAGTGGTTCAAAATTAAGTGTAGATGGTACAATGAATTTTCAAAGAATGAAGAAGCCAAAAAAAAACCAAGAACATAAGGATACATAAATATAATTTAGAGATAATGGGAAGAAGACAATGATGGCTAAATATTGATGAGATAATGGTGGCTAAGCTAACCATAGAAACTAGATGTAATTGAGCACTACCTACATAGTCTAAATATACCTCAAGCTAATGTAGTTCTCACAAATATGGGAAAATATGGGAGGAAGAATAAAAGAGATGATTAGAATGAAAATAATTATGGACCAATGTGTATGACTCTTTTTTTGCATGGTCATTTGAAAATGCATGTACTGATGAGAATATATATAACCATATTGTTCAATAAATTTGATTTGATCAAGTAAAATGTGATGATGTGATGTATTCAAATATTATAAAAATGATTTGATTAAATAATTAATTATTTTAAAAAGTGAGATAATACCAACATAGTGAAACATCATATATAAAGCTCAAGCACTCTATTTTTAATTTAGCACACAATGGTATGAACCATGATATAAAACACCAAGATGGCTTGGTTGTGATGTGCATAAGGACATACCCCCAATCCAATAGATAAATGGAAATAACAGACCAATGATAAAACCCATGATGATAATGTTGATGTATCTCAATGTATAAAGTCAAGTACAAGTGTGAGACAAGAAGCACCATAATGATGACCTTGCTATCTAAATAGACTAAACCAAGAAAAAAAGTAAAAGGAAATAAAAAATAAATAAAGTAAACACACAAACGAAAAAATAAAAATAAATTATTTTTCCATTAATTGATTCAAAATCTTCATGTGAAGGCTCAATGATAGAAATAATTAGATGGTGCCACCAATAAGTATAAATGCAATAAAATGACACATCTCATGGAGGAAAAGACACATCCCAAGGTGGTTGAAATGATTGAAATTGATAATGAATATATACCAATAAAGTAGATTTGGGAAGGACACATCCCAATGGTTGAAATGAGTGGTTCAATGAAAAATCAAGGATAATTAGTGGATTTAGGACAAGATAGATGTTTTTAAATTGTGTGCCTTAATATATCTTTATTTTAAATATTTTTATTTATGTCAAAAGTCTAGAATTGGTGATAAAGCCCCCATTACATTTAATGGTGTTTTTAATATTCATATTTTGGTTAATGTGTGTTAATATTTATTTAATATTAATGAATATTTTTTGGTTGCATATAAGTCAAAAGAGGGCCCATGGAGAATTAAAAGAGACAACAAGTAAAGATAAAAGAGGAATGGGATGAATTTTCTCATGAAGAGTCATCTTGAGGAATTTCAAGAGTCACCATGTGAAGACAAAAGAGGGTATGCACATTTTTCCATGAAGGGACACTTTGAAGAATATAAAAAGTCACCAAGATAAAGATAAAAGAGGAAAGGATGCATTTTCTCATGAAGGGTCACCATGTGACTTTTCAAATGAAAGGATATGAAGGGTCATACAATTTTGGCACTATTTTCCATGAGGATTGAAGGTTCGCAAAGGGCCAATGCCAAAGTTCATTTGATAAAATATAAATAAAAGCTTGAGAATCCATTTGTAATATGAAAGAGATTGCATGGTTTCTATTTGTTTTTGAAGAGATAAAAGAAGGAGATATTGTATATTTCTATCATTTTTTGAGTAAGCAACATTTATAGATAGTTATGTTTTATACACAAGAGGGGTTGGTGCTCTTATGGGTTGGTGCTCACAAATAGTTTTTTTGTTGGTGCTCAGCAAAGGGTTTGGTGCTCTTGTAAGTTGGTGCTTGAAAACTTTGTAATTTGAGTTGGTTCTCATTCATATACTTGAGATTATTCTTTTTAGTTTTTCCCACTTTAGGTTTCCACGTAAAAATCTAGTGTCTCTCTCTCTCTTGTGTGGTGCATATTATTATTTCAATTTTATTGCATATCTTGAATGTGTGATTAAGTGGTTAAATAAAACAAATCATATTAAGTAAAATATATATAATATACTGATTTAGCCCCCCTCTCAGTATATTTCATGCTTAACAATTGGTATCATAGCAAGTTCCTTTGGAAAAAAATTACAGCTTGAAGGTAGATTGGGAAAGCATGATGGCTAGATCACATGAAGGTTTTTATACAAATAAGACACCTTTGTTTGATGGGAATAAAATAGTTCTATCGATGATGAAGATGATAATGGAGCTCTATTCATTTTCAAGACAAAACAGGGCATAGATAAATATCAAGGAAAATTACCTTTTAAATGTTTTAATTGTGGAAATATTGGACTTTTTGTATCTAAATGCCTAGATAAGGGTAATGGTGATAATGAACAAGGAAAGTCTACATACAAGAAAAACTTCAAAGGAAAATTCAAGAATGGATTCAAGAAGAAGAGTTTATATTCTAAATATCCTAGCTCAACTGAAGATAGTGGAGTCAGTGATTCAAAAGAAGAGATTCTATTCATGGCCATATATGAAGATGCCTTCACAAGTAAAAGCACAAATGATAAAGAAGAAGAAGAATATGAAGCTAAAGTGAATTTGGAAGGAGAAATCATTTGTGCCTTAGAAGAGTTAAAATCTCTTGAGAAGAAGAATCAAAGATTAAATCTCTAGATCAAGAAAAATGAAAACGAGTCCAAGGAAATAATTGAAGATCTACAAGCACACTTTGAATAAGCCAAGAAGAATAAAAAATATCTAATGCCATAGTTGCAAAAATTAAGTGAAGAATGTGAAAGGTATGTTATTGAAATTGCTTCTTTAAAATAAGATATTTAAAAAATAAATAAAGTAATCAATGATAGAGCAACCAATGAATCAAAATTTGAGAAAAACACTAAAATTTTGAATAAGATATTGAAAAGTCAAAGATCAATGCCAGATAAGATAGATATCAAATTTAAAAAAGAGAAAGGGGAGGCAACTACTTTCACAGACAAGGTTAACACAGAAAAAGGAAAAAGCTATGTTGAAGCTCTTATAAAAGAGGAAATAAAAAGGGAAGAAGTTAAGAATACAAAAGACATCTCAAATAAAGAAGGCTAGAAGGAACAGAGCTACAAAAAGCAATCAGGTTAGAGATACATGAATAGGTCCTATTTTTATAGTTATTATTTTTATTGAATTGGATATGGTCATAAGAAAATAGAATGCCAAAAAAGGGCTAAAATTTTCATAAAAAAGAAGGAAACTCATGTAGAGTCACGTAGAAGCCACAACTCTTTTGCTCCTCTATCAGGATTTAATGAAGAGGCCATAATATGTTACAAGTGAAACAACTTCAGATACATATCCCATTAATATAAAATCACTTTTAAATCATTCAAGAAGTACTAGAGTTTCAAGGCTCCATTCATCAAGAAGTAAGTTTAGACAGGTCATGGCAGAAGAAACAACCTAAAAAATCTATGTTGGTACAGACAACTTTGCATGCAAGAAATGAATAAAATCCATGGTTCATTCATAGTGGATGTTCAAGGCACATGACAAGAGATAAGAGAAATTTCATAACCTTGAAGAAGATCTATGGTGGCATAGTGAAAGTTGGAGACAATACTACTACCAAAACTACTAGAAAAGGTACACTAAGTTTGGATAGTGGTAGAACTAAAATTGAAAATGTTTTATATGTAGAAGGTCTTAAGCATAATATTTTGAGTGTAAGTAAAATATGTGATCAGGGGAAAGCACTAAAGTTTTATGCAAAAGGTTGTGAAATTAGAAGAAAAGATTTAGATGTGTTGGTTGTAGATGATCAAAGAACAGGTAATAATTTGTATATGTTATCAGACATCAAAAGTCAAAGATGTTGTTTGTGTCAGATTGAATAAAGTTAGATATGGCACAGGAGAATGGGATAAATTTTGATAATATTATCAACATTAGTAATAAGAAATAAGTTATAAATATTCCAAAGATTACAAATCCATCCAACATGTTTTGTGAACCTTATCAACATGAGAAGCAAGCCAAAAGGTGGTTTGAAACAAAAGAGTACTCACCCACTCAGATGTTAGAGCTTGTTCACACTAATTTGTGTAGACCTATGTGAACTCAAAGTACTTAAGGTGAGAAATATTTCATGTTTCTTATTGATTATTTTTCACATATGACTTGGGTAATGTTTTTAAAGAAAAAATTAGAAGCTTTCAGCCATTTCAAAGCATTCAAAGCATTAGTTGAGAATGAAACTAGTTTGAAGATTAAGTGTCTAAGATAAAATCAAGGAGGAGAATTCATGTCAGATCAATTTATTGATTTTTGTGAAGACCATGGAATAAAGAGACATTATTCAGTAGCCAAAACTCCATAGCAAAATGGAATAGTTGAATTGAGGAATATAAAAGTTTAGGAGATGCAAGGATAATGCTAAATGAATCCAAGATACCAAATAAATATTGGAGAGAGGTAGTTTTTACAATAGTGCATATTCATAATAGATAACTATTTAGAGTTAATAGTGATAAGACTTTGTATGAGCTATGAAAATACAAACTAGCAATAAATGATTATTTCAGAGTTTTTGGCAGCAGATGCTTCATGAAGAGAACTGATGAAAAACTAGGTAAGTTTGAATCTAGAGCAGATGAAGGTATATTTATTGGTTATTATTGAAAAAGTAAAGCTTATAAATTTTATAACAAAATAGCCAAGAAAATAGTTGAAAGTGCAAGTGTCAAGATAGAAGGAGCACAAAGAATCAGTGATCCAATAGACATTCCCAAAATAATTAAAGAGGAAGATTTTGAAGAATCAGATGAAGATGAGAAGAATGAAAAAAAAGACACAAAAAACCCATAAAAATATGTTCAGATAAATCCTAATTAAAGTGACATCATCATGGACATAAATGAAGTATTTCATACTAGAATAATGATGGTAAGTGAATCTGAGCAAGTTAATTTCTCTTTGTTATCCAAAATTTAGCCTAGAATGTTTTTAGAAGATAGACATGATAAGCATTAGGTTGTGAATATAAATGAAGAATTAAATTGAATAGAAAAGAATGATACATGGGAATTAGTGCTAGACCAAAAGATCATAATGTGATAGGAATAAATTGGGTTTACATAAATAAGTTGAATGAAAATGGAGAAGTGACTAGGAATATGGAAAGATTAGTATGTAAAGGATATGTTCAGATTGAGGGGATAGATTTTGAAGAAACTTTTGCACTAGTGGCAAGGATAGAGGCTATTAGAATGTTTCTTGCATATGCAGTGTTTAAAAATTTCAAAGTGTTTCAGATGAATGTCAAATCTACCTTCCTAAATGGGAACCTAAAAGAAGAGGTCTACATTGAGTAGTCTAAGGGATTTATTCTCTTAAATATTAGTAGCCATGTATGTAAATTGAAAAAAACACTACATGGATTGAAACAAGCTCCCAGATCTTGGTATGCAAGACTTGATAAGTACTTATAGGATTAAGATTTTAAGAGAGGATCTACTGATAGTAATCTCTACATCAAAATAGAAGGTGAGCATCAATTTATTGTTGTGGTATATGTTGATGACATCATTTTTGGAGGAAACATTGAAAAGATGATAAAAGAATTTTCTGATAATATGTAAAACAAATTTAAGATGTCTATTCTTAGAGAATTGTCATTTTTCTTAGGATTGTAAATATTTTAGTTAGATAAAGAAATTTTCATATCTCAAAGTAAATATGCCAAGAAAATGTTGAAAAAATTTGGTTTTGAGGATTGTGCACCAATTGGCACACCAATGTGTACAATAAATAAGGTAAGGATGAAGATTTACCTATTGTAGATCAATATATATATATATATATATATATATATATATGATTGGTAGTCTTTTATATTTGACAGCATCGAGACCAAGCATCATGCATGTAGTAGGTATGGTTACAAGATATTAGTCAGCTCTAAAAGATATTCATGTTTAGTTGGTGAAGAGAATATTCAAATTTATCAATGGGACATTAGATTATGGATTGTGGTATCCCATAGGTAGAGAATTCAATTTGGTTACTTATACAAATTTAGATTATGCAAGTTGCTTGGATGATTGAAAGAGTACAAGTGGAGGAGATTTCTTTCTCTATGATAACTTATTATCATGGCTAATAAATAAGAAAAATCTAGTATCACTTTCTATAGCTAAAGTAAAATATATTGCAGTAGTATTGTGTTGTACTCAAGTGCTTTGGATGAAGTAAACTTTGGAAGATATCAAGGTAAAATATGATGAACCTATTTCTATTTTTTGTGACAGCACAAGTGCTACTTATATTTTGAAGAATCCAATAATGCATTCAATAACAAAACATATTTCCATCAGATATCACTTCTTGAGAGAGTAGGTTATATATCAATAGGTTAAGATAGAATATATCAGTACTATAGAGCATATTGTAGATATTTTCACAAAATCACTACCAAAAGACACATTTGAGTACCTATGGATGAAGTTGGGAGTAATTTATTTTACTTCTTGCCATTGAGGATCAACATCAATTGAGGTGGAGATAAGTTTTAGCTCTACGTTAGGCCCTTTGCCATTGATGTCAAAGGGGGAAAGAATAGAAACAAGTATAGGTATAGGTAGAAGTGAAAAAATTGATGCAAAATAGGTATAGAGAATAGGTATAGGTTGCTACAGTAAGGAGTTACTATATGATTTTTTGATGGATGTATGTGAAAGGTTTAGGATGTGGTAGTTTCATTTTAAGGTTGCCATCAATGACAAAGGGGGAGATTATTGGAAATATTATCATTGATGTCAAAGGTTTAGCATTGGTGATAAAGGCCCCATTGCATTTAATGGTGTTTTTAATTTTCATATCTTGGCTAATGCATGTTAATATTTATTTAATATTAACGAATATTTTTTTGGTTGCATATAAGTCAAAAGAGGGCCCATGGAGAAGTCAAAGAGTCATGGGGTAAAGACAAAAGAAGAATGAGATGCATTTTCTCAAGAAGAGTCATCTTGAGGAATTCTAAGAGTCACCATGTGAAGACAAAAGAGGGTATGGCACATTTTTCCATGAAGGGACACTTTGAGGAATACAAATAATCACCAAGATAAAGACAAAAGAGGAAAGGATGTATTTTCTCATGAAGGGTCACCATGTGACTTTTTAAATGAAATGATATGAAGGGTCATGCAAGTTTGGTGCCATTTTCCATGAGGATTCAAGGGTCACAAAGGGTGAATGCCAAAGGTCATTTGGTAAGCTATAAATAAAGGCTTGAGAAGCCATTTTTAATATGCAAGAGAGTGAATGGTTTGTATTTTTTTTTCAAAGAGAGAAAAGAAGGAGATACTATAGAGTTCTATCATTTGCTGAGTAAGAAACATTGAGAGATAGTTGTGTTTTATACACAAGAGGGGTTGGTGCTCATGTGGGTTGGTGCTTACAAATCTTTGAAAGGGGTTGGTGCTCATAAATATTTGTTGTGTTGGTGCTCAGCAAAGGGGTTAGTGTTCTTGAAAGTTGGTTCTTGAAAAATTTGTAATTTGAGTTGGTGTTCATTCATATACTTGAGATTTTTCTCTATGGTTTTTCCCACTTTGGGTTTTCACATAAAAATTTGGTCTCTCTCTCTCTCTCTCTCTCTCTCTCTCTCTCTCTCTCTCTCTCTCTCTCTCTCTCTCTCTCTCTCTCTCTCTCTCTCTCTCTCTCTCTCTCTCTCTCTCTCTCTCTCTCTCTCTCTCTCTCTCTCTCTCTCGTGTGGTGCATATTATTGTTTAAATTTTATTATATATCTTTAATGTGTGATTAAGTGGTTAAAGAAAAGAAATAAAATTAAGTAAAAGATATATAATATACTGATTCACCCCCACCCCCTCTCAGTATATTTTGTGCTTAACAATCTTATGGATATTTGAATTATTTTTAAAATGTTTAGGATTTTGAAAATGTTTTGAATCTTTTTGGTTTTTTAGAATCTCAACTTAATGGAGGATTATAAGATGCAAATTTTTTAACTCTAAAAATGGTGAGAGTGTAGGATTAACATGAAAAATTGTGAGAGCATGAAGTAAGGGTTGCTAAGCTAAACTCAAAAATCAAGCACTAATTACATATTCTAAATAGACCTCAAGCCATTAGAGTTCCTCCACAATGGGAGATAATAATGAATGAAGGACAAATGGACAATATTGGATAATAATGGATGAGAATGAGGGAAGGGACTAGGAATCTCCAAGGACCATGTCACATGAGAACCAAATGTGTCATGGAGATAATATGCCCAAAGGTTTCCCAAAATAGGTCTCAATATACCTTCCATTTTTATAAAAAGGTTAAGATGGGAATACTGATGGTCACAACAATATGGGTTGGGCTAAATAGGATTGAATGGCCGAGATGGATAAAATGGAATGGAATGGTATTTAATGCAAATGAGGTTTCCCCCAAGTCTTAGGGTACTTGAAAATAACAAATTATTTTCACATGATTATAGAAACCTATTTTCATCATGGTACTTTCCCAAGGTGTCACAAGCATGGTTTTCACTGTTGGGATAATTAATTCTCCTTCTCTTTTTATTATTCTATATTTTTTTATTATATTTTTATTTTTAGAATATTAACTCAATGTAGGATTATGATATGTGTAATGAAAACCCTTTATTATCTAATCAATACCTACTTAGAATAGAAGCCTTGTCAATACGTTGTTAGTGTTGTAGACTACACTATTGATATCATGATCTTCATTGGTCATTAATTTTGAATCCTTAAAATCTCTAGATAAGATTTATTTGTAGTTATTTTGAAAAATAGTTGTACTAGGAAGGGCAAAAAAGTATATGCATTGGAGAAATCATATGATTTGGTAATGTAATATAGGATTTAAATAAAGAATAGGATCATAATGGAATGTATAATTATTGGGGTAAAAATATAGACTAGGATTTTAATTCACACACATTATTTATAATTCTAAATTTGACTTGATTTTGGTTATGTTAGGGATAAATATCTCTAAAAAAATCTCTCTATAAGATGAAAATATTTTTTTGTTCCTTAGGCTTGAGAGTTGTTATAATATGAATATGTTGTGAATAATTAGTTGCACTAATATTAAATTTAATAATATCTTCATCAAGAAATGAGTAATCAATTGGTTCAACTATGGTGCCTTGAAAAGGTTTTCACCAACAAATCTTCTCAATTTTGATTGTCCCATAGTGCTTTAAACAAGGTTTCACTAAGGGATGTTGACTTTTAAATTTGATTATCATCTATTACCTCAAACATGGTTTCATTAGAAGATGTTGAGTTTATAATTTGATTATCCCTTAGTGCCTCAATTAATATTTAAATATAATATTTTTATTATACTAAATGTTATTTTGGTTCCCAAAAATTTATACAACTGAGATGTCACCATGAAAAAAGTTCAACAATGTGTAATTCTTTCAATCCTAATAAATTGATGTCAGAGGTGGATGTCAATATAATGACTAGGCTAGTTAATGTGAAAGGGATATACAATGTCAATGGAATGGTAAAATGAACAAAAATCCCTATAGACAATACTAGGATAACTTGTGTCGATGTTGAAGAAAATGTCCTAAAACTTTGTGGAAGGGTCAAAAATGTTTTCAAGTGGATCCGCTAGAAGTATGAAGCCTATGTCAGAATAGTCATTAATATATGTTGATTGTAACTCAAGTGGATCTCGTAGAAGTATATAGATAGTATTTTGATATACACAAATGTAATTTTATTCTAAATTTGATTCTAACTCAAGAGGATTTGAAACTGATGTTAATACTAGCATTGATTATGCTTATGATTTTAAATATGATATTGGTTCTAGAATAAAACTTGATTATGATATTAGTTGTGAAATAAACCTTGATTATGATGTTAATGCTAATAATAATGTTGGTTCTAAAATGTAAATTTTTATATTAAGGTATCCATAAAGAGGGTTTGTTGAATTGTGTTGTCCATAAGTACATATTTCACCTTTCACTTGGAAATGAAGGATTTGGGATGAAGGAATTTTCTAAAATGGGGGATGTTTGGCAATGGACAAATAATGGGATGTTGTTTAATAGTAAAATGATGTTTAAATATGGGATTATCGAATATGGGTCCTTCATAAAATAGGAGTGGAACAATAATTGAGTTTAGTCAAAGATGGGCAATTCAACAAAAACATCGATAATGAATTTACTAACTTGATCTTGCTTTAGAAGTGGATGAATCTGATTGTTTTTAGGAAGGGGTTCATGACATATCCTAATTGAGTTCTTATCATATTTGGATACACTTGGGTATTCAATAGATAAAATATCTTGGAGGGGAAATGAGATCTTTTTTTTGGCTCTAAGACCAGATTGGATATTAGATAAATAGATAGGGAATTGTCAAATAAATTAGTAGCTAGAGAAGTTGTTAAAGTAGCAATGAGTTTATTAGCAAAGAGTTGGCCATCTTGATAAATTTGAGAAGCAACGATGTGGTTATGTTGGTGTGAGTATATAAATTTCCTATTCAACATAGGTGTTTCCTCTTTTTGAACAAAGGTATGTAATTGGTTTATAGGAAATTTAGGTGAGAGTTTGGATCCCTCTTATATGAGTCATAAAATGATGGGTTATTATTTTTAGAAGTGTATTGTTTTAATGGGGTGTCATCTAAATATATTTCAAATGCAATGGATCAAAATGGAATAAAGGATACCCTAAGAAAGGACAGATGCAAGGGTATTGGTCTTGAATGGAATTGGCCAAAATAGGGAAGAATTAATTTAGTAGAATTGTCCTAAAGAATGAAGAAATAGCTTGGTATAATTACCCCAAAGAAGGTGGAATTGGTCTTTAAAAATATCCCAAATAGGGAATTATTGGTCTTGGTAGAATTATCCCAAAGAGGGAAGAATTGGTCTTTGAAAATATCCTAAAGAGGGAAGAACTGGTTATTAAAAATATCCCAAGGGTGGAATTCTTTATCTTGGATAGTTGGCCCAAAGAAGGTGGAATTGGTCTTTAAAATTGGCCTAAATAGGGGCAAATGACTTGGTATGATTCAAATGAAATAAAATATAGATGATATGATTTTGTCATACCCAACCAATAGGTGTGAGAGATTGAATGGAAATAAAAGTGATTTGGATTCAAATGTAATTGATTTAAAATAATTGGACTTGGTTGAAATAGACCTGATTTAGCATTGTTATAACTATCACTTTAAATTTGACTCTAGTCAAAGTTTGACCAATTTAAAATTAGACTTAGAATTTGGTTCAAGATGAAATTACTTTGGATTAGAATTCAATTCAAGATAAACCTAATTTGGCTTTGATTATGGCTCATAATAGGAATGTGGTTCAAAATAAACCTGCTTTGGCTTTAGCTCTTAAATGGATTTGGTTCAAGATGAACCCAATTTTTCTTTGCTTGGATTACAAATAGATTTGGGATCAATTGTGACCCAATGCACATAATTAATTCCAACATATATTTGGGTCCAAATAGACTTGACTTGAATGGTTTTTAATTGAATAGTATAATGATACCATACGAACTATTTAATGATACAATCAACTAGCACATGAAGATGGGATAAATATCACCTAAAAACTAGGTAAATTAACATCTCATATCATAAATGTAATATGACAATGAATTAGACTTAGGATAATGTTTATTAGGTTTGATGTGTAAAGTACATGACACATAACACGTGTATAACAACAAATAATTAATAATAAATACACAATACAACCATATTTTTAATGATAATATAGGTGTGAAAAGAGATTGTAGTCCAGATATTTACCTTAATTTAAAGTGGTGACATATTATTTTCACACAATACTTACTATTCAAGTAATACATTATTAAATATTGGGGGATTTTGGTTTCCCTCACATTAAAAAATTGCTTATAGAAAATAAGTCTTAAGCTAAGTTTTGAAAGGTTCTCTAGATGGTCCTCGATATACCTTGTCATACATGGGGCTAGAAATTCATCATAGGTGAAATATTAATGGGTATTATGGGAGGGCCTAGTCCCTTCATGCTCAGTTTAACATAAATGTCTTAGTGAAGTGTTACCATAATAGTAATGTTCTAAGGGTTACGGTCTCAGGTTTGTGTTAGAGACTGAAATCCCTACCACTTCACAAATATACTTAAAGCATGCAATCAATCAACCAAAAATAGTTGAATATAGCCTCTATTTATATATCCCGTTTAATGTACAAAGTTGGTATGTATGTTGGGGAGTGGCATCCCAATTACCATTCCTTCAGAGACTTGAAAAAAGGTGATGAAATCCAACTTGCAAAATATTAAAAAAAAGTGTTCATTTCTGATTCTCAAAACCCCAAGAATGGGAAAGAGAAGAGCATAATCGAAATATTTTTTTAGATAAACAAGAAGAATAAAACTACATATTTTTTGTTCACCTAGGCTCCCTAAAGGGGGAAAAGGGAGAGCATAAACACAATATCTTACACAAACAAGAAAGTAAAGAATAATAATTAAAAAAATAACATGAAAGTAAGTATTTTAAAATTACTAAAGTGAAGTGTTGTTTCTTTGATTAATCAATAAATCTAAATGTGAATAAAACTTGCTTTGTTTATCAATATTAACCACACTTAAGCTATCAAAACCTATAAGTAACAAGTTAGGATTTTATAATGTGTTATTTGGCAAGCAAAACATGTGGCAAACAAATTAGATTGTCAATATGTTCTCTTTGATGGATAGCCTAAAATCAATAAAATAAAACTCTTGTACATTATGTTTTATGATAAAGCTATGTAACATGAATCCAAACTAACTAAATATGTAACTTCATGAGAAAACACATAGTTTTAAAAAAATCATCAAAACTAGAGTTGGATAGTTTATGGCATGACAATATCTTTATTTTTCAGGTTTTTTATAATGATATTTCCATTTAGTAGAGTAAATCCACCCTTTGCAGAGTAATCTCACCATTTACACTTAGATCTCATGATTTTCATAAAAATCATGGAAAAGAGTAGAATAAAAAAACCCACCATTTGTAGATTTAAACCACCATTTACATAGTGAAACCAACATTTTCCAAAGTGAAACCACTTTTTTACAGAGTGAAACCATGATTTTACAAAGCAAACCCATCATTTATTAGCAAACACCAAAAAAGGGAAAACAGATGCAATGTCACCATTTTGGTCACAACACTATCATTTAACATAGTAAATCCATTGTTTAGTAGAGAACATAGAAAATAGAAGGAAAATATATTTAGTCTCATTGTTTTGGTCACAAAACTATTGTTTAATAGAGTGAATCCATAATTTTGGTCATGAAACCATTATTTCCTAAAAACATGGAAATACAAAGAATAAGTAATGTGAAACCACTGTTCCATGGGTTAATTTCAAAATACACAAAACTAAACTCAGTGATACACAGTGTGATCTAACCAATGCTCTAAGATAGAAAAATATAAAAATGAGAGGAAAATAAAAGATATTAAGGCCAATGATCAATCTAATTTAACCATTAGAAGGATTTAGGAGGCCTCAAAGTTGTTTTTTGGGTGCGAAGTCCCACCGAGTGTGCCAAATGTAAACCATGATTATAAAAGAGGTTAATTTCTTTGTTAGTTATTCAAAATTAAAAAAATCAAGAAACACAGCTTCTTAATCATGATTCCTTGGAATGATAAAGACTTGAAGCAACAAACTTAATAATATAAATCTAAACAAGACATTTTCACCTTCCATTTGAATGTTCTCTTTGAATCCAACATACATACATGTTTATTCTAGATTTAGATCTTGGAGTCTTCATCAATGTTATGCATGATCACATGGGTGACATCTCCCCTTTCACTTTGGAGTGGTTAATCAAATAGAATAAAATAAAATAAATAGTTGAAGTTTTGATGCTTAAAAAGCTATTAAAAATGGCAGTACTTAAATGTATGTTCAAAACTTGTGAATAATGAAAAATGGCCCTTGCATTTACAGATTGTCCAAAATAATTTTTATCATTAGATGATGGTCAAGATGATTGGATGAGAATTAGTGAATATTAGATGACTTATTCCATTAATAACTATGGTTGAGTTTTCATTGATTAGGCATGGCTTTCAAATTATGATATTTGTTTTATATTTTACAAATACTTGACAACTTTCATGTGTTCTCATGATGATGTCATGCTTCTTGATATTTGTCAATGATGTCATTATAATTTCATCAACCTCTTTTCCACTCTCCATGATAATTGAGGAATAATTCAATTTTTGAGTTAAGGAAAATAATAGAATTACAAAATCTATGGAATTTATAATTAGAGGAAGATTAAGTTAATTCATAATGGTTAATTAACTTATCAAAATTGATGTGACTTTAAAAATTCAAAGAATTATTCAATGTAATTAATTCCAAAATATCAATTATAAAGTCACAATTTGGATGAAGATGAGTTAAACAAATTTGATTATTGCATATGATGTATTTCTCTAATTAGGTATGTACCAATATGTCATAAAATGTGCACATGGCATGTGCAGACAAAATTGGAAGAAATATTGATTTTGTGTATTATTAAAATAGATCATCCCATTTTTTATTTTGGCATGAAAGTGGTCAATATGAGTGTCTACATTTTCCCCTATTTAAATGGGCATTGCAAGGCACTTAGATGAACTAATGTATTTTCAAATAAAGAAAATTTTATTAAAATCATTGAATAAATATTTAGGAATAATGTGTTCAAGTTTTGTTGAATCTTTTTTAATTTAATTAAAATGAGTTCACAATGATGCCCCAAATGATGTTTGGGATACCCATGATTCCCCTTTGAGGGAGTGACATAAAAATAGGATTGATGGATGGGCCCTCAAAAAGAATAAAATGGACAAGAAGAAATTTTGGTTTTTGGATCGACCAAGATAAAGTTAATGATTTCATATGGTGTATTACCCCAATTAGGGATGCACCAATATATCACAAAATGTGCATGTGATGTGTGTAGATAAATTTATAATAAATAATGACTTTGTGCATTATTTCAAGAAATCATCCCTTTTAAAATTTCAACATGGAAGTAGTGAAATCTAAGTGTCTATATTTCTTGCCATTTCTCAATATCTTTTTACTATTTTTGGCAACCCTAATTCAATCATGGTGTTCCCAATGTTCTCCTCCATGATCTTGCCATTTTTCAGTTGATCCTACTATTTTGGTGATATCCACCCTTACTCTTAATAAACTTATTATTTAAGTAATTATTTTTAACATTATAACCAATTTAATCACATTCCTCTATTTGATTATACAAACCTAATATTGTCAAATTTAAAAAAAAATGGTGATATCACCATTAGTCCTACTTCTACTATCATTTATGTAATTAAAATTCAATAATTACAAGTACTCATCAAATGCCCACTCCCATGTGCTCATTTGTACTCTTGAACCCACTCACCAAGACACATGTGCTAAGGAATGTTTAGCATTAAACTCAAATCACTTGTGCACAAAAAATATATATACTATTATATAGTAATGAGGGTGAAAATGAAATATGTTCACCCCCTGGGGTCAATTTATACCTTTAAATTTAAAATTTTACCCCTTACCCCTCTTATTGCTTCATTATTCTAACCAAGAGGCATGATTATGGATTATTTATCTATTTTTGGTCATGTTTTCACATATCTCCATTTATTCACCTCTTATACTATGAAATGTGTCATTTTTCCTCCTTTCAAGGGTCCATCCTTCAAAAACTATTTTTTTGGCCATTCCCTCAAGGGTGCATCCTGGGCATACCAAACATCATTTGGGGCATCATTGTGAAATTATTTGTTGGTAAATTAAATAATACTCAATAAAACATGAACACATCATTCTTCAATAAATATCAAATAATTTTAATGAATTTTTCATTCTTTGAAAGTTTGTTACTTTGCTCATGTTTTGTAACCCTATTTCAAACAAGGGAAAAATGTAAACACTCCACTTTATCACTTTCATGTATAAAATAAAATTAAAATGAATTCATTAAAAAAAACATAAATTTAAATATAAATCATCAATTGATCCAAATAATTTGAATAATTATCTATTTGATCCTAAATCATGATAGCACGTCCCTAATTAGGGCAATGCACCATAACACAACATTGAAATTATCAACAATGTCCTAAGTCAAGTCAACACCTTGTAAATGTTACCATAGGATAATCAAATGGAATTTTTTATTGATAAACAACATTTAAAAAATCATATTAATTCCCATAGTTAATTAACCATTATTAATTAGGCCTAATTCTCCTCTGATGGTAAATTCCATATCTTTTTGAAATTTCCTATTTTATATAATTAAAAAATGGATGATTATTCACCAAATATGGCATAAACAAGGAAAGTATCAAATAAAAATGTAGGGCATGCTCTTATACACTAAACATATGCTTACATACCTCTTACACACAATACATATTCATAATTTGAAACTCTTACATACTCCATAATTCTATTGATGAATTTTCTTACAAATTCACCCTCTAACATTTATGAGGATGAGGGTTTATCCTCAACCATTGATCCTTATCCTAGATGGATGGTTCATGATCATTTTAAAAGCCTATAAATAGAAGGGGTCACTCACTCCTTCAACAATTATTTTATGCTAGTCTTACTCTACCAAAATTCCAAGAAATGTTTCACCAATTTCTTCAATTACACATTAAATAATTCATAACACAAGGGGATATTTTATTGGAATAGCTCCATTACATTACGAAAGACCTCAATCTTTATATCTAGGCCAATCGATACTTGTATTCTAGTAAGACATACATATAAAGGGGAAGGTAAAATTATGTTATTTGTATTCTATTATGCTTTTTTATTCTATTTTTTGACCTTTCCAAATTTGAAGACGTGTTTAGGTTTTAAGTTGCATACATTTCATTTTGATTTTATACTAACAAGAAACTAACTCCCTTGTAATCATGTGATCACACTTTACATATATTATTTATCACATGTTTAGTAGATGTCATATTAGTTTTAATACACACATGCATTTCATGAGGGATATGAGTATGATAGAGGAAATGTATATCATATATGGTAATGTAGACATTGGACCTTTCCTATGTTATAATTTATAAAACAATGTACATATATAAGATAAATCTAGAGTGATTTTGATATGCAAAATATATAAATGAACACAAATTAATTGACATAGTACACAAGTATTTACTATAGGAAAACTTCAAAGAGGTAAAAAAACCACCAATGTGATATTCATATATTTGAGAAACCAAATAACCCTAATACATAAACTCCTCTTTCTCAATTCTTCAATATCCTTCACAAAAACTTTTATTCAAGCATAATTTGTGATTCACAATAATATTTTCACACACTTAAGTTATCTTTTACAATAGGTGTAAAACCCTATTTATTATGAAAAGAGAAGGGATGTGACCATTGTAAATAACAGGTCCAACCATCATAAGAAAATTTTAAATTACATTAAATAATAAACAAATATGTTGTATTTTTACTGATAATTAATAAATAATTTATGTTTTATTATTTATTTACATGAGGTTGTTAACATGTGTTAATAAATAATAATTATTTAATTACTTAAAATGTACTAAAGGTCTTATAATTAACCACTTATACATTAAATGTTCTACATTCCTCCTTAATGCTAAGTGGAGATAAAATCCATAATCACTTTAAAATGAATTATACTATGTAGGAAATTGAAGGATTTAAAAACCTTCATCATGACAAACATCACCTTCTATAAAAAAGTAATTATAATCTATATACTAATCAAAATTATGTTTATTCCAGCATGATTTTGAGACTACATCTCATAGTTTCTCAAGAATAATCACTAAGCATATTTGGAGCCTTTTATAACATAAGGACCTCAATCAGAAATTATGCTTTTAATGTATCGGGGTACAAAAGTAAAAATTCCTCATGAAGTTTACTTAAATTAAACAACTTCCACATAATGTTTACAATTATTTAAAATGATAATAATTATATATAATAATAAGAAACACATGCTCATTAGGAAGTGGCATTGTCATGCACACTCCCCATCAATGACAACTTCTAAGGCCCAAAATTACATAAAACTGATAAACCTTGGTAGCATGAAGTGGTTTTATGAATATATTTGCCACTTTTACATCATTAGGATTTAAATGTATAAAAATATCACCATTTAATACTCTATCTTGAATAAAAAGCACATGAGATTTAATATGTTTAGTTCTTTGGTATTGCACTGGATTTTTTATTAGAACTATACAACTTTAGTTATCATAATGAAGGATGGTAATATGAGAAACATCCAAATGAAGTTATTACAATAACCTTCATATCCACATGGATTATTTATCATATTATATATTACTTCTATACTCTAATTCTGAAGAAGAGATAAAAATAATAGGTTGCTTCTTACTACTCTAAGTGATGACACCTACATTAAACTTAAACACATATTGATGTAGGGCATCATTTTGCACTCTGAGAAGTCAATGTATTTAAGTGTGTTTTGTTATAATATTGGTTTGTTTTGGTGTGATAATTCCTATAGGTACCCAAGGAGGGTGTTATATTAATTAGGTCTCTTTGTCTTTGATGTTCTTTGGTTTGGGAGAGTTTCCCACCAAAGCTCCAATTTGAAAATTTGAACTATGTTCTTATATTTGGGAGGTGTTTTGAGATGTAGTATGAAATATAATGTTTTTAATAGGTTATTTAGGTTATATGTGTCCTGATAGAGTCATAAATGTTATCATAATGTGAGTGAAATTTCATGAGGTAATAAATTTGTAACTATCTTCATACAAGTTACTAACAGGGAAATAGGATATAATGCAAGTAAAAAGGGGAATAACACACGATTTAAGAGTTAGAGAAGGTAGAAGGTGGATAGTGGTATATTATTAGGGAGAATAAATTTGAATTATACATATTTGGGTTAAATTAGAAGAATAAAACATGAGCAAGCTCTAAGAAAAATTATGTTTTCCTTTGTAAATCCTATATATGAGTAGTTAGATAAAATGAATAAAAACATGATTGACGGTGTTCTCATGGATTATCAATAACTGATGGTATGTGTTCAAATTTATATTGTTTTAATCTGTTAATTTTTAATTTATTCTTTAATTTAATTTCTAGGTTGAAAATGCAATGTATAGTTTGGATATGGTTAAGGCAAGTTCTGTTCATACCTAGTGATAATGTGAAGAAAATATGTGCTGTTGATTATGTTTTAAAGTGATTCTCAATTTATTTAAGATATTAAAAATAGTGTTAATATGTTTTTTAAGTATAATTAACATGTGGAAGGGTCAAATATCTAGATATAAGTGTAAGAGATAATAAAACCTAACACAGTCCCAGTTAAGAGCATACATCCTGAGTTTGCTTAATCTAATAATATGATTGTCAAGGTGTCAAATGGTTTAATTAAGATTTATTTTATTTGGATTGATTTTTCCACATAAGTGTATGTCCTTATCAAACCATGGTGTCTTTTATTAAAACAAAACACTAGTGTAATTTAATAATATTAAGAATCCTAAGTTGTAGTCTTACTTAGGAACTCTACCTAGATAATAGTCACAAATCAAAGTATATCTATTGGAGAATTTCAAAAACATGTGTAGGTTATAAAACATGTGAATAATTTTGGACTAAGGAAATGGACATGTTAGAAATCCTGTAAGTCATTTGGTAAAAAGTCTTGATCATACCCTATTTATAGTGTTACATAGTGAGACTATACACCTACAAAATTGTGTATTTAAATGATTTTAAAATACTTGAGATGAGATCAAGGATAAATAATGGTTTAGGAGGAAGATTAAATCTTGGATAAACCCTAAATAACCACTAAGAACCTTTGAAATTCATTCTAATGCAAATGACTTCATTTTCTTACCTCTTAGCCTATAGAGGCCTACACATTTACCTAATTATGGTTTCTATAGGAAAACATGCATATATTAAAACTTCACAGTCCAAAAGTCACAAAATTTGGTGATTAGGTGTCGTTTAATTTGATAAAAGATATTTTGAAGGTTTTATATGAGTACGATATAGATTTGTATGGTAAATTTGACTATGATGGAAATAGGGGTAATTAGTCCTAATGAAAGGCTAATTAGTAAGAAGAAGGCGTGAGAAAGTATTTGAAGCAAGTGAGTTGGGAAATGAAACTTGGAGTGGCCAGTGTTACACAGTGAGACTATACACCTATAAATTCTATATTTTAGTGTTTTCTTACTATTTGGAATGAGATCAAGGAAAAAAAATGGTTTAAGAGGAATATTTAATCTTGGATAAACCTTTAAAAATAACTAATAACCTTTAAAATTCAATATAATTCAAATTACTTCATTTTATTACCTTTTAGCCTGTATAGGCCTACACTTTTCCCAGATTAGGGTTTCTATAATAAAGCATGCATATCTTGAAATTCCACCATCCAAAAGTCACAAAATTTGTTGATTAGGTGTGGTTGAAAGTGAGAAAAGAGATATTGAATTTTTTATACTATTACAATATGGATTTGTATGGTAGAGTTGACAATGATGGAAACATGGGTAACTAGGCCTAATGAAGGGCTAATTACTAAGAGGAAGGGGTGAGAAAGTAGTTGAACCAAGTGAGTGGGGAAATTAAACTTGGGGTGGAGATAGAATAAGATAAAGGGTACTCAAAAAGTACATTGGATTTTTAATACCAATATGTACTTATTCGTATAAGTGAAAAAGGCATAAAAAAGGCTACAAAGAAGGTGTAGAAGTTATATGCATTGAATAAAAAATATTAGTGAAATAATTAAGATTGGGATTGAAGTGAGTTAGATAATATATGAAAAAATAAGCCTATATAAGTCATAGATTTATTTCAAAGAAGTGTGGACCATGAACTAAGGACTTGAAACATCAAGAACCAAGAAGAGAGAGTAGACTAGACAATGGAAATAATGAAGAGTGAATGAAATAAATAGATAATTGAAACTATTAGAGTCAGTGGTACATGCAAAGTATAAAATGATGTCTCTCTACATCATTTGGTATCATAATAGCAATTTCTTTGGTAAGATGAGAAAGATAGTCATCAAGCATAAAAAGGCCTAAATCTAGTGAGGCTTGCTAAAGAGAAAGAGTTGTTGGAAGCTCAAGAGTGAGATTAAAGAGAGATTGGAGAGAAAGAGGAGTCCTAAGCAAAGGACAAGAAAGTGAGATAGACCTAGGTGAGGTCATAGAATGAGTGAGACCCAAGTGAGGTCATGAAAATTCAAGTAGATGAGGCTTATAAGAGGAATAAGTCTAGGTGAGACTAAGAATATTAAGAAATAGGTAAGATGAAGAAGGATAAAGAAAAGATAAAATAGGGCATGGCTAATGTGAGTTACCAAAATGAGATAAATATGAAAGGAGAGACCAAGAGGAGAGAAATGGAAAAATAAATTATAGAGGTAAGACAATAGTTAGATGAGTTGATGCTCATAATAGAGAAAATGAGGGGAGAAGCAAACCCATACTATGGATGGGTCATGAATAAGAATATAATCAAATGGCCAATAAAGCTACAAATGTAGAGAAGAAAGATGAAAGTTGTGAGAAAAGAAAGAGAGTATAAAATTTTGCTTTGTAAGCAACTTAAGAGAGAGATGAAAAGACTTTAGATGAGCAACATAGTGTGCAAGAGTGAGAAACATAGTGTACAAGAAGATGAAGGTGAATAACACTTTGAATTGGATAAGGTCATACTGAGTGAGAAAAAATAAACTAGTTATAGACATCTAGATGATGAGAAAGATAGAGTAGAAAAAAACTAGTCTGAAGGCCTCATTTAAGGCTTTTAAAGATAGGTACAATTTAGTAAATAAGGTATGAAGTTTTATTATATGTTAGTTTATGAGAGTTGAGAGCAATTATAGATGTAAATTATGGATTTAGAAAGAGACTTGAATGGTGAAATGATGGATAATGAAGAGAAGGTATAGGTTATAGTAGTTGAGAACCTCATGATGGAGGACAAATAATGTGAAGAAGATAATTGATGCCAACAATGAGAGAGTTAGAGTACAAAGAGTCATGTGGAAGCTTTACTTTCAGTGAGATAGTAGGCAGGCAATAAATCTCCTTAATTTTTGTTAAAATAATGAAGATGATAACAAGGGAAGGTGAGATGACAAATGTACCAAAAATATTTTTGGGCATATATTTCCCAAATGACAAAGGAAAAGGCCAAAGTATGTGTGCACATCAAGTGCTAGTGGGTACAAGCAAGCAATGAAAGAAAGGAGGAATAGCTATCTTTGATAGATGTAATCATGAGATAATAGATAAAGAGAAGTTTAATCATGATGGATTAGTAATAGAGATGGAATATCCAAGGAGCATGAATTGGAAGACTAAGAAGAAGAGGACATTAGTCCATTTGAGCAGAGCTCAAATCCTTTCTTGCCATAGGATTATGATGTAGGGCATCATTTGGAACTCTGAGAAGTCAACGTATTTAAGTGTAATTTGTTATAATTTTGGTTTGTTTTGGTTTGATAAGTCTTATAGGGACCCAAGGATATTTTTAGAGTCATTAGGTGTGTTTGTGTTGGATGTTCATTAGCTTGGGAGAGTTTCCCACCAAAATTCTAATTTGAAAATTTGAACTATGTTCTTAGCTTTGGGAGGTGTTTTGATTAATATAAAATATAATGTTTGTAATAGGTTATTTAGGTTATATGTATCTTAAAATATTCCTAAATTTGGTAATAATGTGAATGAAATGTAATTTCATGAGCAACAGGTTTGTAACTGCCTTCATGCAAGTAACTAATAGGGAAATAGGAAATAATGCAAGTAAAAAAGGGAATAACATGGGATTTAGGAGTTATAATAGGTATAAGGTGGATAGTGGTAGGTTATTAGGGAGAATAAATTTGAATTAAATAGGGTTGGGGTAAATGAGAAGAATAAAAAAAGAGTAGGTTCTCAGAAAAACTCTGTTGTCCTTTGTATATCCTATATATGAGTAGTTAGTTCAAATGAATAAATACATGATTGACAGTGTTCTCATGGATTATCAATAATTAATGGTATGTGTTAAAATTTATATTTTAATCATCCTTTAATTTTTAATATATTCTTGAATTTAATTTCTAGGTTAAGAATTCAATGTATAGTCTGGATGTGGTTAAGGAAAGTTCTATTCATACCCAATGGGAATGTGAAGAAAATATGTGTTATTGATTATGTTTTAATATGATTATCAATTTTTTTAGCATATTAAAAAGAGTATTAAGTTTTTTTTTTAATTATAATCAACATGTGGAAGGTTAAAATATATAGATACAAGTGTAATAAATAAGAAAACTTAACATAGTCCCAGTTAAGAGCATAAATCCTAAGTTTACTTAATCCAATAATAGGACTATCAAGGTGGTAAAAGGGTTAAGTAAGATATATTTTAGGTGAATTGAGTTGTAATCATAATTTTATCTCTTTATAAAATCATGGTGTCTTTTTATTCAAACATAACACTGTTATAAGTTAATAAGATTAATAACCCTTAGTTGTAGTCTTGCTTAAGAACTTTGCCTAGATGATTGTCACAAGTCAAAGTAACTCTATTGGAGAATTTTAAAATAATGTGGAGGTCATAAAATTTGTGAATAATTTTTAATGAGGTAATTTAAATGTTATAAACCATCTAATTTATTTGTTAAAAATTCTTGATCATACCTTATTTGTAGTGTTACACAGTGAAACTATACACCTATATAATTTTATATTTTAGTGATTTCTAATTATTTGATATGAGATCAAGGATAAATAATTGTTTAAGAGGAATATAAAATCATATAAAAATCATAAACAACTAATAACAACAATTTAAATTCATTCTAATGAAAATAACTTCAGTTTATTACCTCTCAACCTGTATAGGCCTAGTCATTTGCCTAATTAGGGTTTCTATAGGAAAACATGCATATCTTGAAATTCCATCATCCAAAAGTCATAAATTTTGGTGATTAGGTGTGTTTTAAGGTGATAAAATATATTTTTAATTTTTTATACTAGTATGGTATTTATTTTTATGATAGAGTTGACTGTGATAAAAATAAGGGTAATTAGGCCTAATGAAGGGCTAATTAGTAAGAGGAAGGGGTGAGAAAGTAGTTGAGCCATGTGAGTTGGGAAATGAATTTTTTTTTGGAGATATAAGATGATATAGGTTACTCATAAATTATATTGTATTTTTAATGCCAATCTATACTTGTTTGTACAAGTGAAAAAGGCCTAAAAAAATCTACAAGGAAGGTGTAGAAGTTAGATGAGTTGCATAAAAAAGCTTAGTGAAATAATGATGATTGGGATTGAAGTGAGGAAAGTAATATATGAAAAAATAATCCTATATAAGGCATATATATGTGTCAAATAATTGTGGACAAGGAACTAAGGACTTGAATCATCAATAACCAAGAAGAGAGAGTAGATTAGACAATGGAGATAGTGAAGAGTGAATGCAAGAAAGAGATAATTAAAAGTATCAGAGTCAAAGGTACATGAGAAGTAGAGAATGATGTCTCTCTAAATCACATATCCAAAATTTAATTTTTGACCTATAGTATCATCAACATGGTTAACATCATACATTTTTATAGGAATAATAAAATAATCCATAGTTTACAGTTCATTTGATATACCTATGCATTATTTTTGCTAGTTTCCATGATCCAAATATGGTTATTTCATAGATCAAGAATCAATACCAATATAATATGAAATATTTGTCCTCATAATAGTTAGATAAATTAAACTACGAAAAATATCTTTATATAAATTAGGGTTATCTTTTTCACATGCAAGTTTTGGATCATGTTTAATACTAACTTCAATAAGATTGGAAGAAGATTTACAATCAATCATGTTAAACTTAACAAGAGGATTATGTTTATATTAAGATTGTGATACAAAAATTGAATTTTTATCTTGAAATATAGACATTATTAAAAATGATACAAAATGCCTAAATCAATAATTTCAAACATTTAACTTAGTTTATCCTTATACTTATGAATTAAACTAGTTAGATCATCAGTAATAAAAATATCATCAACATATAAAAAAATAATATTAAATGACCATTTTTAACTTTAACAAAGAGATCATTATAACAATAGCAATTAGACAAACCTAACTCTTTAATAAAAGAAGTAATTTTACAATACCAATATCAAGGAGCTTGTTTTAAACCATAAAAAGATTTCTTTAAATTGCATACATAATATTCTCTATTAGGGTTAGTGAAACCTTTAGGTTGAGTCATGTATATTTCCTCTTCTAAATCACCATTTAGAAAGCATTATTGGCATCCATTTGGTAGATAACCCAATAATTTTGGTCTCTAAGAGAAATAAGTAATCAAATGATACTCATTTTTATTATAATAGCAAAGGTTTCAACATAGTCAATCTCAGGTTTTCAAGTAAACTCATGAGAAACTAATATAGTTTTAAACTTAAAAATGTCATCGATTGAATTATATTTAATTTTATAAATCCACCTAAGCCTAACAATACTCCTTTTTAGCATAGGTGGGATAGTATCCCAAGTCTTATTTTTAATTAAGGAATTGAACATAGCTTGTATACAAACATTTTATCTATCATCCTAAATGGATTCCTTAAAATTTAGATTCATACATGGTCATTAGCATATGATAAGAATGTTAACTTCTAGTTAATTTATTAAGATTATTAATATTAGAAGTTTTGATTAGGGATTCTACCCATTTAGGTCTTTCAGATTGAAAATGAAAATTTGGGGATTACTTAAACTCTAATTTATCTAAATATGGATCAACTTACTCTATGGAATTTTGTTTTTCATAAGGATAAATAAGTGATCCATATTTATCAAAATAAGAACATTGAACAGGTTCCATAGAGGGCTCACAATTTTTTCAAGAATAAGAATAGTCTCATTCTCAATTATATGTATTTTATATGGATCATATACTCTTTATTATTTATTATTACCTCCATAAACTAAAAAAATGAAATAATAGGAGGTAGGATCAAACTTCTTTCTTTTGACTTTAGGAACAAAGATGAAAATAGGGATACCAAAGATCCTAAGATGAGCCACAATAGGTTTCTTTTTTAGACCACATTTTTAAAGGATTAGAAAGATACAAAGCTTTGATAGGGACTCTATTCAGAATATGCACAACAATATTCATGTCTTTGGATAATAAAAATTTGGCAATATTTGCAGGTTACAATATTGTTCTAGTCATTTCTATAATGGTGCAATTTTTCTTTTCAACAATACCATTTTGCTTAGGGGAATAAGTTTTTAGTTCCACTTCAATACCACAACTAATGCAAAAAGAGTCAAAATATTTATTAATATTTTCACCACCATTATTAGTTTTTAATCTCTTAATATAAAATATAGATGCATTTTCAATAAAAGTTTTAAATTTTTTGAATTTAGACAAAACATCATATTTATTTTTAATGAAATTTGACAAGATTATTATAGTGTCATTATCAATAAAAATAGAAATATAAAAATAACCATTAAGAGATACAACTTCAATATGTCATACACCATCACTATGAATTAATTATAATGTATGAGAGGAATTTGCATCATGATTCTTGTGAAATGGGTTATTATGTTCCTTATCATGTAAGTAAACCTCACAGGTTTCATGATGAGAAAATATAGAAGGAAGTCCAACAACAAAATTTTAAGTAGACATATCATGCAAACTTATAAAATTAATTTTTCTTAGTCTTTAATACCATAATTGAGATTCATTCTTACTATGTGATGAAATAAAACATACATAAGAAAAAGAGAAAATGTATAAACCATTATTTTGAACCCCTTCAACAATTACAGACCTAGATTAGTTTCTAATGGAACAACTATATTTAAGTAATGTTATAATGAAATTATCATTAGTAAGTTGTGAAAAACATAACAAATTATTTTTAAGATTAGGTACATATAAAACATCATTTAAATTTTTTGTCTTTCCTTAGTTTATTCTAAAAATGAATGATCTCCAACATAAATATTTTTTAGATATATATTTGTAATCACATTAAATATTAGATAATCAAGTAATATAATGTGATGCATCACTATCTAAAATATACTCATTTTTATTTAAAATAAATAAATCAATATATAATATAATAACATTTGAATTTCAATCTTCATTGTTATTCTAATTAGGGTTTTGATTTTTCTACTTGTTTTGAATAGATTTATTCCCTTTGTTATTTTTAAAAGATTGATTGTTAACTCTATCCTTATTTTTATAAAAAAATTATTCTATGTCCATATGTACCACATAGCTTGTAATTCCCATTAAACTTAGGTTTATGATTCTTATTACTAGATCTATTATTCCAATTTTGCCTTTAGTAAAATTAGGGTTAGGTTTCTAGTTTCTATTATTTTCATAAATAGGGTTAAAAGTGAGAAGTGTCTGAGTGAAGTTCTCTTTAAAATCAAAATTAGACATAACTTGTTCTTATTAAATCAAAATACCTAATAGAGTGGTAAGTTTAGGGATATCTTGCTCAATTTGATATGTAGAATTTAGAATATAAATAAAACTATGAATTTTTTCATGATTGTTAAGTTGGATAATTTTTAAAAAAAATAATCTTCAATTAAATTATAGTTACAACCATCTAATTGAGATTTAATATTATTGACTTTAGCAAGAAAATTAACAAACTTTTCATCACCTTTCACAGGTGTAGTTATCAATTCAAGAATCAATTTAATAATATTCGAGAAAAGAGTGCCCTCATGCATAGACTCAAGGAGTTTTCAATTATCATTAGGATATTATTGATTACTAATTTAGAGTAGGAATTCATCATTAACACTCTACAATATAATCAAAATGGCTTCTTGTGATTTATGTTGAAACACATTTGAAATTTTAGAGGTAACATGTCATCTTGATGATTTTTTTCTATCCCAATGACAATATTCTATAAATTTAGAGCCATGAATTCTACTTTAATGTATATTTTCCAAATATTATAGTTATTTATATTAAGAATTTGATATTTATCTAAAACAAAATTAGGTGGAGCCATAGATTCCATTTAAGAATGATAGTAAATAAATGCTTTTAGAAGAACCCTTTTCAATATGAATTTTATTTTATTTAAAAGTAAAAAATATTGAAACTATAAACACACAAAACTTATTCAATTTAATGCTACGCAAAGCAAGAAAATTATGAAAGATAATGACAAATGGTGTGTCGTAAGTGTCACAAAAATACATTAATGTAAGAACAATTTAAAAATTAACCATTTTAAGGAGTTTTTATACTATTTTTTAAAAATAAAGTAAATCAGAAGTGTACATTGAATTAGATATCTAATTAGATGTAAAATTAAAAAATTAAATTACACAAAACTAAGTGTCAAAAGAATCGCACTCATAACAACCATCTAGACACTATTATTAAAAATTTATAAAAAAACATAATAAGACATTTAAAAATACAAAATGGGTCATGTAGATGTATCTAGAAGGTTCTAAAACTTATAAATTGACTAGTTACATGATTATGATTGATAAATGTTTGAATAGGTCAAATTACACAACAAAGGTCGACAATAGAGTAGTTTGCACATGAAAAAGTTAGCATGCAAATCCAAAAAAAAATATTAATTTAGATTAAATTAAAAAACTAATTTGACTGAGTCAAAAAAAAATAGGGAGTTTTGAACACAAGACCTCCCTAATTACAAGTTCTAGTAAAATGAAGTTTACAAACTCATCTAAGAAAATAGTTAAGTGATTATATGCACAAAATAATATTTAAAAATTTTTATTTGATTTTTATTTTTTAAATTAAAAAAATTATAAATGTTTTCCATGTAATTATCAAGGTAAACAAAGCTTGTAGCTTTTTAATGTGCATGTAAATTGCAAGTTTATAACAATAAATTAGGGCCTATATTTATGCAATACAGAGAAATAAATAAAAGTTTTATTTTTAAAACACATTAAAAACCTATATTCAACCAACATTCATACCTTTAGCTAGTAATAGCATCCCAAGGGAAGCAAGGAGCTCAAAGTAGTATCTACAAGCCACCAAACTTTACGAAACTTTACAATTCTTCTTGAATCCTTCCAAGACAATAGAATATGACTTCAAATTTTGAATTTTGGTTCAAATTTTGTTGTGTTTTATCAATCTATATAAATATAGATATGGAGGAGAGATAAAAATTGAACCCATTGAACCAGTGCTTCTCAGGCTCTAAAATTTTGCAAAAGGCCTTAAAAATGCAAAAATAAGCATATAAAACCTTCAAAAATAAATTTTCATCCCAAAAACATGATTTTGTTATTTTTTTAATGTCACAATGTCATACAAGGACACCAAGGAAGATTTATGATAAATTTTGAATTTTATATTTGCTTTATGGTTTCTTAGAATGGATGTTTGGATAATTAATTAATCAAAAAAATTGAGATATGCAACTATATACTTCATAGGATTTTTTTTTTAAAAAACCCTTCCTTCCAATGTTGCATCAAGGATGTATAGTGAGTTTCAAAAGGAAATAGATTTTTAAAAATGTCTTCCAATTAACAGAAAACAATTCAAAATTATTTCTTATCGCATCCACCTGACAAGCTCTAATTTCATGTCATAATTAATAAAGCAATATACATATATAGGATACATCTAGAGTGAACTTGATAAACAAAGCATATAATTGAACACAATTCAATTAACACCGTACACAATTATTTACCATGGGAAAACCTCAAAGAGGTAAAAAACCCACCAATGTGATATTCATATATTTCATAAACCAAATTATCCTAATACACAAACTCCTTCTCACTTCTCCAATAGCCTTCACAAAAACCTTTGTTCACTCATAATTCATGATTTGAAATAATATTTTTACACACTCATGTTATCTTTCACAATATAGGTAAAATCATATTTATAGTGAAAAGAGAAGGGATGTGACTGTTGTAAAAAAGGGTCCAACCATCCTGAGAATATTTTAAATTACCAATAATAATAAATAAATATGTTTTATTTTTACTGATAATTAATAAATAATTTATTATATATTATATATTATATATTATTTATTTACATGAAGTTGTTAACCCAAGTTAATACATAATAATCATTATTATTTAATTACCTAAAATATACTAAGGGTCTTATAATTGCACCACTTAGATATTAAATGTTCCAACATCCTATATGTAGAGTAAAATTTTTAGTCTACGTTGCATTCCAATTTTCAATCGCGTGACTTAAATTTTTGTTCAAAAATAGAACACGTGTTTTGTTTCCCTTTTGATTCATTTGTTTCATTTTTGGCTAAGTGCCGAAATCAAGCGAAAGCTACCAAGTGGTGTCATCTAAGGCACCTTTCATTTTTCCTAACCTAAAATATACTAAGGGTCTTATAATTGCACCACATAGATATTAAATGTTCCAACATTCTATATGTAGAGTAAAATTTTTAGTCTACGTTGCATTCTGATTTTCAATCGCGTGACTTAAATTTTTGTTCAAAAATAGAACACAGGTTCTATTTCCCTTTTGATTCATTTGTTTCATTTTTGGCTAAGTGCTGAAATCAAGTAGAAGCTACCAAGTGGCATCGTTTGAGGCACCTTTCATTTTTCCTACAAGTTGGTCGGGACATGCCACGTGTTTAATAACAACTCAGCAGAAAGCACCATGGGTCGGCATCCATGTTTCATATCGGCACCCATGTTTCTTTTATTTTTCAGTGAAAGTCTTCAACAAGCTAAGTATCAAGATTAGGCAGAAAGTGCCAAGTGGCAATCTCAGAAGGCTCTATATTGTTTTTGTAAGAGAAAGTGGATGCCACCATGTGTTGGCATCCAAAAGAAGGTGGTTTAATGCCTTGGTTCAATAAGGCAATTTAATGCCTTAGTTCAATATTTTTGGTTTAATACCTCAAGTTATGTGTAAATGGCATGCAGTGTTGAACCATTGAACCATTTTTAGTTCAACAGGTAATTCAAAGGAGTATCCCATAGACCAAAGGACGAGTGCCCTTTTGGAGGGAAAGTAAAGCATAACTAAATCATTCAAGCGGAGGCTACCAAGTGTCATCAACTGAGCCCCTTTCTACTCGATTCTCAGAAGTAGCAGAAGATGCCACGTATCTTCTCAAAAGCAGTGCAAGCTACCACGTGTCAACATCTGAAAGATCTTTTTCAATTTTCATTATCGAATAAAGACTATGGTGGGTCCCGGGTTTTATTCCTAAAGTCTGTGGAAGTTACCAAGTGTCACCATCCATAAGAGCCTAGCATGCATCCCAAACACTTCTATAGCATAGCAAAAAGGTAGTGGAGGTTGCCACATGTCATTTATTGAAGAGAAGCAGATTGTGACAGGTGTCAAAGATGGGACGTTCCTGAGTAAAATATAGTAAGAATATAAGGAAAGTGGAAAGTGCCACATATCTTTGATAAAGATGCAGAAAGTGCCAAGTGTCATTCTTTGGTGTCTCCTAAGAAATAAGCAAATTTTTGGGAAATTGACTAAGTGTCCTCTTCCATTTCAATAGAACAGAGGATCTTGTATAGACACTTCTAGCTCAGTTAGAGTTTTAGTTTGAGCCATAAATTTGGGAACACACGATCAATCTGGAGGGAAACTCAACAAGAGTTATTTCCAATAGATGGAGTAGTTCACCAGGTAGATTTTTGGGGCCGATAAACATTGAAAGTGCCATCTATTTTTCCCCTATGAGATAAAGGAAGAATAGAATTGCGCGAGAAAGGAGGTGATGGAATGAGAAATTTGAGGCTATAAAGAGGAGTGTAGGGATCACTAGAAAAGGATCATCATCAGAGAAGGGGAGAGAATTTTCTAAGAAAATTGTTGTGAAGAATTTAGACTTTCTATAGTTGTGATTAGGAATATCATTTGCCTTTATTCCATTTTCTCAAGTTGAAAAGTTTATGTAATTGTGCATGTTTCTATGCCTTTTATATGGCTGAAGATTAATGAGAAGATAGATTTTTGTGCCTTTGTTGATGTTTCCTATATCATTATGAAAGTAGTCTAAGTTGTGAGCCTCTACTTTTATTGTTTCTATCTTTTACATTGATCATGCCTCATCTACTCTTTAATGTAATCAAATCTTACATATAGTTTCATTGTGCTTAGGATAGAGGATCAAAATTACACTCAGGCACATCACCATAGTTAGATCTTCTTTCTTTGCATTTGTGTTTCTGTTTAAAATTCCTATCCCTTTTCCCCCAAACACTTGATATAAAGAAGAGACCAACTTCTTAAAAATATGGAGGTTGTTTCAAGTTGCATGCCCCACATCTTGAAACTTCCCATTATTGGTGTCTGAAACAAAGCGCAATTTTAAACATCAATAGTTTTTTGGCATGCCTGATGGGACTAGTCTTGAAGTTTCTTTCAAGACCGTATGAACCAGAGAGCTACAAGGAGTCAAAGTTGTGGACTAGTCACTAGATCACAATCTGTTACAAATCCAGGTATTCTTTTGTTGCCTTTGGTAACAAGTCCAAGAAGAAGAGCTAACCAATTTGTACCAATACCAAATATGGGAGCCCCTATACTACCAAGAAATTATGCAAGCTAGAACACTAGTAGTCTCTTAATCCTCCCAACACCACCAACTGTTTGGGATCCTATCCCAGTGAATGCTCTAAAAGCTCTACCGAAATTCAGTGGGCATGACTCTAAAACACTTGCGGAACATCTTCAAGATGTATTAGATGTCTGTGTTATACATGTTGTCACACAAAAAAATGTGGCCATAAGATTATTAGTAGCTTCTTTTAAAGGGAAGACTTTAGAATGTTATCGGTCTTTGACCCCAAATACCATATCTACATGGGATCAGCTTAGAGCTCTGTTCTTTGAAAGATTTGTAGAAAAGGGTGATAAGTCTTCTTTGTTACAGTAGTTAATCACCATTCAAAGGGGACCACAGGAAGACATGATTGACTTTAATACCAGATTTCAAAAGACTTGGGATAGAATCCCTACTATAGCTAAACCACTACTAGGTATGGCCATAGTGTTTTATCTCAAGGCTTTAAATTTAGATATATCTATTATGATTCAGTCACTTGGAGGACACACTTTGCCAAAGGCTTATGAATATGCGATCAGAGCTGAGAATCACTTAATAGATGATGGAAAGTTACCTCCAAGGCCCCCCCATGCCCATGTTCCTAGAAATTTCCTTGTCATTACCTCAAGAAGTTCCTAAATCTATAAGCCTACCTGTGTCTATGTACACTTACCCTCAATCATCTGTTAAAGAACCTATCCTAGCTTAGTCATCTGAGATGGATGATATCAAGAATATCCTAAGGACATTTTCCAATGAGCTAATCAATATAAAAAGATAGTAGAATACTTTCTCCAAGCCTCCTTATCAAGGCTATCAAGGAAACAAATTTTCATCCCAACCAAACCAATATCAGGGTCCTCCAAAACAAACTAACCATCAACCAGCGAATCAATTAGTTGCAGTTCCCACACCCTCATAGACCATTCCTCTCAACTCAAATAGGGAGATGGTTCTAGGGAAAATAATTGTGGATGATACTAATGCCTAGTGTTTCCCTTGCAATAATGCTCATATGCCTAGAGATTGTCCTAGGGGTAATCTACAACAAAGGGTGGCAGAGCAAAGAAGAATGGATGGTCAATTTGCTAGTACGAGTGACAATTAAGCCTACCAGTCTCTTGGTATGCAGAATTTAGTCTTAGTGGCTCAGATGCAAGGAATGTCCTTACAGTAAGAGGAAGAAATAGCCCCAGAACATGCTTTGTTCTCATGGGTTGAAGATGAAGAATGTTTTTTCTTGAATGAAGCATCTACCTCCCAAAGACCAGTGGTGCAATCTAATTATTACACCAGATCAAAGAGGAGAATGGTGAAATAGCCTAAGATTGTAAATGGTCAAGTCATGAATAATCCTCCATCTCAAGGGAAAAGAAACACTACCATTAGATAAGAAGTGCCTCAGCTGGTGCAAGATCAAGGGATTCCTACCCAAATTTAGGAAAAAACAAGATATCCTTGTGTGAAAAAAACTCAATCTTTGGGATCGATAAATGTAGTGGATCAATTAAAGAAGACTCCAGCCCAAGTATCAATATGGAATATATTGGCTATTCCTGAACAAAAGACACTGCTACAAGAAGCTCTGCAAGGCCAAGCAGTGCCCAAAGGTACTGTTACCAAAGAAAGACCTACTGGAAAGGAAAAGCTCAAAGATATAGTTCCTCCGAAGACAACAGCCTTTGTGAATGATGTAGCACAAGTAAGTAAATCCAAACTAGAGCCTTTCTATTTGACTCTAATAGTTGGAAAGAAATTCTTGCATAATGCATTGATAGATTTAGGAGCTAGTACTACAGTGATGCCCAAGCAAATAACTGATGCTTTGAAAATAAAATATGAACCCCTTACAAAAGGAGTTATGCAGCTAGATGGCAAAATAATACAAACAATAAGGAGAATTAAACAACTCCCATTGCAGTTATATACTTGTCCCAATATAATTGTCAACCAAGATATAGTAGTCATAGATATACCTCCTATTTTTGGTTTATGTTTATCTAGAGATTTTACAACAAAAATAGGAGGATATATGTCTCTTGATTAGTCTCACCTCATCCTGAGAACTAGATATGATTCGAAGATGAAAATTCTATCTGAACCATTATCAAAAGATCATATCACCAATGAGCCAACATCAAAATTAGAGGTAGATCATGTTATGTTAAATAAGGAAGAAAAGATTTTTGTTGAAGAGTTAGATGACTGGATTGACTATGATCAAGAGGAAGAAAATAACTAGTTGTTGGCTATGATGCATAGCGACCCATACAGAAACTATGACTTTATTGGTCTAGGCACATATGTCATTTTTTATGAGGACCATGAAATCCCAAATGTTTTAAGGGAAGAGGCACCAATAACTCAAAATTCAGAAATGTGGACCTTAAATTTTGATGGGGACAAAAGTAAGCATGGTGCCAGAGTAGGAATTTGTCCTACTGCTCCAAATGGTGAGAAAAATTTAAGGCTATCTATTTCCAATTTGCTTGTACTAATAATGATGCTGAGTATAAATATTTAGTACATGGGCTCCTGTTAGCCAAGAAAAGGGGGATGAAGAACCTAATGGTAAAGGGAGATTCAAAACTAGTGGTAAAGCAAATTAGAGAAAAGGCAACAGCCAAAAATGTAAGGATGAGATCCTATAGACATAGGATTTGGGACTTAATATAATATTTAGAAGCTTTCAATATCGAGATACTCCTTAGGAGTCAAAATTCTGAAGCTAATAGGATGGCCCAGATTGGCTCACAGTTTAATCCAGTCTGGCCTATTAATTAATAATGAGTCAGTAAAAGCTATAGTGAGGCCAACTATTCTAGACAATGATGAGAATTGGTAAGTATTTGAAAATGATGCTCAGGTAGTCTCATTCTTACAACAATCAGATGAGTTTGTTGATTAGTTACAAACCAAAATTGAGGAAGCATATGGGGATCAGATTATACAATTAAAAACTAATAAGCTCCCCAAGGGCTTGATCACCTTAGAAAACTTATTTGATCCAGAGGATGTAAGCCTGAAGAAAAGGTTCCAGGTAGACAAAGTAGATTATTCTGAAATAGAGGTGAGTCAAGGGAAAAAACTAAAAGTTGGGAATTCTGCAACTCAAGTGGAAAAAGAAAGACTAATTGAATTATGCAAAAAATATGATAGAGTCATAGCCTGGAGCTATGAAGACCTTCATGGATACAATAGAGACATTATTCAGCACACAATAGAACTGAATGAAGGATCTAAGCCCATCAGGCAGAAATAGAGGCCAGTAAATCCAAGGATTGAGCCTCTAATGGTAGATGAGTTATAGAAACTTTTAGATCCCAAAATAATTTTTCCAATCAAGCACTCAACCTGGGTATCAAATCTAGTACCAGTTAGTAAAAAGAATGGATATGTAAGACTGTGTGTAGATTTCAGAGATCTGAATAGAGCATCTCTGAAGGATCACTATCCCTTGCCCTCTATGGAACAAATTCTACAAACTGTGGCTAGATCAGAGAGATTTTCTTTGCTAGATGGTTTCTCTAGATATAATCAGATTTGGTTGGCTGATGAAGACCAGTACCAAATTGCTTTTACTACCAAATGGGGAACATTTGCATACGCTAAGATGCCATTTGGCCTATCAAATGCAGGAGCCACCTTTCAAAGAGATATGGATGTAGCCTTTGGGAAACTTATAAATAAAATCATCCTGGATTATATGGATGACCTCACTATTTTTTCAAAAAATGTTGTTGATCATTTAGAATCTATTTTTAAGAAATGTCAAGATTTTGGAATATCACTAAATCCCAAGAAATGCATCTTTGTTGTGCCTCAAGGCAAATTATTGGGACATATAGTGTCTAAAGAAGGAGTTTCCATAGATCCTGAAAGGATTGAAGCTATAATAAACCTACCTCTCCCAATAAATAAGAAGGCAGTTTAGTCCTTCTTAGGAAAGATTAATTTTGTCAGTAGGTTCATACTAGATTTTGTAGGCTTGGTGAGGCTAGTGACACTCTTGCTAAAGAAAGACCTGATTTTCAAATGGACTACAAAAGGAAGGCAAGCCTTTGAAGAGGTCAAGAAGGCTATCTCAACTACCCCAGTACTAAAAAACCTAAATTTTTCCAAGCCTTTAGTAATATGTCTATGGAGGAGACTTAAGCATTGTTGTTGTCTTGACAAAAAAGGATGATAAACAAGAGGGGAAACACCCAATAGCCTTTTTCTCAAGAACTCTCAAGGATTATGAAACCAGGTATAACTTTGTAGAGAAACAAGCATATGCCATATTGAAATCCCTTAAGAAATTTAGGCATATGGTATTAGGGAGCAAAATTTTGGTACTTGTAGCTCACCCAAGCGTCAGAGAATACATCATGAAGGGAGAAATCATTGAAAAAAGAGCTAATTCGATTACTAAGATCCTTGAATATGATGTAGAGGTCAAACCCACCAAGTTAGTCAGAGGTAGGGGTTTGTACCAATATATGACCTAAGGGCTTGAAAAGATGGTACCTGAAGGGACAATTAAAGATGGAGAGACGAAGACAGTGTTAAAGATATAAGAGGTTGATCATGAATCTTGGGTCACAAGCAGGATTCATTTTATGAATTATGGAATTTATCTGAGAGAACTCCCTCAAAATAAGAGGAGATACTATACGAAATAGGGAGTTCACTTTGTTTTAATTAAGCAGGTCCTTTTTAGAAGAAATTTTGATGGTAAATTGTTAAGATGTGTAGAACAGGCTGAGGCTGAGAGAATACTACATGAGATGCATCATGGAATATTAGGGGGGCATTTTTTTGCAAATATCACAACCATAAAGATAAGTGAGGTAGGATATTTCTAGCCTACTTTATTTGCAGATTGTTATCAACTGGTTAAAAAATGCCAATCTTGCCAATATTATATGGGGATGAGGAAGAATGCAGCAATGCCCCTTAGTCCTATAATTATGGATGAAGCTTTTACTCAATGGGGTCTTAACTTCATTGGAATGATAAACCCAGTGTCTAGTATGGGTCACAAATGGATACTAACTGCCATAGATTATTTCACCAGATGGGCTGAGGCAGCCCCACTCAAAAAAACAATAGAAAATGTGATCCTAAACTTTCTAGGAAGTATCACTACTCACATTGGGGCTCTTCACACCATAATTTCCAATAATGCTAAATCATTCTTGGGGTCTAAAGTATCTGACTTTGCATTAAAACATGGAATATATTTGAAAACTTCATCTAATTATTACCCTCAAGGTAACGGTTTGGCAAAATTGACTAACAAGAACCTGATTAGACTCATCAAAAGGGTAGGCATCGATCATCACAAGGAATGGTATAAAGTGCTTAATTTAGCACTATGGGCTGATAGAATCATGCCTAAATAGGTGACCTAAATGTCTCCATATGAATTGGTATATGGAAAGTCAGTTGTGATCCCCTTAAGCTTGGAAATCCCTGCCCTCCAACTGATCAAACAAATTGAAATTGAAGAAAATGGCCCCATGCAGGTTAGGCTTGCAAAGATTTTAGAAGTTCAAGAGAAGAGGGATACAGCCCATGATTCATTAATCAAGCATCAGGGAATGGTTAAGAACTTTTTTGATAAGAGGACTTTGAATCCTCATTTTGAGGTAGGCTCAATTATTTTGAAATGGGATGCAAGAGCAGCCAAGCCAGGTCAGCATACTAAATTTGAAGCATTATGAACTAGACCATATAAAATTTGTGCATGCAAGTAGAAGAATTCATTCAAGTTGGAATCGATGGAAGGAGAACCTAAAGAGATTCCTATAAATGGAATCTATTTGAAGCATTTTATTTAACTTGGGTCTCTAATGTATTATAGTTAGATAGTTTCCCATTCTCATATTGTTTTTTTCTCGTTGTTTTCCCACTTTTCATTTAAATAAGTGTTTTTAAACACAGAGTCAACGGCTCAGAAAGTTTTCAAATATTAAAAAATCTCCAAATTCTCAAAGCATTGAATGTTCTAAAATCTTTAGAAATCTCTGAGGTACCTTGCACGGCCACTTGTATAATGTGTCTATCTCACTGTCCCAGGAAGATTGAGTAGGATTCACTAATGATTGTCTAAATTTAATGCATTTTGAGACTTGATAGGTCCATAAATACCATTTAGCAAGAGTTAAAGTTTACCAACTCTCAAGCATTCTTACATCTATGAAAAATATCTTGCTACTTGTGAAAATTTTTAGCACCTAGTAAATTTGCTTCAGCGAGAGTGTTTTGGTTTGCAAAGGATTCATACCAGTTATCATAGAGAGGACATAGAGATGGAAGGTGCATTATCTTCACAAAAAGGGGTTGGGATTTATGAATCCCTTGATAGGTTTTTGGCAAGTAAGTCATATGCTTCAGCTATCACACAACCATTGAAAGCCTATCCAAGAACCAGAATTCTGGAGGTTGGTTAGGCAAGTGACCTAGCAAAAGTAAATGATTATGCAGATGGGATCATGGACCCAATCTTACAAAGAGCTAGCAGCAAAAACCTTAGAGAAGGGGCACATCAAATATGCCTTGTGAGGGTTAGAGTAGGGTAGTATGAGACATTTGCAATGAGGATATGGACCTCACAACTGGCATAGTTCCTTATCCTAGCTATGCATCCATGCCCCGACTTGGTTGATTTATGCCCTGACTAGCTCCATGCACCATCATGCACCATTCAGCAGGGTCCTTTCATGGTGCAAATCACACCACAAGCCATCAGAGACATGTTAGTCCTACACCATGATAGTACAACAATGTTTCCCACTATTTCTAAGATGCAAAGGACATGGGCTAATGTCAACACCTAGTTAAGGTTCTTAAGAACCGAATTGCAAATGGGTGATGACAACACTACTGTGCCCACACTCCCTGAAACAAGAGGCCAATTCACATAAGTCAACCAAGACGTAATGTCCATGATGGTTTTCATCTTTGGCATGAAAGATGATATGGTATTTAACATAGAGCAAATGGCTATCCTCTTCAGGTTGAAGACCGTCGATAAGACCCAAGAATATTGGCTCGACTTTTTAGAGCAAATTGCTTTTTCAATGGTGGAGCAACTAGCCTAGTTCAAGTCAAAAGGAGTGTTCAGGTACTCTTCTTACTTTTTTCACCTCATGCTATACCAGAACACTGACCTCTTCACCTAACATATGCACTTGGACATGTATGACCCAAGTTTTGACCCCCAAAAGACCATTCCTTTGTATGCCTAAACACATATTTTGTCAAGGACCAGTGACCCATATGATTTCTAGGAACTATTTGTCACCCTTGCTCTTTACCACCTTAGCCCTGAACTAGTCATGTATAGATTATTTCCCAGTGTTTCAAACCTCCTGGCCACTTGCCCAATTTCGTGTGACTTCTACTTTGGATCCCACCATACACTTATAAGAGTTCATGGTTTTTGTGGGGAACCAATGTTGCTACCGAAGATTCTAAATCTTAGTTTAGCATTTTTAGAGGTCACCAAGCAAGTGTCAATAGTAGATGATGATTATGGTTCTGGTAAATGGAAGAGGAAGATGTTTGATCTCCCGTGGATGGTAGGCAACATAGTTTTAGAATCTAGGGACGCTGAAATTTTGCTACTTCAAAAGCTAGCCTTCCTGGGGTTCCTGTTAGTTAAAGACAAATGGGTATGCAATCCAAATGGTTACATATCTTCCTAGATAAGGACTAACATGGTTATAACTAGGATTGCACATGAGGGCTGCCCTTTTTGGGAGACCAAGAGAAACCCCATAGAAGATCCTCCTAATTTTTATGTTGAATTAACATATTTGCCCCCTCTATAAAATAAACCCTGGGAAACTTTCTACATTAAGTAGAGGGATTATGATCCCAAAGTCATAATGACGTATGGCTTGAGAAGAGAATTGGAGAATAAAGATTGGGATGTGGAGAAGATAGAAGCCTATTAGAAGTATACATAAGAAATCTCTCAAACCACCCATTCTTTTGGGAACATGGACACAAACGAGAGATGGGAAGAACTATGGGATGAGTGCTATCTCTCCCCTACATCTAGCCTAGAGACAACTAATTTGCCAATGTGGGGTATAGAGTAGGAAGTTGGGCCAAGCCAAGAGCCACAAACCTCAGAACAAACTACAGTAGTAGTAACTATGTCAGTTTGGCCCCAACCTCTCAGCATCTTAAAAAAATAAAAGAGTGTGGTTCATTCACCACTGAGAGCTTCCCCATAATTAGAAGTCATTGAAGTTCCTAGTTCTCCACAAGCATCTCTGATGATAGTAGTGGATGTGGAAAGAGAGAGAACACAGCCATAAGAGGAGACACCCAAGAAATGATGGAGGGTACAGTTTTAGTTGGCTATGGAAGAAGAGACGAATAACCAATAACACCAATTATAGAGTGCCGTAATTACTCCTCAGGTAAGTATCATTCCTCCTTCTCCTTCTCAGTCTTTTTCTTCTCCCGTTGGCACGATGATCTCATCTAGCTAGGTAACATCCCCTGCCACTTTTGTTGTTACCATTATTCACTTTGCCCCATCTGTGCCTCCTCAATTTTTAATGTTACCCCATTTATCCCCCTCTGTTCCCAAAAAATTTTCTCCTCAGATTGCCCATAGCCAACAATTGGTTATTCAATATGGTTTGCCATAGGGACATCCTTTTACAAGTGGGCACATTACCTCTCCTTCTACCTTCTTGACCCAAGTAGATGTTGTGCGGATGGCAAGGGAAGCCCGAAGAGAGAAAAAAAGAACAAAGGAAAATAAAGCATTGACTACAACTCATCTATGATCACAATTTGACCCAATTCAACAATAATTAATGGTGACCCATTTGTCACCAAATGTTATCAAGATAGCTGAGCAAATGTAGCTTGAGGATTACTCAAGGGATGCAGTGGCAATTAACATGTCCCTTTTTAGGCCACATGATAGAATTGAGCTATTGACTGAGTCTAGTTCTGTAGTCATTGAAGACTATTTGAAGACATCACAGAGGCTACAAAAGATGGAGGTTGATTTGGCCAAAGAGAAGGCAAACTATAATAGTTTGACTGTAGAAATTGGTAGAAAGGACAATGAAATAGCAAATCTAAATAAATAGTTGTAAGAGATTGTTTCTCTTTAGATTCACCTAGCATTTTAGGCCTAAAATGATTCTTTAAAGGTAGAGCTCATGTAGATAAACATTACGGTGGTGACCCTGAGGTAGGAAAAAGTAGAATGGCAGCACAAGTTGCTAACCAAATAGAATAATACTATGGCCATTTGAGCCCAATTATAGGTGGAGCAATAGAAAGTAGCACAACTGACACTGGAGCTGGCTGATAGGCCAAGCAATGTTAGAGTGATAAAACTGGTAAAGGATCTCTATGAATCCATGTGGAAAAGAATCTCCTTAGAGATTATACAGCTCATGCCTTCTCTCACCTTCCTATTAAATGCATAGAAATTGTGTGAAAAGGTGGGAGATTCACTGAAGAACACTCTGACTATAGTTTTTGACAGAGTAACAAAATCTCAAATGTTGTTGTAGAAGCTCTATGATGCAACAGACGTGACATTGGTAGTCACAAGAATCATTGACATAATGGTCATCGTAAAGAGAGTCAATGAGGTTCTCAATTGCAATTCCATAGCCAGCAGTTGCAAAGAGCTCCTTGAAATCATGAAAGAAGGCATCAGTGAGATGAAGCAGCATATCAAAGATCTAATGTGATTGGGCCTTCCTTTTCCATTTCCTAATGATAACATGGTGCTAATGGTTGATCAAATTAAACCATTGCTACTGGCCAAATAAAATGATCAAATAGTTTTTTAGAACTTACGGGATGATTCTTCAGTCTTGGAAGTGGAAGCTGTTATGGTTCCTATTTCTCAGCTCGAATTCAAATTGAAGGCTACAATTCAGATTTTGCAAATTTTTTTGCATAAGGATATTATTAACCTTGATTTATCCTTTAATGATTTATAGAATAAGCAAGGGTTATCTGACCATGAGTGGTCCACCTACTAGACAACATTGTTGAAGCTATACAAATTTGAAATTTTGATCTAACGAGAGTGTGGTTTCTTTTTTACTAGGCTCAAAAGCCCTTAGGGTCACCAATAATTGTAGAGTAAAATTTTTACTCTACATTTCATTCTAATTTTCAATTGCATGACTAAACTTTTTGTTTAGAAATAGAACACGGGTTCTATTTCCCTTTTGATTCATTTGTTTCATTTTTGGATAAGTGCTGAAATCAAGTGGAAACTGCCAAGTGGCATCATCTGAGGCACCTTTCATTTTTCCTACAAGTTGGTTAGGACATACCACATGTTCAATAGTAACTTAGTGGAAAGCACCATGGGTCGGCATCTACATTTCATATCGGCACCCACATTTCTTTTATTTTTCAATGAAAGTTTTTGACAAACTAAGTATCAGGATCAGGTAGAAAGCACCAAGTGGCAATCGTGGAAGGCTCTGGATTGTTTTTGTAAGAGAAAGTAGATGCCACCATGTGCCAGCATACAAAATAAGGTGGTTTAATGCCTTGGTTTAATATTTTTGGTTCAATACCTCAAGTTATGTGTAAACAGCGTGCAGTATTGAACCATTAAACCATTAAACCATTAAACCATTTTTAGTTCAATGGGTAGTTCAAAGGAGTGTCCCATAGACCAAAGGATGAGTTCCTTTTAGAGGGTAAGTAAAGCACAACCAAATCATTCAAGCTGAGGCCACCAAGTGTCATCAATTGAGCCCCTTTCTACTCCATTCTCAGAAGTAGTTCAAGATGCCATGTATCTTCTCAGAAGTAGCGTAAGCTGCCATGTGTTGACATCTGAAAGATATTTTTTGAGTTTCATTATTGAATAAAGACTGTGGTGGTTCTTGGGTTTTATTCTTGAAGTCTACAGAAGCTACCAAGTGTCACCATTTGTAGGAGCCTAGCATGCATCCCAAACACTTTTGCAGCATAGCAAAAAGGTAGCGGAGGTTACCATGTGTCATTTTTTGAAGAGAAGTGGATTGTGACAGGTGTCAAAGATGGGATGTTCTTGATAATAATATAGTAAGAATATAAGGAAAGCAGAAAGTGTTGCATGTCTTTGATAAAGATGTGGAAAGCACCAAGTGTCATTCTCCAGTGTTTCCTAAGAAATAAGCAAATTTTTGAGAAATTGACTAAGTGTCCTCTTCCATTTCAATAGAACAAAGGGTCTTGTATAGACACTTCTAGCTCAGTTAGAGTTTTAGTTTAGGCCATAAATTTGGGAATGTGTGATCAATCTGGAGGTAAACTCAGCAAGATTTATTTCCAATAGATGGAGCAGTTCACTGGGTAGATTTTTGGGGCTGGCAAACATTGAAAGCACTGTCTATTTGTCCCTTGTGAGATAAAGGTAGAATATAATTGCATGGGAATGGAGGTGATGGAATGAGAAATTCGTGGCTATAAAGAGGAGTGCAGGGATCACCAAAAAAGGATCATCATTAGAGAAGGGGAGAGAATTTTTTGAGAAAATTGTTGTGAAGAATTTAGACTTTCTAGAGTTGTGACTAGGAATATCAATCGCCTTTATTCCATTTTCTCAAGTTGAAAAGTTTATGTAACTATGCATGTTTCTATGCCTTTTATATGGCTGAAGATTAATGAGAAGACAGAGTTTTGTACCTTTGTTGATGTTTCTTGTATCATTACAAAAGTAGTCTAAGCTGTGAGCCTCTACTTCTATTGTTTCTTTTACATTGATTGTGCCTCATCTGCTCTTTAATGTAATCAAATCTTACATATAGTTTCACTGTGCTTAGGATAGAGGATCAAAATTACACTCAGGCACATTGCCATAGTTAGATTTTCTTTCTTTGCATTTGCGTTTTTGTTTAAAATTCCTATCCCTTTTCCCCCAAAGACTTGATATAAAGAAGAGACCACCTTCTTAAAAATCTGGAGGTTGTTTCAAGTCGCATGCCCCACATCTTGAAACTTCCCATTGTTGGTGTATGAAACAAAGCACAATTTTAAACATCAACACTATACATAGGGGCCATGCCAATGTTTGGGGCATATACCTCCAAAAGTTACATTATCATAGGATATATCTTTATATGAATTTTTTACCATGTTGAGATATATACATTACTTAAAATGCCCCACTATTTACTCATTTCTTATATAGTGATATATGGATATGTTATTTACAATGCTATGATATTAACATATATGAATAGTGTAGAAGAATATTCACTTGTTCTATGTTTCATTGATGTTGTTACATTTTATATGGTAGGATAATTACAATTATATTTTTGTGTATCCCCTTGGCCTTATTTTTGGTTCCTTATCCTTATTGCTTATGTCTTTCTTTCCCATTATTTTTTGATCCTTAGTCTTGTTTTTTATAGCATTCATACCTCTTATTTTTGGCTCTTTAGCCTTGCTTGTTACAACATTCATGCCCCTTATTTTTTTATTATTAGCATTATTTATTAGTGATATATTTATATCCCTTGAATATGGCCTCTTAACCTTATGTGTTATTGTGTGACATTTACTATTGATCCTGTTGGAATTATGTAATTTCTATGTGTGTAGGTGTCATGATCCATATCATGCACCTCCCCTCTATGTGTTGTGTCATTATATACATCAATTGATTCCTTATTACATTATCCTATTTAGTGGAAGTTACTATTTTTTAATTCATAGATACATCTATCTTGAGATACCACTTATATGTCCTTGCATTTCATATGTTACATAAATACTTTATTTCTAAATGCATTACTATGATGACATATTCTCCACATGTTGACATGATTATACATCATTACATCTTGATAGATGGCATGATATAGTTAACTCTTATTTTGAGATAACTAAGTTATAGGATACATTCCTCACATTATAATGAAGTCATATTAATGGGATTGTCATATATACACAAGCTTCATGAACAAAAATCATATTATAGGTTCAAAATATAAATTTTAGAGATATCAACTTGGTACAAATATGTGATGGTTATTTACACATTGGTACATAGTTTTGGGTCATATGGCATGCATATACACTCTATTTATAGATATATGAGTTAAAAAATACATATTCATATATACTTGAGTGCATATTCCATGTAAATTCAAAATATTCACAAGAATATATGTTACAAGTTTTTACATACATATAAATTTGATATATAGGTTCTCATATTTGTCATGTCATGTGCATAACATTTTATATCAAATGGTACAGGTTTAGTAAGGCATCATAATGGTTCAAACACATGTACAATATAAAATTTTACACTTGGTACCAATTCAGTAAGGTATGATACTTTTTATGAACTTTTACTTATTTTTTCATTAAGCACTATTTTAGTTGTGTATTTACAAACACAATTTAATGAAACTAGGTTGTGAGACTTGACTTGAATATGTAATTCCATCTATATTGATTGATTAATAATTTTTGAGGTAATATATATTGTGGTTTAGTGATGCTTAATGGCCATGGCATTACACATATCAAACCCATTATGTGTTTCCCACTCTACCATCTTGAGATGCAATATCACTTATTTGAGTTAGTGAAATTTAGGTTTAATGATGCTCAATAATCTTAGCACTACTCCACATTCATAAGGGTTTAGGAATTTAGCTTATCAACACAAAGGATGGCATAGTTATAAAAAAATTTGGGTGTAATCACTGAAACTCTCCATGTGATATAGTAAGGAAGCATAGTTTCCAAATGCTTCAATAAGGAATCATCTGCAAAAAGTTATAGGTCAACATAATTTACTCACATATAGGTCCACTCCTTCCTTTTCATTTCAAATTTAAATCTTAAATTATAATTCATATATTACATTTTATTTAATGGTATTGGTTGATACATTTTCATTTCAAGCTTTTATTGGATCAACTTATACATCTTAATCCTTTTAATATATTATTTTCATTGCATTTTAATATTATAGTAAAATAATGGATTTTATAGACATTAAAATCTAGTATTTGACACTTGGAAATGTTAATCATGACTTACATTATTCCTACATGACTTGTGTCTCTCTAAAAAAATCTCATTTTTCATTCTCATAAACTTTCATGTTATTTATGATCCCGATCCATTCTAAGTTTCTATCAGTCACCTATAAAAACACTTTAGTCTATGCTAAATTTGAAATATCTTATTCAGATAGTTCCATATCATTACACTTACATTCTTATCTCCTATAATATAATATAACACTTATACAATAACACTTACATTATTTTATTGAGGTTGAAATTACTTTCATTAACCTAGAGATGACAATTTTTCAAAATTAAACCCTTCCTCTAGGTCTTCCATTTCACCTTATGTGCTATTGGCATGGGAAATTACCCATATGGACTCATATAGATAAAATTCATAACCAAAATTAAGACTCACTTGTTACATATCTATCAAACACTTATATACTACTACACATTGATCAAATATATCTTATTCATCATAAATTAATAACCAAGCATTAGGAGTAGTCATAATCCAAGTTTGAAACACATCAAGCCAAGACAAGAGAAAATTTTCAAGGTCAATGCTATATTTTTAGATGCATTCATATAGAAAAAGAACATAATTTCAAATTCACATGGAGGATTAGAACTACATGTGACTTGAATTCCATATTTGGAGTATTGGATACATAAGTAGTGGTCAATCATCAATGAAGATGATTGGGTTCAACTCATCCCAATTATAATTACTCACTTTTCATAGGTTTTCATCATTTAGAAGTGCACCTAGGATTTCAAGGAGAAAGAATCCAAATTATGAAGTTGCACATGTAGTTAGGGGTTACAAATTGCACAAAAAGAGACATATGATATAGGAGTACCATATTGTAGAGACCTTCCCAAGATATTAATGTCAAAATCATTCACCATCATTGATGCACAAAGATAGTTTTTGATATATATGAATCACAAGTCTACTTCTCATTTCTTTTCAATATCAAAACATAGTCATAGTAAATTTCTCTAATATAAAATATAAGTACCTTGATCTCCTTAGTATTTTCCATAAATAAAAAAATTGAATTATCAAAACTATTTCAGTCAATTACATTCAAATTTATTCTTTATTATCATATGTTATAATATAAATTAATTCTACAAGTTTAGGTACATTGATTCACACTAAACCTAAAAATAGGGAAATCAAGTATTTTTTTAGTTGATATCATGTTTATAGGACCCCTTCTCGATAACATAATAACTCAAAAAATCAAATAGGCCTAGCTTAATAGCAAAATCATCAAAGCATTTGACTAACAATCATCACACAAAACAAACTACCTAAAATTATTTAAAAATAACTCAATTGAAGCAATAAATAATAAAATAACACAAGTATTAAGTTAATAAATACTAAGTTTCAACCTTATTCACTTTGTTATGAGAGAGAAGAATCTTAGAAGGGAAAATAGGTATGAAACATCCTTTTTCCTTAATTTTTACTGTTGTTCATTCTTCTAGTTTACTCAAATTGCCTGAATCCAAACTTGGAGAGATACACCTATCCATAAACGAGCCTCTACAGGCCTTATGGTTGCTAAACAATCTTTTTTACTAATTTGAGCTTGCCCTACAACCTTTGATAACTAATGTGGAGTCACAAAATGATCCAGACTAGATGTATAATCCTTCTCCTTATGGACTTATGGAACAAAATCTAAAATCAAAATTGGATCACTTACTAGAAACACTATAATAAGTTCTTCACTCATCTCCTTCCACCATGAATAAGCAACTCTATGCTTGGAAGTTTGGCAATATCAAAAAGATGACTAATTTTGATGCATTTCCTACACATGAAAGGATAACCCTCATAGTCAAGGGTTCGAGATGAACATCAACCATTAAATTTCAACTCAATTAGTTTAGGAAGGTCCTAGGACATATCCATACAAATAAGAACCATATAAAAAGTGGTTCTAAATAAATTCAAAGAAGAATCATCAATTTATAGCAATTCCCCCAATGTTTTCCCAATAGCCAACAACCTAGACTTTAGCTAAAACTAGAGAGAAAGATATGACAGCCATACCTATATGGGTTTGAGAGAGGTTTTTAGAAAGAGGATTAAAATATGGAAACTAGGTTTTAGAAGGAGAAGGTGATGATCATAACTCCAAGATTTGGTCTGAATGATCTTATTTTGGTCACCAAAATAATCAAAAACTATAATAAAAACCTTTTAGCATAGGGATAAATTTTTAAATTTCCTTCTAGCATCAAATACCATGAATCTAAAATCCACTGGTAAAGGCTAGGAAGGGTAGGCTAAAACATATTGAATCTAAACATTAAACACCTTTTCACATATTGTTGACCAAATTTGACTTTTAGGTTAAATTTGGACCCCTATAGGTAAAAAAATTGTTTTTTTAAAGATATTTATGGGTCTAAATATTTTTCATAGGTTATATTATAGTTCATTTAATGTTATCTAATGCATCTCTAGCCTTAATCATGGTTTAATAGGCTTATTTGTCATTTTGGGTCATTTAGTGGGCTTTTCGGGGTCATAAATGTAAGTGGAATGGTTCCCAAGGCGACAATGTGTCCATTTTTCCTTTAAAATGTCAATAAGGTCATATTCCCTATTAGGGATGTTAACTACATCATAATATTGTAGGTTGTCTAACTGAGATTCAAGGAACACCTAAAAAAGAGAGAAAATAGCACTTATATGACCCATGTGGAAGTGTGCCACATGGGAAAAGATCATGGAAGGAATATTCACCTTCATAAAACTAATATAATTTTTTTATTTTCTCTGGAAGTGCCATTTTAAATCCAAAATCATGTCACTCTTTTCTTGCTTTCTTAGACATGAATAAGTGACTTGCAGGTTTGTGCTTAGTACAAACAGCTCAAGAGGTTTCTAGACAAATGATTTTATAAGGTGATATTACACTTATATACCTTAATTTACATATCAAGATTACAATGATTGATCAAAATTTATTTATGAATCATCCTTTACAAGTTGAATATACTTTTCTACTAGCTATTTCATGCACCCTATAGGATTTACTCCATTATGGTCAAATCCATACGAACCAATTGGTGATGTTAAATTAAAAATATTTTGGATACCTTATTATATGGTATCAATTCTTATTTTAATGTTTCATAATGTTTTTATGAGCAAGTTAGTCTATGCTACAGGAAGGTGCCACCATGTGTAGTCTTAGTCAAAGTTGTTCTTGCTTACAGAATGTTGTTTTCATATAGAGGTCTCATGTAGTTGGGAAATGATGTTACATAGGTTTAAAATCCACATATTCACCTCCTTCTATGTTTTGGTTTCACTATATCATGGCTTGGGTATCTTATAGCCTTACCTCTTCTCATAACCAACCTTTGCTCATTTTTACTTATAGTCACATGTATGAGCTTGTGCATCTTGTTCATGGAGTTGTAATCATAATTTATTGATTGTAAAATCCATCAAGAGTTGAAAAGAGTTTATTTATATTCTTGTAAAAAGGTGCAAGTGTGTTCACAAGCTCATTCACTATGTTAAAATAGTCATGAAATATCTTGCCTACTTTGTTTTAGGTGTTTATAAGTGAATTTCACATTGGAAGGATGTTTTAGAACTTGTTTCAATGTGCCCTTGGTGGAAATAATGAATTTTGGAAAGTTTATAATAGTTTTGAGTTATTTTGAGGTCATTAATCAGCATGTTGTAAGTCCATTCCATGCCCTGCCTATATAATAGCCAATAATCATCTACAAGAGCCATTCTTGACGTCATATTGAGAGATGTAAAGCCTGATATAGTTCTAATATGTTAATATTTACATAAGTGTATTGGAATTTTTGATGGATCATAAAAATTTCATAGTCATAGATAGTTTTCATACTACTCATATTCAACTCACTATTTGTGCACAAAAATATCCACCTATAGGTGGCTGAGTAGGGGACTAAGATTTTTGTATGGAGAGGTTGAAACAACCTAACACCTCCTTAAGGTCTTGGTATGATAATAAATCCATTATAGACCCATATAAAGTGTCAAAAGGGAAAAAATAAGTGTGTAACCAGGTTGAGGATACAAGAGACTGAGTTTAGGAAGCTTTCCCTAAAATGCCAAAATAGAGGTCAAGGGGATTTTTGTTCACATCTTAAACATGGTGGTAAAGGGTTTTAAAGAATATATATAAGTTAATATTATATCCCATAGCATAGAGAGTTTCCATTCCAAATATGAGGGTCAAAAAATGAGGAGGGGATGTAAATTAAGGGTCTTAAATATGCCTTTAAAAATACTAAAATAATCCATTAACATCTACATGTTTGTGGTTGTGAATGGCCTATTGACACAAAGGAGCAAAAATGAACTCACCCTTCATGTATATAATATTTAAAATAGTGGAATGGTATATAAATTGAATGAATTTATCAAGATGAGGTTGATACATGGATATTCAAGCCATATGATCACCTACAGGCATCCTTCTAATGGGGAATAGACACATACAATAGAGTATAAGACAATGACCCTAAATTGATGCCTAAGTGGTGTTTACAGGATTTAAAAGTTGATTTTAGGTTCAAAATAATACCCTATGACCTTAATGGATTTATGGGAAGTCTTAATACATCATACCCAAGTCCTTAAGAGCTAATGTTCACCTACAATAGTCTAAAGGCAGAGTTCACAGTCAAAAGGTAGTGGCTCAGTCAAGGTGATTAATGGCGTCTTAGCTCATATAAAGTGGATTTAAGGTGAAATAAAATACCAAATGACAATAAAAATTCAAGGTAAGTCTCCCAACATCATAACCTAAGTTTAAATAAGTAAATTAACCTACAGGTAGGGTAAAAAATAGGATTTCTTAGTTAGGTATGAAGAAACTTAATTTTGAGGCTCAAGGTGCATGTGAGGGGTTAAAGATAAATTGGAAATTATTAAATAATATATTATCATATCCATTAAAATATATTTTCACCTAATAATCTCTAATCATAATGAAACAAACCTATAAAGACATCCCAAAACCCCTATATGCATCTACAATAGTCATTATGCATTCCTAAGCATGAGATGAAGGTAAAAGATGAAATGGTCTAGGGAGAAAGAGAGGGTCATAATAAATTAAAAATGTTTCATGATGGATAAATAATATTTTTATAAAAACTCTAGGACTCCTTCAATATGACCACCCACTCCTCATCCTAACCAAGTTATCAATCCATATAGTTGCTCCAAGAAACCTATGTTACTCAATGGGTAAGAACAAGGAATTCAAAGAAGACGAATGCTTTGGGGTGAATAAAAATATTTATTATAATTAATTATATATTTTTAACATGTTTAATAATCTTATGAGTATTGTAGTTATCAAACAAGGGTCATTCTTAGGTGGAAGGAAAAAGGTGCAGGAAACAACCTTTTTAAAAGCCTTTTTTTGGCATTCTGAGTTAGTTAGGCAAATAAATAAATAAATAAAGATAAAAAAATTTGGTAAAAGTTATAATTAGGACCTTTAAAAAATATAAAAATATTAAATTTCCCTTGGGGATGAGGGATATACCTCACTATTTTATCTCAGAGGTCAGCTAGTCTAGGAAAATCAAGTTTTAGTAAAGCAAGCTAGTGAGGTAAAAAAGGGATAAAGAACTTAATGGAAGGTTTGGAAGCATGTTATTAAGTTTATTAAATAAAAATAGGTGATATTTAACACTATTTAATTCTCATATATCTCAATATGACCAAAATACCTTTGCACACGGTCCAACTAGACAAGCTTTCACTAGGCTTAGTTGGTGAATGAGAGAAAAGGAAGAAGAGGAGTGTTTAGGAATTTGTGTGGTGATATTATAAGATTTAATGATATTTTAAAATGTATAAAAAACCAACCCAAATATTTAAAATTATTCAAATTAGCCAAATCTATCTAGGTGTAGGTTAGGCCTATTAGGCCTTTAAGGGACCTAGAGCCAATTGGGGGTCCATCTTCATTTCCAACTCTTAGTGAGTTATCTAGTTTATTTAGACATGTTAGGGAGATTTAATATAACATGTTTTAACTATTATTATTCATATGAACCTATATGAAATATACTTTTGGATTAAATAAAGTCTAAGCATGCAAAAAAGGCAAAAACAAGCTTGATAGGGTGACTTCAAGTGTTCATATCTCCTCTAAGAGTTTGCATGGGAACCAAAGGAGTTTAGAGGAGTTATTAGGGTCCCTTAACATAATTTTTTTGGTATTTTTTGGAAATTTAAATTTCATAACTTTATGAACAATGCTTAAGACTAAAACTACCTGAAATCCTACTAAACCCTCTATCAAGAGATGATGGGGAAAACAAGCTTGGAGAGATATCTAGATGACATAGTTTGACCATGAAAGATATTGAAACTTGTATAAATCTCACTAAATATTCCTTCCATACTTTTTATCTATATGGAATTATATGAACATGGTATAAACTAGGGTATTTTTTATCATTTTGTGTGTTTTTCAGGTTCTAGGAGGTTCTAAGCGATATAATAAAGTTTGGAGGAACTATTTAGACTTATTAGAACTCCTTATGGCCACTTAATACATGGAAATATCTTTTAATTTTTCAAATAATAGTTCTCATCTTAGTTATTCAAAGTTGGCATAGTGAACACAATGCTGAGAAGGGTGAAAACTTCAAGTGTGAGCCTTTTTAAGGTATACTTGAGTAGTCTAAGGCCATGGAGAGTCTTTCCCAAGTGTCATTAACTCCATATCATGGATTTTTATCAAAAAAATAAGCCAATTTTGAGTCCAAGTGTGAGGGGTGACTAAAAAAGGAGTTTTTTTAGCCTATATTCATTTATGGCCTCCTTTTAAGAGTTTCTAGATGACTATGACTTCAACCAATGCATGTAGAGGCATGTCTGAAAACCTTTCCTCTCATCCCAATCATCATAAATATCCCTATTTATTTTTTGGATGTTCAAATAGATTCACATTATGAAGGCAATTTTTTAAGCTAAGATAATGAATTTTATGACACTTTTCATAAGTTTCATGACTTGTATGGCCACTTGGGCCTCTTGATATTTAATTATTCATTTCACCCCTCTTTCACATGTATTTTTAACCTATTTTATCAGCTTGACAAGTGTCTAAATTACCTTTAGACTTCCCTTGTCTTGCTCTTCTCCTAGAGGCTATAAATATTGACTCTTTTATCTCTTTTTAGCATCCTCTTTTGATTGATGGTGAAACCCTAGCTAACTTTTTACTTGAATGTATCTTGAAGAAATAAAATAGGTGAATTTTCCTACTTACATGATGTAAAATTGAGTTTTTTTGCAATCTTATGGGTCTTGTATAGTAGAAGATGATGTTTTCTAGCATGTTATCCTTGATTGTTCACCAAATGTGTAGAACATTAAATGTTGTAGGTCTTTATTAGTGTTCTCTATTAAGTTTATGTGTATTTTATAAGTGGTTAATGACTATATTCCTAAATTAATCATTCATTACCCTCCTAAGAATAAAAATACCTCTTCAACCTAGTATATGAAACATTAATGTGATAATTTCTCTTGAGTTGTGTGTTTTGTGTGAAAGAAGCTTTGTTTATATCTAAGTAGTATAAGTTAAATTAATAGGAGGAAATTAAATATTGGTGAATCACCTTTAGTTTTACTAGTTTGTCTTGTTAACCCTTTTCATGCCAAGTTGATAAATAAGAGAGTGTTTCAAAGAGTGAATAAGGGGAACTATCCCTTCTAGAGATTCATCTCACTAAATTTTTACCCATATCAAGAGAGATGTTTACATTGTGCCAATTGTATGCAGAGATATAGGCATCTCCTCAAAGGATGTAAATCCAAGTGACAATAATTTTTGGCATGCTCGATGGGACTCTAAATCCTATCAAATTATCTAATATTGGTATTGTTCTTGGCATAGTTGTTGCTACAAGAACATCTACATTCAGTACCTGAAAACTCTAATAAGTTTTCAACTCTTTGGTTTTTGATCAATCCTTAATTTTCATGACAAAGGTGACCACTAGGTTTGCTACTAAAGGTATACACTTTGAGTTTATGCAATTACCTTTATATTATGTCAAAAGGTTCAAATTTTTGAATACTCATCCTTATTCAAGAGATTTGGTGTTTAATAAATCTGAGTTATTACTAAGTTTAACCTATAATACAGATAGTATACATTCCAAGATGGCTAGAAACCAACCTTTTTAATCCTTCACCAGATCATCTCTTTTGAATCTTTCCCAATATGACCAAATTCCTAGTTCAGCCCTTAAGAGTGTATTTTAGTGGAGAAGGTCCTATTAATCCCATTGAAAATATTAGAAACATATAAGAATTATGCAACATTCATAATATTACCCAAGATAATGTGGCTATTAGTCTATTGGCATTTTATTTCAAAGGGAAAGCTTTAGATTGGTATGGGACTATACCTAGAAATTTCATTTTTTCATGGGATGAACTAGGAGACCTATTAACTAAGAGGTTTGGAGAGAATAGTGATTATTTATCACTAGCTAAGTAATTGACCACTATCAAGAGGGATCCTCAATAATTAATGCAAGATTGTAACACTATATTTCAAAATACATGGGATAGGATCTCAAACCTTGTAAGACCTACTCCAAATTATGCCTTCTTGTACTATATAAAAGAATTGAATAGTGATATATCCATGATGATTCAATCCATGGGTTGAAATAAACTACCTAATGCCTATGAAATAGTGATTAATTTTGATAATTATCTTGTTCAAGTGGGGAAGATTATTCCTAGACCCCCACTATCATTGTTCCCTGATTTTTAGCCTCTTAGTCAAGTTACATTACCTTCTTTGGCTCCTTTGCCTATTCAATAAAATTCTTCTCTTACCCTTAAAAATTATATTAATGAAGTCAATATCTTTATTCAAAGTGTTAATAATGAATTATTTTCTATTAAAAGGAAACAAGCTCAAAGTTATAGGCCTTACCAATTCTATAATCAATTTAGGCAAGCAAATAGGCCTCCTTTTCAAGGTAATGTTCAAGGACAAGGTTAGATCACTCAATCTAGACCTTACCAAAGTTATAATCCTAATTCCCCATCATCCTATAAAGATATTATTCCCACTAAAAACAACTTTGTTTGATAACAACATGCTATCCTTCATATGACTAAACTCAAGGCTAAGTTGCATATGTTAATGAAATGGATAATCAAGCCATGATAATGCAAGGTAGTCAAACACCTCAAGTTTCCACTTTTGAGGTGCCAATGTAAAATGGAATTCAAATTGGAGTGTAAATTTGAAAAACACAATCTGATTCTACTCTTATAAATCATTTGGAGGGAAATTTTGTGTCATCAATCATTTGGGAAATTCAAGAAATGTTAATGCTAGTGTATCCTCTAACACTAGGTCTAAGAAGATGGTTATTGAAGAGACTCAAGGGGATAATAAAGTATCTTTTTTGACTCACAAATCATCTCCAATTTTGGGTGGGTCTAACTCATCTCCTAAGGTGTAGGATAATCATAAATTTCAAGGTTCAAAACCAACTCCTATACATCCATCTCCACAAGCAACATCACAAGGTAATAGTACTTCTAAAGAGACTTTCAAGGTGAGCAATCCTTATATCAATGTTTTGGATCAGATGAAGAAGATACATATGAATATTTTATTTTGGGATTAATTGAAAATACTGGGACAAAAGATATGCTTCAAAAGGAATTTCAAGTATTAGGTAAGAAATTTGGATCATCTAGGAGTGAGAATGTTTTTTTGGTCAATAGAACTCATCCCATTGATGGACAAGTGAAAAAAATTGAAAAGACTCCTCCCTTTTATCTATTTTATCATTGGTGATTACTTATTTCATAATTTCATCATAGATAATGGGGCTCTTATTTTAGTTATCCCCAAGTCAATAGTGGATAAATTATGCCTCAAGTATAAACCAATGGCTAAATGAGTTCCATAATTGGATGGATCACTAGCAAAAACCTTGGGAGTAGTCAAGGATTTGAATTTTATTTTTTACATACGTGTCCTAGTTTTTCCATCCCTCATGATGTGGTTCTGGTAGATTTACCTTTGTACTCTACTCTTTGTTTGTCAAGAGAGTTTACAACCAAGATAAGTGGATACTTGGCAACCAATTGGTCCTATATGGTTTTTAGAATAAAGTATGGCACCAAGGTGAATATTGAATCAGATCCTATTCATCAAAACCATTTATAGACCACATGCCTAAAGTTACAAATGTCAATCATGACATTCTTGATGAGAAATAACTTCACATAGATCAATCTCCAACATCTTCTCTTAAAGGAGTCTCTGATTTGTATTTAGATGAATGGGGAGATGAACACTATGAGCATGATACTTACAAATCCATAGAGGAAGATAATATTGGAGTGTCTTTCATCATGAAGAGTACTCTTTCATGGAAAAATTGATGAAGCTAAGTGAAAAAATGGATGGTTTATGGTAGTTATTCTTTCATGGATCTATAAGCAAGGCTGGGGTAGGTGGTATAACAATGTTGGTTTCTCCATCCAAGGAAAGGTACTATTTCACTTTCATATTTAAATTATATTTTACTTGTAATGTGGTAGACTATGAGTCCCTCATTCATGGCCTTGACTGGGCTAATAAAAGAGGTGTGAAAGAGCTTAAAGTGTATGCTGATAGTGAGTTATTTATGAATCAAGTAAGAGGCCAAAATTTTACTAAGAACTCTTTGATTAAGTTCCTATAAGCATAGAGTGTGGGATATTGTGGAATATTTCCAATCCTTCACCATCTAATATATCCTAAGAGAGGATAACAAACATACTAATAGGTTGGAATCAATTGGAGCTCAATTTGATGTTCCAAATGGGATAGGAGAAAATAAGTAGTGAAATATCAAGGTGATTTTAAGGCCCTCCATATATAATAATGTCACTAATTGTCAAGTGTTTCATAGTGACCAATAAATATCACTTTTTATACAAGAGGAGGCTGAGTTTTCTTCCAAAAATTAGTTCAAACTACATCAACAATATGGAGGGTAGATTGTATAATTGAAGACAGACAAGATCCATAAAGGTTTAGTCACACTTGAGAGTATCTTTAATGATGATGATTAGTTGAAAAAGGAAAAGGTAATAATGTATAATAATAAAGAAAAATATGAGTAAACATATTCAAGGATAAGTTACTTGATCTTGGGAAGGTATGTACTAGTCAAGAGAAACATGGTTTCATTGAGTTATGTAAGGAATTTTCTGATGTCTTTGCATGGGAATATAGTGATTCAAAATGTTTTGATCCAAACTTAGCTCAACATACCATAGATATATATGAGAATGATAATACTATCAATAAAATATAAAGGCCAATAAATCCTAATATTGAGACTCTCATGAGAAAGGAGCTTATAAAGTTGATTGAGTCCACTATCATTTTTCCTATTAAGAATCCATATTGGTTGGAAAAATTAGTCTTGATAAGGAAGAAGAATGGGGAAATCAGGTCATGTTTTGATTTTAGGGACTTGAATAGAATTTTTTTGAAGGAAAATTATCCTCTTCCTTTCATGGAGAATATTTTTCAAGTTGTGGTAGGTAGTGAAAGGTTCTCACTTCTTGATGGATACTCAAGGTATAATCAGATTTTGGTAAACAAAAGTGACCAATATAAGACAAAATATAATAATAAATGGGGTACATGTTCTTATAGGAAAATTCATTTTGGTTTTTCTAATACTAGTTCAACATTTCAGTGTATAATGGATATGGATTTTCAAGGTCTAATAAATGACATTGTGTTGGTGTATCTTGATGATATCATAATTTTTTCTAAGGATGCAAAGGATCACTTGAATCACCTTAGGTATATTTTTGAGATATGTAAAGATTTTTTAATCTATTTTAATACTAAATAAGTGTGTGTTTTATATCCATAAATGTAAACTTTTAGGGCACATTATCTCAAAGAAGGGCCTATCTATAGATCCTAAAAGGGTGAGTGCAATCTTGGCATTGGCTTTGCCTAAACACAAGAAAGGTTTGAAAAGTTTATTTGGAAAAATAAATTTCATAAAGACATTTATTCATGATTTTGATAATTTAATAAATCCTATAAATTATATGCTAAGGAAAGATGAAGTGTTCACTTGGACAAGAAGAAGGAAGGAGAAGTTTGAAGAGATTAAACAAGCTATTACCCAAGCTCCAACTCTTGTAAGTCGTAATTTCTTAAAAGACTTCAAATTTTATACCTTTGTAATTTACGAGGTAATTTTTTTCTATGATTTATTCAATAAAATTAAAAAAACTTGGAGTATCCTATTACCTTATTTAGTCAAGGATTTGAGGGATATGAGGTAAGATACACCTATGTAGAGAAGCAAGTACTTTCAATTGTTAGAAGTCTAAAGAATTTTAGGAATATGTTGTCTAACAACAAGATAAATATATTGGTACCTCATCCTAGTGTCAAGGTCTTCCTTTTGATTAGATATTTGAATTGAAAAAGGACTGGTTGGATCACAAAAGTGATGGAGTATGATGTAGAAATCAAGACAACCAAGCTAGTGAAAGGAAAGGGGTTATGTGAGCACCTTGCTTCAGATTTGAAGGAATAAAAAGAGGTTTTTTTAGAACTTTATGATGAAACTATTATAGATACATATTCATAAATTAGGAGTTAGACATAAGTTATGATCCATTTTTTTCAAACTAGTGAGTGTTCACAAGGCCTAGATAGAGCTAAAAGAAGGTACTTTAGATTACAATATATTCCTTATGTACTTATTAATGGAGTGTTGTTTAGTAAGGACTTATAAAGTGTTTTATTGAGATGTGTTGAATTATATAAGGTTGATAAAATATTTCTTGAGTTTCACGATGGACCAACTAGTGGTCACTTTGCTTCAAGAACCATAGTTGCTAAGATTATGAGAGCTAGATATTTTTGGCCTAGTTTTTTCAAAGACACCCATGCTTGCATAAGGAAGTGTCAAAAATGTGTTCTCTTTGATGGTAATAAAAATCTTGTAGCCTTGAATATTCATCCAATAAAATTATACCAACCTTTTATTCAATGACGATTAGATTTTATAGGTCTAATCAACCCACCTTCTAGGGTTGGCCACAAGTGGGTGTTGACTATTATATATTACTTTATAATATGGCTGGAGGCTATTTATCTCAAGGAAGAAAATGAACGTTAAGTTCTAGAATTCTATGAAGGCATAGTATCAAGGTTTGGGTATATTTCAATAATAATTTCAAATAATGCATTAGCTTTTCTTGGAATGAAGATGAGTGCTCTTTGAAACATGGCATCTATCTTAGTACTTCCTCCAACTATTATCCACAATGGAATGGAATAGCTAAGTCCACCAATAAGAATATAATCAAGATTATCAAGAGGATAATGGAGGAGAATCAAATAACTTGGAATTCCAAGTTAAAGACAACTCTTTGGGCTGATAGAATCACCATCAAGAGAGAAATTGGGAAATCACCATGTACACTTGTTTATGGGAGAGAAGCTAAACTACTTATTTCACTTGAGCTACTAGCCTTGGATCTCACTTTGAACTGGAGTTGATGGAAAATGAAAGCATGGAAGTCAAGTTGTGTGATTTGATGGAGATTAAAGAGATAGGAGATAAAGTTATGTAAACTATGAGGGCTCATCAAGATCAAAAAAAGAGATAATTTGACAAGAAAGACATGCCAAGAATCTTCCAAGAGGAATACATTATTCTAAAGTGGGATGAAGATAAGGTTAAACCTAGAAAATAGAAAAAGTTTGATGTTTCATGGATTGGCCCTTATGTTATCATATAATGTAATTAATATAATGCTTTCCAACTCTCAAATTTGGATGGAGAGGAGCTTCATATCCCAATCAGTGAGATATATCTCAAACATTTATACTAAGTTTCTCCTCTCTCCTTGTGCATAGTTATTATTTTCCTTACTTTCATTAAGTGTTTATGCACATGTGTGAGTCTTGTTGGTGTCTTTATTTATTTTTTGTCTTCTTGGTGGCACAGTTACATCATAATATTATAGGTTGTCTAACTAAAATTTAATAAATAATTGAAAAAGAGAACAAATGGCACTTATACAACCCATGGGTAAGTGTGGCACATGGGAAAGATCATGGAAGGATCTTCACCTTCTTATAACTCATCTCAATGTTTGTTTTTTCTTTGAAAGTGTCATTTTAAATCCAAATTTTTTTCTCTTTTATGGCTTTCTTAGACATACAAAAGTGACCTACAGGTTTGTGCTTAGTACAAATAACTTAGGAGGTTTTAGGAAAATAAATTAGGGAGGTAATATTAAAATTATATACCTTAATTTCCATAATAATATTTCAAGGATTGATTTATTTTTATTTATTCATCATCCTTTACAAGTTGACTATACTTTTTTATTAGCTATTTCATGTACCCTATAGGTTTTGCTCCATTTTGGTCAAATCCATTCGAACCAATTATTGATTTTGACTCTAGAGGATTTTTTATACCTTATTCTATTTTTATCCATTCTTATTTTAATGTATTTTAATGCTTTGATGAGCAAGTTAGTCCATACTACAGGAAAGTGCCACCATATACAATCTTACTCAAAGTTCTTGCTTGTAGAGTGTTATTTTATTGTAGCCGTCTCATGTAGTTTTAAATGATTTTACATAGGTTTAAAATCCATATTTTCACCTCCTTAAATGTTTTATTTTCACTATATCATGCCTTGGGTATCTTACAGCCTTACCTCTCCTCATAATTAACCTTTGCTTATTTTTAGTAATAATCACATGTATGATCTTGTCCATCTCATTCATGGATTTTTAATCATGATGTATCAGTCATCCAAGACATAAGGAGTTTAAAAGAGTTCATTTATATTCTTGGAAAAGGTGTAAGTGTCTTCACAAGCTCATTCACTATGCTAAAATAGTCATGAAATACCCTGCCTACTTTGTTCTAGGTGTTTGCAAATGAATATCACATTGAAAGGATGTTCTGGAGCTTGTTTTAAGGTGACCTTGGTGGTAATCATAAATTTTTGAAGGTTGATAATAGGTTTGATTTTTTTTGAGGTCATTAATAAACATGTTGTAGCTTCATTCCATGCCCTGCCTATATAACATCCAATAATCACCTACAGGAGCTATTGCTGATGTCATGCTGAGAGGTGTAAACCCTGATACGGTTATAATATCTTAAGATTGATAAAAGTGTATTGGCATGTTTTATGTCACATAAAAATTTCATATTCATGTATAGTTTTCATATTGCTCATACTCAACTCACTATTTGTGCACCAAAATATCCACCTAAAAGTGGCTAAGTAGGGGACTAAGATGTTTGTATGGAGAGGTTGAAACAACTTGACACCTCCTTAAGGTCTTGGTATGATAATAAAGCCATGATAGATACATATAAAGTTTCAATAGGGAAAAAATAAGTGTTTAACTAGGTTGAGGAGACAAGAGACTAAGTTTAGGGAAGCTTTGCCTAAAATGTCAAAATAGAGGTCAAAGGGCTTTTTGTCCACAACTTAAACATGGCAGTAAAGGGTTTTAAGGTATCTAGATAGGTGAATATTATATCTCCTAGCATAGAAAGTTTTCATGTGAAATATGAAGGTAAAAAAATGAGGAGGGGATGGAAACTAAGGGCCTCAAATATGCCCTTAAAAACACTAAAATACTCCACTAGCATCTACATGCTTGTGGTTGTCAATGGCCTATTGACACAAAGGAGCAACAATGAACTCACCCTTCATGGATAAAATGTTTCAACTGGTGGAGTGGTATATAAATTTCATAAAGTTATCATGATGATGATGAGACATGGCTATGTAATCCCTATGGTCACCTACATGTGTCCTTATAATGGGAAATAGACACCTACAACATAGTATAGGACAATGACCCTAAATTGATGCCAAAGTGGTGTTTAAAGAATTTAAAAGTTGAGTGAAAGTTTACACACATACCTTGTGACCTCAAGGGATTCAAAATAATTCTTCATACATCATACCCAAGTCTTCAAGACCTAATTTTCACCTACAACAATCTAAAGGCAGAGTTCATAGTCAAAAGGTAGTTGGTGGCTCAGTCAAGGTGCTTAATGGTGTCTTAGCTCATATAATGTGGATTAAACGTGAAATATGATACCATATAACCATAAAAATTCAAGTGATGAATCCTAAAATTATAACCCAAGTCTAAAGAAGTAAAGTAACATATAGGTAGGGTCAAAAAATAGGGTTTCTCAGTCAGGTAGGAAGAGACTCAGTTTTGAGGCTCAAGGTGCATGTGAGGGATTAAAGAGAAATTAGAATTGATGAAATAACATATGATCATAGACAATATGATATTGGTTGACCTCATAAGATCCAATAATGATGATAAAAACCTATAGAGAGCTCCCAAAACCCCTGTATGTAACTACAGTAGTTATTATGTAATCATAAGCATGAGATGAAGGTAGAAGATGAATTGGTCTAGGGAGAAAGAGAGGGTCACAAGAATTTTTTTTTTATTATTATGGATAAATAATATGTTTCTATAAAATATGTTACTCTTTCAATATGATAAACCACTCCTCATCCTAACCAAGTTATCAATTCGTACAGTTGCTCCAAGAAACCTATGTTGCTCAATGGGTAAGAACAAGGAATTCAAAGAAGAAAAATGTTTTTGGGGTAAATACCAAGATTAATTATAATTAATTTGATATGTATAAAATTTTTAAGAATATTGGGAGAATTGGAGTTATCAAATAGGGGCCATTCTTAGGTGGAAGGAAAAAGGTGCAGGAAACATGCTTTTAGAGGCCTTTTTAGGGCATTTTTAGCTCGTTAGGCACCTAAATCAAGAAATATAGATTAAAAATTTGGTAAAAAGTATCATTATTAAATTTAAAAACTCTTAAAATATTCATTTTGACTTGGGGATGAGGGATATACCTCACTATTTTATCTCAGAGGTCAGTGGGTTTAGGAAAATTAGGTTTTAGCAAAGCAAGCTAGTGAGGTCAAAAAGGGATAAATAACTTGATGGAAGGTTTGTAAGACATTTATAAGAATTTTTTTATGTGTATTAAAGACAAATAGGTTATATGGAACACTATGTTAGGATCATATCTCTCAAGATGACCAAAACACCCCTACACAGTTTAATTAGACAAGCTTTCACTAGGCTTAGTTGGTGAATGAGAGAAAAGGAAGAAGAGGAGTGATTGGGAATTTGTGTGCTGATATTATAAGATTTAATGATGTGTGAATATTCATAAAAAACCAAAAAAACCATTGAAAATAAGTCCAAGTAGCCAAAGCTAGCTGGGTATAAGTTAGGCCTATTAGGCCTTCAAGGGACCTAGAGCCAATTGGGGGTCCATATTCATTTCCAACTCTTAGTGAGATATATATTTGATTTATATATGTTATGTAGATGTAATTAGACATTTTTGAACTATTATTGTGTATAATAACCTATATGAGATCTAATTATAGCTCAAAGAGAGTCCAAACATGCAAGAAAGTCAAAAATAAGCTCGATGGGGTGACTTCAAGTGTTCATATCTCCTGTAGGAGTTTGAATGGTAAAAAAATGAGTTTTTATGGGTCATTAGGGTCCCTAAAAAATTTTTTTTTGGATTTTTTTGGAAATTTAAATGGTATAAATTTATGAACAATGCTTAAGACTAAAAACTGCCTAAAACCCTACTAAACCCTCAGTTAAGACCTGATAGGAAAAAAATATTTGAGATCTATCCATATGACATATTTTTACCATGAAATATATTTTAAATTATATATTTCTCACTTATTATTCCTCCCATTATTTTGAGTTGTACATAATTATATGGGCAGGGTGCAAAATATGGTATTTTTGACCATTTTGTGCATTTTATAAGTTCTAGGAGGTTCTAAGAGATGAAATAATGTTTGGAGGAAATATATAGACTTTTTATAACTCCATATTACCATTTAATATATCTAAATAACTTATAATTTTTTAAATAATAGCTCTCATCTCAGCCAGTCAAAATTGACATAGTGAACACAATGGTGAAAAGGGCAAAAAATTTCAAGTATGAGCCTTTTTTAGGCATACCTAAGTAGTCTAAGGAATTATATAATATTTAAAAGTGTCATTAATGAAATAAAATTTATTTTCATGGAGAAATGAATCAAATTTTTAGGTCAAGTATGAGGGGTGACTAAAAAAGGAGTTTTTAGACTATAGGCAGTGATGACTTCCTTCCAAGAGTTTCCAGATGAGTAAGACTAAAACCAATTCATGGAGAGGCATGTTTGAAATAATTAAATCTCATCCAAATAATAATATATGTCCCTATTTATTTTTTGGATGTTAAAATAGGTCTTATTAAGTTAATTTTTTGAGCTAAGACAAGGAGTTTTATGACACTTTTCATACGTTTCATGACTTGTATGGACACTTGGGCCTCTTGAAATTGAATTTTTATTTTCACCCCTATTTATCATAAATTTTTAACCTCTTTTATAATATTTAAAAGTGTCCAGGTGACCTTTTAACTTCCCTTGTCTTGCTCTTCTCCTAAAGGCTATAAATATTGACTCTTTTGGCTCTTTTTAGCAGTCTTTGTTGGTTGATGGCAAAACCCTAGCCAATTTTTTACTTTAATGTCTATTGAAGAAATAAAAAAAATTAATTTACATAGTTAAATGTTTTAAAATTGAGATTTTTTTCAATCTTATTGGTCTTTTCTAGTAGAAGATGATATTTTCTAGCATATTATCCTTGATTGTTCACCAAATGTATAGAAGAGTAATTATTATAGGTCTTTATTAATGTTATATTTTAAGTGTATGTGTGTATTATAAGTGGTTCATTAATTTATTCACCAAATTATTCATTAATTACACTCTTAAGTATCAAAATACCTCTTTAACCTAGCATATGAAACATTTATGTGACAATCTATCTTGAGTTGTGAGTTTTGTGTGAAAGAAGCTTTGTTTAACTCTAAGTAGTATACGTTCATTCAATAAGAGGAAATTAAATATAGGTGCATCAAATTTAGTTTTATTATTTTTTATTATTAACCCTTTTCATTCCAAGTTTATAAATAGGATAGTGTTTCAAAGAGTGCATCAAGGGAACTAGCCCTTCTAGAGATTCATCTCACCAAATTATTACCCACAACAAGAGAGATGTTTACATTGTGACACTTAGATGAGGAGAGATATGAATTTCCTCAATGGGTTAAAATATAAGTGAAAAATCATACCATTACTCACGTTTAATGACCTCCTCAAGGGACTCCTCAAAATTGACAATGGGTGAAGCCTTTGCACTGCCCAAGACCCTTGACTGCTTGATTTGAAAATTTGATTGACCAAAAGGAGAACTAAAAATTCAAAATTATTCCTTTAAATGGATAAATGGGTTCCATATACTCTTTCCTCCTACCCCATAGTCTCCTTCCTTGGTGATCCTCTCAGCCCAAACACTCTCATGCCTTTTTTCACTCTTAGGAGCCCATCCCTCAATCCATTAGCCCTCATGAACAACTTCATCCATAGCTATTGAGCAGGTGATTGGACTCTACCATCCCCATATAATCCTACTATAGCCTTAACTTCTGGGTGAATATTTTCCCAAATAACAAAATAATTTGATGGATTCATCACTGATGATCACCTTATCTAATTTTTTGATGTCATTATTATAGATCACTATATAACTCATTTACTCATGATGAGTATAAGGAATGAAATCCTCATCCTAGGGTAATCAAGTATTACCACTCATATCATATTTTAATAACAAGATCCTTACAATGGAACAAATTAGACACCAAGTCACTTGAGAAGCTAAATGAGTCCATGTGCACCATATCCTTCTATTAACCCCATATTTTATAAAGCCCTTCATTGTTAAATGTGATGTTTTAGGGTATGGAGTGAAGGAAGTAATCATATAGAAATGATGACCCATTGAGTTTTATAATCTCTAACTTAAAGGTAAATTTTTTTTATAAATCATATCTTTGAGAATGAGATTATTCCTGTTATTCACATATTCAAATAATGAAGAACATATCTGATGGGTAGACACTTGATGATGAATATAAACCATGTTAGTCAAAAATACTTCTTAGACCAAATGTTTTTATCTAAATAAAAATAAAAATGGAAGACTGATATCTTGGGATATGAATTTTAAATCATATATAATAAATAAAAGGATAATTTATGAGCATATACACTATCTAAGAGGGATGAGTGAACAAAGGCACTATTATGCACAATGTCCATATGAAAATCACATAAAGTGGATGAGGCAAGATTTGAATGGGATAATGACACTCAAACATAGATTTTAATTCAAAAAATCTAAAAAAACTTAATGTCTTAAAAATATATATACAAAAATAAAATGCCTATAGGTATAAATATATGTTATAGCTATACCATAATCCTACACTTGAGCATAAGAGTATTATAGAGATCCATGCATCTCCAATAAGTGGCAATTTTGTATTATTTAAAACTTATCATAGAATCAATAAATATTTATTTTAGGAAGGAATCAAGGGGGATATATATAAATTTTTGGCTTTATGCATGGTGTGTCATAAAAATAAGAATGAGAAAATTAAGACCCCAACTCTTAAATAACCCTGATATATTCCTAGCCAAAGGTGGAGGGAGTTTTCAATGGATTTCATAACATTAATTTCCAAGTTAGAAGGGAAAATTTTAATCATGGTAATCATGTAAAGGCTAAAAAAATATGGATTTTTTTTACATATCACATCCATTTGTATAAAGTATAATAGCATACATATTTTTGAATACAATTCATAAGCTACATGGGACCCCCGATATCGTATTAAGTGATTGAGATATTATCTTTGCTATCAAATTTTGACTAATTTATCCTCATTTTTGGGTACTCAATTAGCTCATATATCATCATATTATCCTTAATTAAATGAACAAATAGAGGTAGCCAACAAATTACTAAAGGGTTATCTTTGTTGTTTTGCACTAGATAAATGGGTTTATTAGCTGCTACTAGCCAAATGGTGGTATTTAATTTCCTTCCATATCTCATCCAAAATGTTTCTAATTTTAACACTATATGGGTACTATCCACTATCCAAAAACTCATCCCTGAGGTTACATCCAACGGCTCCAGATATTGAAGAACACATTCAACACTATCGAGAGGTATTATCTATTCTATGAAAGAACTTGGAAATGACACATAACTAAATGAAGTAAAAATTGGATAAACACCATAAAAAATGTATTTTTAAGTGGTATATTGGGTATTTATGTGCCTAAAACCATAAAATAAAATGTCATTATAGTAATTGAAAGAGGATAATAAAAAAATTTATGAGTATTACAACCCTTATCATATTATATGCTAGTATTACATATATGTTAGAGTTACCTCAGCCCTCATGCATACCTATTGTATTTGATTTATTCCAATTGAATAAGTAATTTTTAAATATATTATCTTCCTAGACTAGGTTACGATAGCTATATGATAAGGGAACATTTATTTTGGTTCCTAAAGAGATCTTTCAAATATGCACTAAGTGGATACACACAAAGTAGACTAAGTATTATTTCATCAAGAAAAATAATATGACTAGAAAGAATGCAACATGGGAGGATAAAGCATCCAAAATTAATCAGCATTGAGGATTTTTTTTTAAAAATGGTAGGATCTTGCTATGTCCTTAACCTATAACATGTATACAAATATATGTGGCAAACTTGTGGCTAACATAACCTTTACCTTGTCATATTACAGTTCTCTATATTTTTATATTGTTAGTAAGGTAAACTTATGACGTAACCATAGCATATGTAGAGTAAGTAAAGAAGATATTTTATATTATTTGAGGATCATATTATGAATTCAATTCTTATTACATAATTTTGGAGGTTTCCCTTTTAAAGTGGCTTAGTTTTATATTTCTAGTATTTTGTTTTACTGTCAACATTTTGTGTAGATCTACTTTATTATACTCTTATTATTATGATCTATTATTATTTATCTAATCATGATATTTACATATACATAAATTATTGTGATTGTCTTATTCTATCTAATTAATTTAAATTTTCATGTTTTTAATAAATGGTTGAAATTTTTTAAAGAGTGCATCTATTGAAAGGGAAAACTTTTAGTGGATAATGAAAATTTATGAAGGATTATAAGTATATATGTTAATTTTATAGTGAATATTTATTTATTTTTAAATGTTTATTTTTATAAATATGAATTGTCCTAAATTTTGAAAGGTAATCTTGAATAAATGATAGTAATAAAATTTTATTTAACAAATAAGGTTAAACATTGAGTTTAAATTTTGCACAAACTAAAAATTATAATTAATACACATAAATGAATTAAATAATGAAAAAAATTTATCAATTAATTTCATACAAATAGTTCATATTTATTCATAAAAACATTACAATATCAATGAAATCAATATTTATGTAGTGATAAATAAAAACATTATAATTTTATGAGTGCCTCTTTACATATACTCTAATAAAGGGTTTAGATTTACTATACCAAAATTATTTAGCATATTTGGAAATTGACCAGTTAATGAAATATTTAATACTTTTTCAATTTATATCTATTAGTTGGTTAGTGTTTGAACTTACTATTAAAATGCATTCACACTTGGATTCTACACTAAAAGAGAAAGATATAATTTTATGACAATAGAAAGATATTGTATTATTAGATTAAAATATTCATTATATAATAAATTCTATATTATTATATTAATGGATAAAAATATCTTTATATGACTATCCATTCAAATACATGGATACATAATGTTATAAAACCTATAAAGACAAATATCACTCGATTTTTGCTAATCATATATGTCATCACTTTAATGATCTTATTTTTCTGCATACATGTGGGTTACACTTATTTATCTTCTTTTTAGACTTCCCATGCATAAAATCTAATTTTTCTATTCACCATTACAATCATCCATGTAATATATTTCAATAAAAAATATATTTTGGTTTCATCATATTATATGTGGTATAGTGGAAGTAAGGTACATTATGCACTAAGGAATCAATATTAATAGATGTGTGTCTCTCTTATTGATGTTAGTTCGATGGGACTACGCTTATCAAACTTAACTATATTCTAGGAAATTAAATCAATCAATCAAAATATTATCAACTTATCAAATAATACTATTTATCATAAAAATTATCCATTGAAAATTTAATACACAATCAAGTATTTTTTTGATATAAATAAATTCAAAATGTAATCTAATCTCATAACTAAAAAATCCCACTTTTCATAATCTTATCTTACCTATCATATTGATATCTCACTTTTCATATTCATATATTTTTATTGACTCAATAATAGACTGAAACATATTAAAAAGATAACCTCTTAAAGAGTCAAATTGAAATAATCTCCAATCTCTGAATATATGTAGTAATCTTTATCAATTATTTTCTCACTTCATTTTCTTATAACTTTATATAATGTATCTCATATATATACTATCAATATCAAAATAACACTTTATATTAATAAAATGAAAGTCTTATATAGAAGTTGTAAAACCCATAATTATGAAAAAGAAAGAAACAAACCAATATAATAACATAAAAATATAGACCAAAAAAACAAAAGATGAAATAAACTAAATTAAAATAAAGCATCTAAATGTATTCAAAAATAACAAAATACTGGAAATATATCACTTAAAAGCTACAGTATATAAATAAAATAAATTTATCAACTAACTTAAGTAATAGAAAATAAGGTATTATACAATAAGTAACATAACTCAAGTCACTAAAATGATTTTATAGAAATAGAAATATCTCTTGAGAAAGCAAAACAACATTTTCTATAACTATTTATAGAGTAGAAATAATTTTCAATCCCATGCAAATAAATGTAAATAATTTTTCATGCATGCATGTGCATGAAGTATTCTTTAGTATTAGGAAAAATAAAATAATAATCTAAAGCATGTGATTGAAATAAGTTTGTAGAAATAAAATATATTTATACTTAAAAAAAAATGTTTAGTTAAATAAAAATTTAATAACTAAATATTTATAATTGTATCTAATTGTGTAGTTTACTATCAAAGAACATATTATTTAGTCTTCCTAAAAATATATGTCTAATCTCAATGATTTTGTGTAAAAATGAAACCCACTATGAAAATATTCTAGAAACCCCTATAATTGTATAATTATCCACAAATAATGTCTCCATCAAGTCTTTTTAAGTTTCCATAAATAAATTGACTATAAATTAAAATTATAACCAAATTTTAATTATTAATTTTAACTTCAATAAGTTTAGTTTTACTTTATTTTAAATTATTATAATTTAAATTATAAATCACTTTTTTTAAAATGAATTATAAAAATAACATAATTTTTAGATAATTTAAAATTGACAAATAAAACTAAGTTACTCATGGGTAGGCCCCATTAACACACATCATTAAATGCAAATAATTCAATAAAATACAAGCCAAAATAAATTCAAAACTGTTCACATCAAAATTAAATATACTAAAATCAAATTTTTTACATGCAATTTATCACTAAACTAAAAACATCCATATCCATACATGTACAATTTTATTTTTATATTTGATAACAAAATAATTATCCATTTATCACTACCTCAAATTTCTCAATGTATTCATATTTCAGCTATTTTCAACTAATGTAAAACCACTTCAACAATACACAACATAATTTTACCATTTCAAATTGCATGATCAGAAAAAAGCAAACTATTGACTTTCTTAAAAAATCAAAAAAGATTAATAGTAAAAATTATTGTAAATAATGTCATTATTAAAATAAATAAAAAATAAGTTTAACTATGTCTAAACTAAAATAGAAATCACATAAAAGTTAAATAGTTAAATGCCACTACCTCTTTTCACCTTCATCTAAATATACCTTATTTACCAATAAAATTCCCCTATTAATCACCATATTAGTAGCATATTAAATATACTCCATAAGAGGCATCGTCATATCAATTCTCAAGTCCACCAAATTACTTATGTCTCTTATTCAATTTTATTTCTTACATGGTTGAACACTAATGGGATTGAAAGGCTTATAATGAATTTATGTCTTGAAGAGGATTATTGGTCATAAATGTTACAACCATTTTATACATAAAGTGTAATTTTATTATTGGGTAGAATAGGATGATTGGTAGATTGGAAAATATATCTATTAATTTTTTTATTATAAAGTGCTTTTTGACAAGAAATAGTTGTTGAACTATATATAAAGGGAAAGGTTTTCAATTATTCCTTCAAGGAGATTATATAATTGGGAAAATTTGTGTTTGTTACTTTTAATACTAAAAATAACCATTAGGAGTAGCATTCAAAACATCCAAAACAAAGGGGTCATTGACATAAAAATTAATAAAACCCCTTTTCTATGACTAAAATCTCTCATAAATGTGTTAGGGGTTCTTTGACCCCTGCAGGGTCTACCACAATATATACCATGTTCTAGTTTCATATTTTTATATTCTAGAATGTTTTCCCCTCATACATTACTTCTTCTTGAGTTATGAGAATCCTTGCTCCAACTTGACATTCTGATTCAATAAAAAAAATAGAATAAGAATTTAGACCCTGATATTGAAAATGTTCTCCAATAAAAATGTAATTCCAAATAATATATTTGTATCAAAAAATATTAATATATATTAAATTTTACTAATAAATATCAAGTGAAAGAAACATCTCAATAAACTAGTACTAAAAACAAATGACCAATCAATTATCTCCAACATTTTATCAATATGAATAAATTAATATATAAAACCAAAATTCATAGTATCTTTCCATATATAAAACACCATTATATATATACTTGATTTTATTATTTAATACCTCAATATTCTAATATTAAAAATAAGCGATCAATCAATTATCTCCAACATTTTATGAATATGAACAAATAATATATCAAACCAAAATTCATGGTTTCTTTCCATATATGAAATACCACTTTACATATAATTCATTTCATTGTTTAAAACTCACATATTAAAATAAACATCATATAAATTACCTTTACAAAAATGTATATATATAAATTATTTTTTAAAAACACTCTCCCAAATATGAAAAAGTTTTCCAATAATACATATATAAATTATTATTGGAAAAATTCTCCCCAAATATAAAGAAGTTTTCCAATTTTGTATATATATATAAACTAACTTAGGATTACCTTTATTAAAATAAGACAATCCTTTTATGGCACAAGGATAAAATATTAACATAGTCCTTTTAAATAATACAATAGACCTTAATAATTGACATCCATTATGCTTCAATAAAATAACTTTATATCTTCTAAGGAATAAATTAATATAAAATGTCTTAATAAAGAAAGATATCTCATAAATTTGTATATATATTCTTCGAATTAGACATATCAATATATTTATTACACATAAAAATTGAAAATGAATCAAAATGGCATTATGATATCAGGGTTTATTTGTGGATAGTATATGATTGAAAATAGCTTTTCAAATTATGAAGTGAAACATCTACAAATCCATTTTGTAAGTTTTTTTATATATATAAAAAATTTAAGATGTAAATATAGAAAATATTTATAAGAAACTTCTATAGAATAATGGTTGTTTCAAAAAAATTAAAAAATATTTTGTTACTTTAAATAAATATTTAAAAGTTTTTTATAGAATTATATTTGACATATATAAGTAACATTTCCAACTATTTAAGATATTTCAACAATACTCAGAATTATTTAATCTTAAATTTGATTGTACAAGGGTACACTAGAGTTAATAATATAGAATGAATAAGCACAAGGGTGACAAACAAATCTATAATAGGTAAATTAATTTGAAAACTTAGACAAAAAAATATTCTAAATTTATAATACAAAAAAAGTATAACTATTGATTGATATTAAAATAAATTGAAATTAAGAGTACTTAGCTAGTTTATTTCAAATATTTATATCTGGGTTGAAATGGGATAGAAGTGGACTAGATCAATATTATGGAACAATCATCAGATTATAGAATTATACACTATATGGGCTTGGATGCTTGTATTAGATATTGATGGTTATGTCGACACTAGTGTCTGATTTGGATGGAGGTGTCTAATAAGGAATAGTGACTAGATCCGAATGGAATCACTTGGAGTATTTTGGGTTTTTTTCACCTTTCTTTGGGTGTGTTCAAATTGTGCACATAGGCTATTATTCTTTTTCAAATGATCAAATCCTAGTTTCCTTACCTTTGGAGTGGTTGTGGAAAAATAAGATAGTGGGTACATGGTGTTGAGATTCTTTAAGGCTACATTTGTCAATGTGAATTACCTATATAGCCAATACTATCAAATAAGGCATCATAATTATTTATTTCTTCCCTACATGTTAGATTATGTGTGCACAAGGATGCAATGTGTGACAAGAAAGTACATAGAGTGAACTAACTTTTAACTTGAAAAATATGGATCATGGAATATTCATTCAATATTTTAGACCTATGGGGATACTTATCCTATATCTAATATGTAAATAGGGATGAATAAGGCATATTTTCTCACTTGAATTATTGATTGAGTGTTAATAGTAAGTTACCTTGTGGGTTCTTGATATTTTTAGGTTCTTTCTAGGTATGGAATGAATGAGGGTTGATATTGTATTTGTACTAATACCTTTTTAAAATATATGACACTAAATAAATTAGGAAAACATTTAGGATTCATTTTATTTTTAAATTAGATGAATTTTGGGCACTGAACACTTACTTTGAAAAGAGACACTAGTTTCAACACAGGTGTCTAACTAGGGCACAAATGTCTGGGACGCTAATAAATATGTATAAGTCCAAAATTGGTAGAGAAAGATTATTATTAGGTTTATATAATTTTACACAATAATAAGGCCTAGTCATTATAATAATAGTGTTCAAATAAAGAGATAATCAATTTAGGAATAAGATATTAAGAACATGAACTTTTTGATATTGAGAAGATCTTATAATTGAAGGGTATAACCATGATAAGTATTTTCTAAGTGTACAAGATTGAGGTGATATATAATTGAGATTTAGTGTCTAAATTTTCACACCTAATTTAATATAGTAATGAAATTATTAGTTTAAAGGAAAGAAATGTGTAACTAGGTGTGTATAACACACCTTGTCTTTTCATGAGTCCCACTTAAGTGTTTTATTGGTGAATAACTTACAACCCAGATGATTTTATATTATATAATCAATGGATATCATATATAAGTCAAATAATTTTAAATTCTTGAAAATAAAGAGAACAAGGTTAGGAGTACATATGTGTATCGATAAAACCATCTTGCCTTTTATAAATTTGATTTGAAGAGATGTTTTATTATAAATCCTTGAAGGTGAGATTAGAGAGATTTGGAAATTGTCAAGTGCACACACACACGCGCGCGCGCACGCACGCACACACACACACACACACACACACACACACACACACACACACACACACACACACACACACACACACACACACACACACACACACACACACACACACACACACACACACACACACACACATACATCTATATGCATACACACACATAAATGTATGTGTGTGTGTGTGTGTGTGTGTGTGTGTGTGTGTGTGTGTGTGTATGTGTGTGTGTGTGTGTGTGTGTGTGTGTGTGTGTGTGTGTGTGTGCGTGCATGTGTATACATACACATATACACAAACACATAGATATATGTATGTACCATACCTCCAATCTTGGTAAAAACATGAGCTACCACATGGCCATTGAGCTCATCTTAATCATGCAACCCAATCATACTTATAACATGGTTAGTGTGAGTGATATAGTTAAATTACACTATATATTTGGTGAGGGTGGATGATTTAATCACTCCATCCTATGAATTAGGTGAATGTAGATGATTAAATAAAGTATAACTTATAAATTTGGTAAGATTGAGTGATTTGATCACCTCAACCTAACAAAAAGTTAACTAACTACTAGAGTAAATTAATTCAATAAAGTCCGTGAAAGTAAATATTGGATATGATAAAATTCTATGGTTGTATTTGAAATAGGAAATTTTATTTTATTTTACAATTTTAGGTGCCCTTTACATGGCATATGTGTTGTTGCTTCCAAAACATGTTGTAATTATTCCATAATTAAGGAACCTTTTTTTTAATTTTTATAGCCACTCATGTTTGCCCTCACAACCCATTAGTCTCAACACTCTTAATTTACCTTGGTATCTATTTAGATTTACATGTTGAATTAGGTCCTACAACTATTATAGTTGGATATACCATGTTCATGTGAGAAAACTTCATATAAAATATTTAACATGAAAGCAGAGTCTTGACCTCCCAATTTGTATTTGAAGCCTCACTTTATTATCTCTCTTATCCCGTTGTAAGGGATAAATTTTTTTGCATGTTAGTTTGGTCTCTGCAAATTATCCCATCTTGATGACTAAGTCCAAGTGGTAAAGTTTCATATAAAAAACTTCCCCCAAAATAGATTCTCATTTCACTTATCCATAATTAGAAAGTCTCACTTTCCTACTATCTTAGTTCTCTTTAGCCATTGTGGAGGGTCACTTTGGTTTCCATTATGTTTGGGCCTTCTAAGCCTTCCCACCTTGTCGATGAAGCTTTTGTGAATAACTTTCATGTTTTACACTTAGTTGTTTGGTGACTTATTGACACACTTATCCCACTTATAAGATGTCAAAAAAAATGATCATAACCCCTACTAGGTCTATTGTAGGTTGCTAAAAAAATATAGATTTATATATCTAATTAGGCTTCTAAATCCCAAATAGGTCTAGTTTTCCAATAAACACCAATTCATTATCTAATTGGGTTTTCCTATCCACTTGGGTCTTCATTATAAATTTTTAAGGTTTTGTAGACCTAACCAAACTTCTAAATCCCAATTAGGTCTAAGGAAGTTTATTTGTTTGTTATATTGTTAACTAAAAGTTTTGTTGAGATTAGGTTGGGACACATATTTAATTATTTAGTTAGTTCTAATCAGATATTTATACTTGATTAGGTCCAACACTTATCATTGAGAGTTTTCTTAATAGTAATTAGGATTTATATTTCTACCCAGGTCTAAATCTACTCATTATGGGATGTTACAATGATAGTTAGGCTTTAAATCCTAATTAGGTAAAGTTTAAGTAGTGATGGGTAGCTGTTAGAAATTTATTTCCACATGGGTTGGTGGGGGATAGTTCAATGTGCTATAGGCTTAGTTTCTAATTAGGTCTTAGGCATAATATTCAAAAAAAGTGCTACATAGTCTTCTATGTCCACATTAATGAATAAGCTCCTCATTGGTTAAGACAGTTTATTTTAGGTGTCCTAAACTCAATTGGGTCTTAGGTAGCCCCTTCAATGTTCAAATTTTTTTAACCTAGTTTATTTTGGTAAAGTCAAGGCTGGTTAGGTCTTGAGGCCAATCAAAAAGACCACTCCCCCCTAGTATGCCACACAAGTTTATGAATAGGATTTATTTAACATGTTTTGTTAATTTTTTAAAAAAAATCAATTATTTATCCAAAGTTGTTTATTTATATTTTATTTAGTTTCGTTAGTGTCCAGGTTGTTTTACTCGTTGGTTAGTTTTGTAATCAACTTCCAACTCCTGTAAGCTTCCTTTTAAAGCTTATATAATGTACATGAAAATAATATTGAATATATTTTAATAATTATATCTCCTATCCTAGGCCTGAATAATGGTATCAGAGTCACATTTTGAAGAAGGTCATTATTGAGATCAAGATCAAGCCCTTACAGAGCACTAGTAAAGGAGAGAGATAGAAATATTTTGCACTGTACATTAAAAATCCTATTTTTTTGCATATGACCCTATATGCCATTGAAATTATACCAAGGTTGAAGCTTATTTATTTATTTTTTATTTGCACTAGTTGCTCCACATCAAGCATAGTATGGCAATCCTTATAACATCATTCAACCATAATACAATGCAAAAGTGAAATATTAGGGATTTGAAATTGTGATTTTTTATTCAATATTTTTTATTCTAGTTGTTGAGTATGTTGATCTACTATGCTGGGTTTTTTTGTTTTAGATTGTCTACATTACTTTTTTAAATTATGATGAGCAAGCTGAATACTTACCAAATTCTATTGCTCAGGTATTTTTAAAATTATTTCAAAACCCAAATACATACCTATATGGTATACATCAATTTGAATTTTTGTAATGTGTTGAGAATCAAAATAAGCCATAATTTTTTAGTTGAATTGTAAATTGTATGGTGATCTTGAAGTACAAAGAAGAGTAGAATTGTGTATAGTATCCCAAAAGAATTATTTTATAATGTGAAATTATTCAATATAAATAAATTGAATGGTAAGTTTTTATTATATTTGTTTTACTAATCATTTTATGGGCTCCACCAAAAGCAATGTCATTTTATTTCCCATATAAGTAAAAAGATAAGTGTTATATTTACATGTAAATTAAAAACAATTACTTGGCAGATATTTCTTTTTAATGTTATTTTTTATTTTCCATCCTAAAAATATGGTTAACTAGATTTTTTCATCTTTTTACACTCAAATTGATTAAATGTAAGTTGGATAGCATGATTTTATTAATCACTTGAGGTAATAATGTTCAAGGGTTAAAAACATGTTGGGCTTGTATATGTCTTGGTCAAAATTTATTTTGAATTAGTTTTGTATGGAAAAATCATTAAAAGAGGTGTAATAGGAGATATAAGGGTGTAAGATGTAAATGTTTTTTACAAGTATCAAACTCTTTGTAATCAAAATCTATCTAGTGGGTCAAGGCCAAACCCTGATAGCTTTCTTTATTTTGATAGCACCATGGAAAAAATTATGAGCTTAAAAAAGACACTCATTTTTAATAATTTGTGGGAAATAACTAAAAAAGACACTACACCACCCACTAAAGTTTCAAAATTACTTGAGTATCAAAAATGAGATAAGTGTGACCTTGAATTTTTAAAATCTTCATGTTATACATAAGTCATTATTCCTATTGAATCTATTAAAACTGACATATGGAAAACATGGAAAGCATTAAAATATTTGTATGAAAAACAACCTGACTATAAAAATATTGATCTCTTAATGCAATTACTTAATAATAAGCTTAGCACTAAAGTGTATCTGAATATGTCTCTTGCATGAAAAATTTAAAATAAGAATATTGTTCTATAGGGAGTAAATTGATGATGACATGTTGATTTCAATCACAATACATGGCCTTAATTATATATCCACCAATTTTTTTAAAATATTAAAGCTTAGTGATATGATAACTCCTGAACCAAAATAGGTTGAACCTTGTCCCCACTTAGTGCAAGTGCACAAGTATTTTATTAATAATTCAAAAAATCAAGTACATAAGGGTGCCTTTACTCCGTTAACCCTTTTATAATGTAAACATGGATTTATATAGTTTTTACTAATGACCGGTAAAAATAACTAATCCTATAACCCACTAAATAAGGGAAAACAACCTGTAAGGTAATTCTAATTAATAAATATAAAACATTAAAACTACCTAATAATTAAACTAAGTTTATTTTATGGGGGTGTCTTTACTAAAAGATGCATGCCCCATTTACAATAATTATTTATTACCTACCAAAAATATAACCTAATGTTAAGACTTTAGAACAAGTCCTAACAAACCCCCTATGATCCAAAGTCAGGTCTTTGGACACATACCAAGCATTTTTTTGAATTTTTCAAATTTGATTCTATCAAGGGGTTTTGTGAAGATATCAGTTGTCTGATTAGTAGTTGGGAAATATATTGGATCAAGAGTTTTATTTGCCACCAACATTCACAGATAATGGTATTTGACATCCATATGTTTTGTTTTGGCATGAAATACTAGATTCTTAGACATCTTGATTGCACTCTGATTATCAATGTATAACTGTGTAGGAGCAAACTGAGAAACCTAAAGATCTTCAAGAATATGATGAAGGTAAACAATTTCTCTAGAAGCATCCCATGCTGCAATATACTCTAATTTTGTTGATGAATTTGCCACTATATCTTGCTTTTTACAACACCAAGCAATGGTAGCTAAACCCATATGCATAGTGTATCCTGTGGTTGACACTCTGTCATCCACACATCCACCAAAATTTGCATCATAATATCCAACAAGTTTGAAGTTATTATTGCAGTGGTATTCAAGGCCATATGTTTTCATTCCTTAAAGGTAACAAAGCACTCATTTTGTTGCATGCCAATGAATTTCTCTAGGCTCATGCATAAACCTAGATAAAATTCCAACTAAAAATGAAATATCAGGCCTGGTAGTCATCAAGTATATCAAACCTCCCACCAATTGTCTATATGTGGTGCCATCAAAAAAGGCACTGCTATCATCCTTAGACAATTTCAAGTTACTTTTCATGGGAGTGAGGGCAGTTTTGCAATCACTCATGCCAAACCTCTCTAATAACTCATATACTTAGTTTGTGAAATGAAAAATACTATGTTCTTTATGAGTTACCTCTATGCCTAGATAGTAGTGAAGAAGTCCAAGATCTATCATCTCAAACCCATCTTTTAATTCCTTCTTCATAGACTTGTTATGGTTTTCATCATTACCTGTGAGAAACAAGTCATCGACATAGAGAACAAGTATCACCATTTTCTTACCTTGCACTTGAAAATAGAGATTATCATTAGATTCACTACGATGAAAACCAATGGTTTTTAAGTATGAATCCATTTTCTCATACCAAGCCCTGGGTGCCTGTTTGAGCCCATACAAAGCTTTTGTCAATTTACACACTTTGTGTTTAGCACCCACCTGTTCAAAACCCTAAGGTTATTTCATATAGACTTCTTCTTGTAAATCACCATTTAAAAAGGCACTTTTAACATCCAATTGATGTACTTTCCAACTATTTTGTGCTTCTAAGGCAAGTACCATATGAACAGTGTGCCATTTGGTAGTTGGAGAAAATGTTTCCTCATAGTCAATACCTTCTTGTTGCACATATCCTTTTGCAACAAGGCATGCCTTATGTTTATCAATGGAGCCATCTGATTTATACTTAGTCCTATAAACCCTTTTACATCTGATGGGTTTAACATGTGGAGGAAGATCAACTAAAACCCATGTATTATTGTTAAGTATGGAATCATACTCACATTTCATTGCCTATTGCCAAACATGTTTAGTAGATGCCTCCTCAAAAGTGGATGGCTCAATGGAAGAAGTAGTAACAACCATAGCATAGTTCACCTATTTTTGAGAATTCTTAGGCCCTATTAAACCAACTTCATGTGTTGTCAAGTCAAAAAAAGTATGTTGAGCCCATTTTGGATACTTAGACAAATTATTCAAATTAGGGACTCCAGAATTCTCATCATGTACATTATTCAAAGGGGGACTTAGATAATTTTCAACAATTTCTAAGTCATCAACCTGTGAACTTGTAGATGAAGGAGAGGAAAGTGAAGGAATTTGAGTCTCATACCATAACTTCGAAGAGTTATCTCCATTATTCAAACCCTTATCTCTTTGTGTATTTTTCCTCTCTAATCTATCAAGTTGAGAATCAATCTCTGCAGTGTTCATAGTCCCAAACTCATCAAATATTACATCTTGACTCACTATGAATTTGCTTGAATCTTGTGCAAGCAAACAAAACCCCTTTTTATCTTCAGAATAACCAAGAAAGATGCATTTTTGACTTCGTGGTTCCAACTTAGTTCTATGTTTAATAAGAACCAAAGCAAAACAAACACATCCAAACACTTTCAAGTGTTTAACTTTGGGTTTAAACCCATACCATGCCTCATATGGAGTTTGTCCCAAAATTGCAACTGTGGGGGACTTGTTTCTCAAATACACTACAGTACCAATAGCTTCAGCCCAAAACTTATCATCAAGTTGTTTATAGTGCAATGTGGCACGTGCTGTGCCTTCTAAAGTTCTATTCATTCATTCAGATACTTCATTTTGTTGTGGAGTATAAACATTACTATATTGTCGATGAATACCATGTTCTCGACAATAATCTAAAAATTCATTAGAGGTATACTCACCTCCATTATCTAAATGAAGAGTTGCCAAATGTGAACCTATTTCTTTTTCGACTAAGTGTAACCAATCAACAAACTTAGTGAAAACTTCAGATTTGTTTTTCATAAAGAATACCCAAGTCATCCTAGAAAAGTCACCAATAAACAAGACAAAGTATCTACACCCACTAATGGATGACTTTTTCATGTCACATACATCACTATAAACTAACTGTAAACATCTGTTAGCTCTCCAAGATGACTGTTTAGGAAAATTTTCCCAATTTTGTTTTCCCAAAACACATGACTCACAAAGAATACTATCTTTGCAAAAAGTGGGTAACCCATTCACCATACCATATCTCTGAAAATCCACTAAATAGTGGATATTCAAATTTCCATAGCGGAGATGCCATAACCACTGTGTAGACATAGTACCTATACCTATGTCAACAACTGCTGCAAGTTCTATATTGGGAGGAAGCACCTTACAATGCAATCTAACCAAGTTTCCATCTTCATATCTTGTATATATTGTTTTATAATCATCCTTCACTGAATTGATGTAAATGAGCCCATTTTCAAGCACAATTTGATAACCTTTCTTTCGAATAGTTACCAAAGAAAGTAAGTGTTTCTTCAATGTGGGAACATACCAAACATCCTCCAAGTATTTTATAGACCCATTAGGAAGAAGAATCTGAATAGATCCAAGTCTTATTGGTGTATGCATAGACTTATCTACTAAGGCAACTAGAGAGAGAGAAGCTTCCTTATAAGACCAAAAGAAATCTCTCCTAAATGTCATGTGTTTGGTTGCTCCTGTGTCTAAAACCCATACATCTGTGAGCTCATCTCTAGCCTCATATTCATTATAATCAATGTGCCCCAAAGTAGTGAATGTAGATTCATGAGCAACATTACTAGATTCATCATAGTCATGATTGACATACTAAGCAGAATTAGTCTTAGTCACTTTTTGTGGCCTCTAAATTTTATCAAAAGGAATCCTACATTGTGAGGCAATGTGACCAAATTTTCCACATCTATGACATTGAATGTCTGGTCTACCTCGACCTCTACCCCTATATGAGTTGTGACCATGTCCTCAATCACTTGTTTTATGTGAAGGTGATTGGTTAGATTGTTGATTATTTGAATGACCCCTACCTCTATTTTGATATCTACCTCCTCTGTAACCTTAACCCCCTCTATAACTATTTCCTCTATTATTTTAATGCCCAGATGAAGATGAACTAGGCTTTGACTCTAAAACATGGGCTTATTTAGTTTTCTTGGATTTATTGGGTAGAGAGAGGTCATGTTGGATGAGCAACTCAGCCAACCTATCAAAGGTGATGCCTGTGATCTTGTCAGAGACATGCAACATTTCAACAAAATTCCTATAGGACCTTTCAAAGCAGTAGTAACTATGAGGTCATCATCTAGTTTTCAAAAGCTAGCCTTAGTGTACTTAGTAGTGATATTTTTAAACTTAGAAATATATTTTCCCTTATCCCCATCTTCATCTAATGATAAATTAGACAACTGCATATGAATATCTATCTTCTTATGCTTAGGTTTCTTATCATACAAATCTGACAATGTTTTCCATGCAGTGTAACTATGAGGAGAATTTTCAATATGAACATAAGTATCATGAGTACAATAACATTTAATGAGAGCTAAGGCCTTAGAATAATTCAAATTGAATATATCTAATTTAGCATGCTCAGTTGGCAATGTGGGATTTTCATTCTTAACAATATCCCATAACTCATTAAAAACTAGTGAATCCTCCATTAATCGTTTCCAATCTGAATAATTGGAAATTATTAATCTATCACCATCTGAAAGCAAATTTTGAATTTATAGAATTTTTAAATGAAAGCAAGTGTAGTAGAGAAACGTGCAACAAAATGCAAAAGAAATGAAACAAATATCACACTCAGTGCACAAGACACTGCTTCTATGGGGTTTTGCACTTAACCTCCGCATAGAGCGTAAAAGAAAAAACAAGTTTTTTTGATGGGTTTTGCACTTAACCACACCAAAAATTAATGATTACAACCTTATTTCACTAAATTACAACATTATTCCACCAATTACACCCTTATCTCACCACAACAATGCAAAAGAAATATGATTGAATTTCGCCCCTTTTTCAAAAATTTAAATAACACAATACAATAAGTATGTGTTTTACAATATTCTAATTTAAAAGGGAATATTAATTTTTAAAAAAAGCATATTCCAAAGCAAAAAAAAAACTTTCTCCAAAAAGAAGGGATTTGAACCATTGACCTCCTCCTTTGCAAGCTTCTTACAAAATAAGCTTAACCAATTTCTCTAAGAGCATTTACAGAACACTACACTCAGAAATTTATATTTATTCCATATTTTGTGTATGAGGGAAAATTTAAAAAAAAAATTACATATGAGTAAATAAATTCAAATTTTTCCCTTTTTACAGCCTCTCTTCCAATCTTCCTCCCGTGGGACCCACTAAGGCAAATATTTGATTAAAAAACTTTAGAAACATCAAAAAATAAATTTCTAAATTTTATACTATGCCATTCTTCCCTGGGATGCCATGGCTGCTCCTGCTGCTCCTGGATGTTTTCCTGCACCTGCTCTCTTTCCTACAGGCCGTACAAATCCATATAGGGAGGATAAAAAGGATTTTCACTGAGTTTTTACAAATTTGTTGAGGTGTATTTGCAGGGAATGAGATCAAAACAAAGCTTGGGTGTTGGAAGGCCATACCACAGGCCGTACAACTCAGATTTTTCCAGATTTTTCATTTAGAATGCAAAAATAGAGGTTTTAATGCCATTTGATCAAGATTTTTAGATATTTTGGATTTAAAAAGAGCTTAAATGAATGCAAATCACAATGGCAGCCATGAATGAAAACTTTTAAATGTTTTTCTCAAATAAATAGGCTGTACAAATCTAGTTTTGGCCAAAAAACAATGAATTTAATAACATTAAAATGCTAAAAATTCATTTTTATGCCAAATGAGGAGGTTGAACACAAGAAAATGGAGTATGAATGATAAAAAAAGACCAGACTGTGGTATATGGAAAATATACAAGTTTAAATATAAATAATATTTGAAAAATTAAAATAATTTAATCATTTTTTAATATATTTAAACCAATACTATATGGCATACCTTATTTCATGCCAAATGATATCACATGAATTGATTTTTCACCTTGCTCCTTTGAATTCACCATGCTTTGATACCACTGATAACTCCTGAACCAAAATAGGTTGAACCTTGTCCCTGTTTAGTGCGAGTGCACAAGTATTTTATTAATAATTCAAAAAATCAAGTACATAAGGGTGCCTTTACTCTGTTAACCCTTTTACAATACAAACATGGATTTATATAGTTTTTACCAATGATCAATAAAAACAACTAATCCTATAACCAACTAAATACGGGAAAACAACCCATAAGGTAATTCTAATTAATAAATATAAAACATTAAAACTACCTAATAATTAAACTAAGTTTATTTTATGGGGGTGTCTTTACTAAAATATTCATGACCCATTTACAATAATTATTTATTACCTACCAAAAATCTAACCTAACATTAAGACTTTGGAACAAGTCCTAACATGATAAACTTAATGGTGCCATATTTGACTCTATTTGTGAGTTGTTGACTTATCATGAGTGAAAGTTTACAAATAAAAAGAGTAAGCCTACTGAAGAGTCTCATTATATAAATAACAAGTCCCATCATAGATATCATCATCATTTATAATGATAGTGTCAAAAGCATTCATTGAGACATTTTTTGAGACACTCTCCACACCATTATAAATAGTCTCCACAACATTCTCATTGGTAATCTCTAGGATATTCAAAATGCAAACATCACCATAGGTATTATTCTCACTCATGTAGTTCTTCCATTGACTCATATTCTTTTGCATCTCATTAGCATAGGAAAGAGATGATGTTTTAAATGTGGTGGTATTGGACATCTTGCAGATGTATGTCCTTCTTGACAACCTCACTCTACACATAAAAATAAAGAAAAGGAAAATTATGTGTATCATTACAGTGGTATATCTTATGGTTACTCCAATTATTTTCATTATTATGACACATCCACTGATCAAGAGGCATCCTATATGGCCAAAATCTATGGTCTCAATGGACCTGATGACTTGTTCTAAGTGATCAATGATTTAATAATCCTATGTAAGCTACTATTATCAATATTGGGATCTATTATAGTAACATTTTTTATCTTGTGTTCTTGATTTAGTTCCCATTTTGTCTTTCTATATCATATATTCATGGCATTGAGTAGATAGGACTGTTTGATTTTGTTTCTTTTGTTACATAGTTTCTCATGTCTTTCTTGATAGGGGAGAAGATATAGCATTTGGTTGGTCTTCAATCAATTTTTGGTGATAGTATGGGTTAACATGGGTTGATAGAATCTTAAACATCATGCAAAGGTCATCAGTGATAGTTGGACATCATGGAGATGTGCCATATAGAGTATGGGTTGGTCACTTTGATGAGATTTTAGGTGAAGCTTTATGTTGATCTATGTAGTTGGATAAGTCTTGATCATGTTATACTATAATATAATATGATGATCATAGGTTATGAGTAGGCTTTGATTGTTTTCATCATCATTTTATGCCACAATGCATAGGGCAAGCTTATGTATGGAGTGACATTAGTTTTGGTTAGTACCAAGATGTACAGTGTGCTAGTTATAATTTCTTCAGAGTTTATTTGATGAATTTAGAGTCATTACTCCAATTCTTCCATCTTACATACCCATTTAAATCTAGGGGGAGTTAGTTGCATTATTTATCCAAATTTGTTTATTTATTTTTTATTTAGTTTTGTTAGTGTTCATGTTGATTTACTCATTGGTTGGTTTTCTAACCAAATTCCAACTCTTATAAGCTTACTTTTAAATCTTACATAATGTACATAAAAATAATGTTGAATATTGAATATGTTTTGATAATTATCTCTCTTATCCCAGGCTTCAATAAGATTTTAATTTCTTTTTATTTAGTTTAAATAAGTTTAATTTTAATAAATTAAATTCTCTAAAAATATATATTAATATAAAATAAGTAATATATTTTAAAGTTTTCAAAATATAATTCTTTTATTTGATAAATTAAGCTCAAGTTTTATAAGGACCTAAAATCCATAGTTCAATATAGTATAATAATTGAAACAAAGTGAAACAAGGCCCACACAGCCTTAAAAACATGGTCCTTTAGTAAAATTTTAGCAAAACAAGAAATAGAAGTAGCTAACAAAACATTATCCTTAGCTAAAATTCTTTGATTGATTTTGATCTATACTACCACTTATTAGATTCTTCACATTATTTCTCAATCCTCTTATTTTAGGCCTCTACCATCCCATTGTTTTCTTGTTCTATCCTAATGTACCTCTAATTTTTTTCACTCTTAGTGTTATGATCCTTTAGGGTACTAGTACTAACCTCCTTTCCTTTGGGTGTACTCATGATCCTACCCCTATCTATCATCTATTTATCCTTAGTCCCCTCCCTTATATCATAAATTTATTTTTTCAGCTTATTCCATTGATCCATGTAAGTAACCATAAATTTTCTTAGTCTCTACAAGTTTTCATGGATCCTAGATAACCTGTGTTTGATGACATGTGGAAGTTTTAATTTATCGTTATCCTTCCTCTAAACTTTGGCTACCTTATGTTCATGAAGCTCAAAGTTGGGGTTCTCAATATCTTATTGGAATTGGAGGCTCCTACTGGCCTTCTTGTTGGGACTCTTCTAAGGGGAAAAGGGTTATGAGAATTTCTCTTTTCCTTATTTCTTCCCTCCCAGGGGGTCAGGTGGGTAGAAGGAGAGGCATCACTTGTTATGCCCCCCATATATAGGCATTTTTTAGGGGTTGACTCTCTACTAATTTACATCAAGTGAATCTCTTTTCTTCTCATGGGGTTGCCTATTTTATGAGAATAAGGATAAGCCCTTGATGGATAATGTCAATTAAGGGTCTTTCCTTAAATCCTAGGACTATTGCTTCAAGGGACATGCCCAAATAATAGGGTAGGTTTATCTTATGGCCTTTAAAGTGAATTAATAGTAAAAAGTAATGCAAGAAAATATGGGTGAATTTACCTTCAAGAGTGATATACCAAATTACTAGTAGGCATATTTTAGGCCATCTTCACATAAGATCAACATGAGTAAAGCCCTTCTTGCTTGTGTGGTAGACTATGTTAGATTGGAAAAAGGATTACATAATTTCTTACATCATTTTTACTTAATTTCATGTATTAATTCATAAGTCATTATATCCAATTCTCCTATAATTTCCTCAAAAATAGTCACCATGGCCCCATAAAGGTTAATTACCTCTGCTCTCAACGTGTCATAAAATCTCTAGCAAAGATTTCATCATGTCCTTCAATTATAAGCATGAATTTTATAAGGTCACCTCTTTGAATCTTCCTCCATAATTTATGGTTAGTATGGAATTCATTGCATGAAATAGGCTCACATTGGTCCCTATCTTCCCTCGTGACATTTTTATTAAATTTTCAACTATGTTTTTGGTCGTTGGTAAAGTATCTAGGTGCAACACCAATTCTTTATTTTACTCCCCTATCATTGGGATGTGATTTTTTTCAATGATGTTCATTGTCATTGATTTCAAACTTAATGTCATTTTTATGACACCAAATGGATTTAGGTCCTTTACAAGTCATGATTTGAGTTCTCATGTGTCTTTCCACTATCATTCTATGACTTTATAAGATTTGCATCATCAACAAGTAGGGGTTGGATACGAGGTGGTAAGTTATGGGATCTATTCCACATGGCTAGGTCCATGTTGGAAACCCCTAATTATGTTAAGGTTATAACCACCTTATTCCCTTCACAAAAAATGTGAGAGATGGTAAAATCATAGGGGATAAGGAGGCATTTTACATCATCGATAATATGAATGATGGTGTGGGAGGGTTGGACATTCCTAGATAGGGTGTTAATGATGTTGAGTGAGTCACCTTCAATGGATAGCCTTGTAATGTTCATTTATGTCATAATATTAATACCCTAAAGTGTTTTTAGGGCATTCATTTGGGTGCACATGGGTCTAACACAAGTATAAATTGCATTTCCATAATCATCTCTGATGATACCTCCTCCCCCTACCCTACCAAGGTTTCCCTTAGAAGCTATATCAACGTTAAGTTTAAGCTAGTCCATCGGGGGTTTGTCTCACTTTATGTATTTTCTATTCAAGAATTTTTTGGGGGGGGATTGAGGTTACACATAGCCATAATTCCTTGTTCCTCATTTGTAGCTCCCACTTTATCATTTAGAACTATCATCTACCAATTATTCATGATGGTGGAAAGGATATGATTGAAGGATCTCAAAAGGCTAGATTATTTATGACCAAATATGTAGGCATTTCATTCAATATAAATAGTCTATAATAAATGAGTGAGTTCAAGGTGCTAAAGGAAGGATAAGGATTAGAGCTTCCAAAGGGGTTTTCATTGAATAATCAGATCCAGGATAGAGCTAGGTTTGACCTAGTTGAAGCTGAAGCACTAGAGAAGTTGATTCCAAATCTGAGCTCTAACAAACATTATATGAATATATGATTCATATATTATATATTAGAGAGATAGAGGACACATATATTAGGGATGTTCAATCCCTTTTTTTCTAGATTTTTGATCGTGAGAAGTTTGTTATGAGTTGATAGACATAAGAAGATGTTTTCAAAATATAATTGATTAATATGTCATTTTGTATTGATATTTTAATAAAAAATAATATTATATCATGAAATACATAAATTATGTTTATGATGATGAATTGGAATTCAAGTCCTTATTTTACTCGTTAGGCCATTTTAGGCCCCTTGTCACTTTGGGGAGTTATAACTTGGTCCCCATAGGTTTGTTTTAGAAACTTATTATGGTGTTAGAGAGCTAATTATATCATAGATGCCCTTGTGCCCTAAATTTTATATAATTCCTCTACTATAATGAGTATTTATTATTTTAATTTTTAATTTACTTAGGGAAATTTTAATTGCAAATTTTGACTTTTTTATCTTTTTGTAGGTTAAAAAGGTGCATGGAGGAAAAGTGGTGGGAATAGAAGGCTTATTTTTGTGGGAAAAAAGTGTTAAGAAATAGAACATCTATAAATATCCCAACCCTAGTCATTATAAGGGTTGTATTTTTTGCTCCAAAATGATTAGAGCTGATCAATTATTTGCTTTCACAATGTCAATCATATCCCTCACTTTTTATTCTATTGTTATGCTAGAAGATTTTTGATTCAATCAATTGTAGTCAACTCTATTATTCTATCAACACAAATATATTGATTTATGGAAGGTTTTGGGAGTTTTATTAGTGATATTCATGCATGTGAGTGGTGTTCATTTATCTTTATCCCATATTTTTGTTCCCCTTAGACTCTTGCATCACCACCATGGTGGTTGTGGATTAGTTGATCAAATGATAGATTTATTTCCAGTGTCACATTCAATTAAAGGCTTCAAAATCATATTTACTTATCAAAGGATTTATTATCTTTCCTTTCCCCCCTAATTTTATTTTTTTATTAAATTTGGTTAATTTATGAAGTCATTTGAATGCAATGTTTTAATGATTATTTTAATTTCAATAAATTTTATACATTATTATTGTCATATTGTTGAACATTTAAATGCAATGGAATGAACTCTAAAAATCAATCATATTTCATGTTATTAATTTAAAACCCCTAATTTATCTTTGGAAATCAAACACTTGTTTTATTATTTTTGACTTTCACTTGAAATATCATAAATGACATAGATAAACTAGTTTCAACCTCTAATTTATTTAAGTACTAGAACACTACCAAAATTAAGTTTGATATTTTACACTAGTAGGCCCCTTGAATTGGAACCATATACAATGAAAAAATGAGTAAACCCTATTTTTCCATGACCTAGTATATAAATACCTTGGGGATACCCCTCACATGATTCCTTTTGGGAGAGGATGGGTAGGCATCACTACCATGAGAGCCTAGAGTTGATGAACTATGCCAAATGACACATCAATATAATTGCACTAAAAAGAAGGCATGAATGGAATATTTTTATTTATCACTTTTTAAGTCTTGTGGCCACCTTTGTTCTTATCCTAACATGTATGTGATTAAAACACATGTTAATAGATTTTGTGCTAGAATGAGGGTTACCAAATCTCAAAATTAAAAAAAATTAACCAAAAAGTTAAACTTGAACATTTAGGATCATTTCTCATGCTTAGGTATCATAAAAATTAAACTAAAAACTAAGTGAATACACAATAGAAAAAATTTCATTTGGGATTAATTTAATTTGTAATATCTTATTGGACAATGAAAACCTAAAGAAAATAAAGGAAAACTAGGAACTAGACAAATACACTCAACCATTAACTCGATTACATCTATAATTTATTTTTTTGATCCATTCACTACCCCTTAAAACCTATTGATGACTTAATCTTGTCTTGTTGGAGGTAAATACCCTATCAACATTATAGGGGTTGTCCATGACTTACCCAAAAATCTTTAAAATTTCTAATCTAGGTACATACATGGTGGAATTTGCATTACCAAAGAACACATTTAGGAGTTCAAAGATGGTATTATTCGAACCTAAATAGATCATAAAAATGTGTCTTGCTATTTATTCCCTTAAAATTTGGTTGAAATTCCTTAGGATGGTAATTCAGATTTCTTGATGGATCTATTACCTCCTAGAATAACCTATAAATAGTCTTTATTAACCATTTTTGAGTGCCCAATTATCTTATTGTCAATTACCATTAGTTTTTCATATTCCACCATGAACCAAAAAAACCAATTAAAATGTTTTATTCTCACTTCCAAAAGTTTTCTAAGTGATTAAAATCTCCCTCTACTAAAATAGACGTGGATACCATATAGACTTACTTAAGGAATTTAGTCACTATGACCTCCATGTTTATCTATAGGACTCCTATGACACATAAACCTTATCTTTGGCATATCAAAAAGAATACACTATTAAACAATAGATGATTCGACAAGGCTATGAAACTATAGAATTGCCTTCATTAGGGTATCTAGATTCCTATAATTAAATTCTAATGAACAATCAGGCTCTCATACACAATACACCATTGATGAATCCAATACCAAGTTTTATATATGCAATCCAAAATATGATATATAACCTAATACCCTTAAATTAGATGCCTCTAAATCATGTATTATCATAGGAAAATAATAAAAATTGTGTCCCTATGGCATATAATAACATTGACACCATGTTTAGCAGTAGGGGTTATGCTATTTCCAATATTAATCAATAGGTTGTCATGTTGTTTCTAAGAAACAAAACTCTTATTAATAATTAACATAGCCAAAAACATCATTTTTATCCTGCATTTCTAAACACTACAACACCTATGGTTAACCCACTATCATAAATGGGAAACCAATATAATGCTATTGTGAATCTAGAAACAACAAACTTGGAGTAGATGGTTCAACAAATGATAAATGACATGGATAATTTGTGGATACAAGTGCCTCAAAAAACAAACTAAACCATAAATAACCCACCACAAAATATAAAATTCAAATTTCAAAGAACTAATAGGTAATGGAACATGATGTCCAACAATATAGGTTTGCCTAGTACTCTTGACAACACAAATCAAAACAATATTAATAGTGCTTCAAACTCAGTGAACCAACCTAATTTACCATTGGCCATGTGGTGTAGGTTTCATAACATCATTGATCATGGTGAAACTAATTGTGTCAACTTTATTCTAGCCTCCAATATCTTCCAAATGGAGATGGACAACCTCAATATAGTGGTTGCACATAACAATAATAACTCCAACCAAGGTGGAGTAAATCTTGGTACTACCATGGTCTTTGAAACATATGAGTTCCCATTCAAAATCCATAATTAACCCAAATCCAAGTTGGATTAATTCCATACTTTTAAGTAGTTCCAAAGTAGAAACAACTAATAGTTGAGGATTAAATTACAAATTTTGTTAACTACCTCTAATCCTCCCAACAACATGCAAATTCCACCTAATGATAGCTCAAGAAACAATCCATCTCTACCTTAAGTACTTAAAACATGTTATCAACCAAATAAAACCTATACACCCCCTAAAATTATAAGCCTATGTTATAAAACAAACATGGATACAAAATTATAGAATACCTAATGAAAACTAAGGCCAATATAATCATGTTTGATTTTCTCTAAATTTATAACCAACAAGACTTTTTACTAAAATAATTATCTAATAATAAAGGGAAAGAAGCTTATAGGACAACCAGTGCTCAAGTTGGAATATATAAATAATAGACTAAAACTCCTCCTTTCTTCCTAAAAATTCAAATTTTATGTAAGAACTTACACAACTATCTTATAAATTTAGGTGCTTCTAGAAAGGTGATGATTTATTTAGTTTTCCAATAGTTGGGTTTAATTATTTCAAATTTAGATAGAAGATTTTTTTAATTTGACAAGTCAAATTTTAAGGTGGTTGGCAACCTGAACCATATCAAAATGTAGTTATCTTATGATACAAGGGTGAAAAAAAATTATTGATATTCAAGTAGTGGATATACCTAATTCATATGGTATGCTTCTTATGAAATATTGGTTAATAATGTTAAACCTATACATGAAAACCAATTTATTCCATATGTGGCTCCCATGGCATGGTATACTCAATCAATTTTGAATTAAAAGAGAGCTGAAAATGACTCATGTGATCATATAATATAACAAAATGAATGAAATATTATACAAGGAGTCTCAACTAGCAGTTTATGCATTTAAGAGATAGAATCTCATGAGAATCTAACTACTAATATGCTAACCATACAATAAAAATCATAATTTTAAGATTTAGATTAGCTAGATGAGGAAGATATACTTTATGCACATGAAACACTTTCATTCCATACTGTTTCCCCAACATATGAAAGTGTGAAACAAGTTGAAGTGAAAAAAAAGGTTTTTAGCATCTCTTGTTGATATTGGGAATGTATGAGTTAAAAATCAACAAGATGAAATAGAGTCATCTAAGTGAAAATAAGGATTTTGTAAACTCTCATTATGGGAATATCACTATTCCAAGTAGTCTAATGCCCACCTCTATTAATGAGGATTAGACCATAAGGTCATTATCAACTAAGAAACAAAGTGTATACCCACTTTTTTTTGAGTAAATCAATGGAAATATCAATATTATTGAATTAGCCACCTTTTAGAGTCCATTATACATAGTTAAAAATCACTTATGTACCTTGAAATTTGATGGTTTTAAGTCTAAGAGTAGGTGTTGTATCGGTGTAGAACTCATCAACCCATGAGAGAAGAAATATTTAGTTGAATTTCACCTGAAATTTACTTTCACAAACAATGGGGCTAAATATGAGGCACTAGTTTAGGGTCTCTAGTTTGATCTAAGGAAGAAAATCAAGAATCTCAAGGTGCTTGGTGATTTAGAACTAGTGGTCAAACAAGTAAGAATCTAGTGTGATTTTAATGAAAATTATTTATCCAAGTATTAAAGTAATGTATATAATTTAATAGATGATTTTAATAAATTTAACATACAAAAATTACCTTGTAGATGAAATTATATAGTGTATGCATTCGCAATAACTACGAGCACTCTAGAGCCAATTATTAACTCCAAGTTGAGGAGATTATTAGTGGATTTAGTTTATGATCCTTATGTTCTTGATAATGCTAGGAAATTATAGGTATTTAGTTATGATCATAACATCATCAACTTCATCACCAATACATAAATATTCAAAACTCATATTATAGATGAAGATGACAAAAAAGACTCTGAATTGGATGAAGTAGTAATAAATTTGAAAAAAATAGTATACAAAAGGGTATGGTATTGATGGAGAGTTAATTTGATATGGATTACCAAGGTTAAAATGAGAAAATATCCCCCACAAAAGGTATGTTACACCAACATTACAATCTAGATAATGCCAATGACTCAAAAAATGTGTTGTTAAGCACAATTGCACCCAAAATAGAAAATAAGGGATCTACGAACCCTAAATGACTTCAAGGATGTTATATCCTGGAGATATGATGTCATAAAATTATTTAATACTTAAATTATCTCACACATTATCCCTCTTAATCTTAGATTCAAACCATTATGTTAGAGGCAAAGGCTAATGAATCTATTGTTAGAGCCTTTGATATTCAAGGAAGTACAGAAATTGCTTTTAGCTAGGATCATCTTTCTCGTTAGTAACTTCATGTGAGTGGTTAATATAGTGATAATTTTAAATAAAATTTTAGAGATACATATTTTTTTGGAATTAGAAAACTTGAACAAAGATTCAAAAAATCATAAGAATCCACTTGCTTCACTAGATGAAGTCCTACATATAGTGAATGGCTCTCAAAGGATGTCATTTCTAGATGAGTACTCTCAATATAATTATGTAATGGTTAACTATGAGGATATAATCAATACAAAAATTACAACAAAGTGGAGTATATTCACATATAAAATGATTCCATTTAGCCCAATTAATATGGGTTATACTTTCCAATGTGCCATGGATATTGCATTCAAGGATCTCATTGGTAAGTGAATTATCATCCACTAAATAAATTAATTATCTTTTAAAATAACTAATAATACCATGAAAGATACCTAATAATTATGTTACAGAGGTGTCAAGATCATGAAATCTCCCTAAATCCAAAGAAGTGTATATTCAAGGTCACTAAAGGTAAATTGTTGGGTCACATCATCTCTAAGTGAGGTATTTATATAGACCCAAAAAGAGTAGAGGAGATTATTAAAATTTTGTTACTTGGTATGAGAAAAGACTTGAATTAATTCTTCATCAAAATCAACTTCATGTGTAATTTCATCTTAGGCTTTAAAAAGTTAGTCTAAACTTTGAACAACGTGTTAAATAAGGATGCTAATATTGAATTGACAACTCATGCACAAGTGGTTTTTACTCAAATCAAGAGATCAATCATAAAAAAATTTGTTCTTATCAACCATAACTATATGCAATCCTTATACATTTATTCATTCACTTTATAACACTCAAGTGCCCATTATCTTGACACATAAAAAGGAATCTAGAGACTATAAACCTATCTCATTCATGAGTGCTCCATTATGAAATTTTGAACCAAGATATTTAGTGATTGACAAACAATATTTTACCATAATAAAAGTAGTTAAGAATTTATGGCATTACATCATACACAACAAAGTGTTTCCAATTGTACCAGAGCTAGAAATAAAATCAATGTTAATGTAGAATGATTTAGGTTAATGACGTGGTTAGTGGGTGACTATTTTATAAGAGTTTGATTTAGAACTTCAACCACTAAAAGTAATAAGAGAACAATGACATAATAAAGCAATGGTTGAAGTGGATAAATAAATAATTTTACATTAGTACATGGTTCAAGATATCATAAATGATGATTTGTGCCAGGATGTTGTCTATTATTTTATCAAAAATGAGTTCCCAAATCACTTGAACTCCACTTAGAAAAGAGTATGACACCTTAAAAGCAACATTTTCATTATCAAATTAAATGTATTATATTGAAAGAATCATGAATGAATATTTTTGAGTTACCTAAACAAATAAGTAGTAACTGAAGTACTTACAGACTTCCATGGGAAATATGTAAATGGTCATGATTTAGGGAGTGTTATAGCCCAAAAGTTACTCAAATCAAATTACTATTGGATGCATATTTTTAAATATGCCCATGCCCACATTCAAAGCTATCATACTTGCCAAGTTTTTACATATAGATAATGTACCCGTAACATGCCATTTCAGCCAATTACTAAGGTCCAACCATTTACAAAATGGGGATTGGAGTTTAGTGGAAAGATCGATGATAATTAATTTATAGAACACAAGTTCATTATTATGTTAATTGACTACTTCACCCATTAGACCAAAGATTAATCATTCAAGAATTGCACAACCTATGTGGTAATAAACTTCCTTAAGGATCATATCATCACTAAGTTTGGGATGACATGCACTTTTGTATGTGATAATGGTCCTAATTTCTCCTCTCTCCAACTTATTGAACAAGATTACAACAATTAGGTAATCCTAAAGTTCTCATTCAATTATTACATGTAAGGTAATAGGGTAGATGAATCAAGAAATAAAAACTTTCTTGATGTATTTAAGAAAGTCTTGGAAAGAACCCTAGGGACTAGTATAATATTTTGAAATTTGCACTATGGTTTGATATGACAAGAGTTAAATTACATCTAGGCACATATATGTATCATCTTGTTTATGGACAAGACCTTATCCTCCTAGTGAAGTTGATATTATCCATGTTGTAATTCATTAGAGACTCCCTAGAAATTGATGATAAACTAGATTTTTTACTCCTAAACTTGATATAATTCAAATAAAATTGTGATGTGGCTCTACTAAACTTTAAAAAACACCGAGTCATCAAGTTTCAGTTTGAGAAGCGAGCCAAAGTGAAACTCTTTCATATCTTTGATTTAGTCCTTCTATGGGACAAGGCTCACATGTTTAGGTCCATATCAAATCTCTTAAATCTTAGGTGAGAATGAATTATGCCTAAGATGTCTAATTAGTGAAAATGTCCCATTTCTTGTCAATGGGTAGTTCCTCAAACACTGTTTCCATGCTAGAATTAGCCTAGTAGGTCCTATTCATAACTTATTTTTCCATTTCTTGATCTTTAATTATTTTCTTTCCTTCTGTTGTTAGTTTAGTTTGTTTTTCTTGTTTTTCATGGTTAGTTAAACCTTATTTCTTGTCTCTTGTTGGTTTGACCTCTCTTTTTTCCCTATGGGTTCCTCTATTTGGTAAAATAATGAAGAATTAAGGTACTCAAGGTAAGTGACATGAATGACAATTTGGTGCTTAAGTATTATATGTAGTTTTTAGCTATATATTTTATTTATGATGTTAGCTTAAAAGGTTTAATATATTATGTGTTGTGAACTAGGAATTTGACTAAGAAGAGGAGATTAGTATGGTGTTAGTGAATGAAACCAAATCAAAAAAACACTAAGCTAACATCTTTATGCCTAGTTACTAGGGTGAGCTTAGTAACAAAAACAAATGAAAAACACAACTAAAAAGTAAGGAAAAACAACAAGAATTCCTTCACATTCCTTGGATGCTCCAAATTCCTTTGTCGTAGTAGGCTTATTTGTCTTTGTGCTCATGAAGTCCTTGGAAATGGACGCTTGGCTACCTCCATCTCTCTTTGGCACCTTTGGTTTGTGGCTTGACTTGGATTTGAATCAATTTTTCATACTAACACTAGTTGTATGAAGCTTTATAATCAATTCTACATTACAACTTTGCATAATCATGTGTTAAAATTCATGTGGTAAGGCCTCTTATTTATATATTTTGGCAAATGTCTAGAATCAACCTAAACCATCCATCTTAGGATTAAGATGTGTGGCTAAGGATTAATCCAATTATTAAATTAAAATTGATAAATATGCTCATAAATATTTGGGATAGAGGAGCAATTAAGAGGCATGGAGGGCTTTGATGAGGCATGGGAGGCATAAATCCTGATATTTTTGGCATTTATGGCCTAGGGATGTCTTCTTAAGAAATGAGGTCACTTGATGATGTAGATATTAAATATTAATTTCCAAAAATAATTATTCAACAAGTTTTCATGGAATTCTTAATTAGGCTCTAATTTGGTTTAATTAGCTCTTAAGCATGTTTAAGCACTTTGTACACAAATTACTAAAATTGATCAGAATGCCTTGTTATTGGTCCAAAATTTGATTGGATTGGAATTGGAAGGCAATGTCAGATATTTTGGATCCATTATCCCAGTTAGGATGTTTATAAAAACAAATAATGAAGGCACATGTCTTAAGTAAGATTTTTGATAGAAAAGAGCAACCCAAAGCACCCAGGTGCAAAATTAGCATTTTGACTCAAAATGATTTGATCAAAGTTAGATGGCCCATAAATTACATTTCCCTATTTAATGATATTATAGCCAAAATCATCACTTGAATATTTTAATTTCACATCATTTATCACATTTTAGTGTTTTTAATCCAAATTATGTACTTTGGGTGGAAATTGGTCAAAATCTTGATTGGAGGTTATCGATGGCCAAATTTAGGTGTCTATAATTTACCACTATTTGGGAAGATGTTGCAAACTATAGGCAAAGCAATGTCTTCTCAAATAATGTGAGATGACTTGTATGCCAAAAATAAGATGATGGTTGAAGAACAAAGCTCCAAATGGTTTTGGGAATCCTATGATGATGCCCCCTCGAGGGAGTTGTTACATTTGTTAATGGATGGTCCATCAAAAAGAAACAAGAAGAAAGGTGGAATTAAGATATGATTAATATTAATTTAAATGAGAAAATTATTTCATACATTGATGTAAAAAGGATACTAATTTTCCCAAAGGTATTTATAATTAGGATTGAAAGTCAAAATAATGATTTGTCCATAGGTGGTTATAATCATTAAGAGGACCTAGATTGGCTAAAGATGATTGTGCCCCAATTAGGGATGATTAACAAGCATAACTCAAGGATATAACCTAGAATACAAATTAGAGATAAGTGGGTGCAAAGTTATGAAATATATGAATAGAAGAATAAAATTGATCAGTGTGAATGATTCAATTGTACCTACCAATGAGGAGATGTTCATCCTGATTAGCAATGATACAACTAGAATGTTTAATGGGTTGATTTAATCAAGGGTGGGATGGGATAATTTTCCAAGGTTCCAAGGATAAAATTCTATGGATCCATTGATTGTAGACCTTCCTGAAGCTAATTTTTGTTGTAACATGTGATGGTAATATTCATGATAGAACAACATGAAAACTATCCCAAAATATGTATAAGGACTGACTCATGATCCAATAAATATTTGAAAATAATAGACCAATGAAAAAAACCATGATGATAATATTGACATATGAATATGGATGGACTCAAGAATAATGTGCTCAAGGAATCACCCAACGAACACATATAGACTAAGTCGAGGCAACAGTGCTGAAAATAAACAAATTAAGCAAATAAACAAACAAACAAATAGAAAAATAGAAAAACAACCTAAAATAAATAAACAAATAGAAAACCTAAAAACAAAATAAAAATAAATCATCTTAACAATGGCAATGCCCTAGTAAGGTAGATTAAGGATAACTAACTAGGCTTAGACAAGAAAAATATTTTTGGATGTTTGAAATGTCATGAATGTTTTTGGCATTTTGAGGTATCTTAACTCTTTAGAGAATGAAAAAATACCTTCTCACAAAATGATGAGAGTGTTTGGCTTAGGTTTCTCATAAAATAGTGAGAGCATGTGGAAATGGGGACTAAGGTGACCTCAACATGAGTTGAGAATGACCCACATAGTTCTAAAATGACCTCAAGTCATAGTAATTTTAACCACATGAAAGGTAGGGAAAAACCAACTAGGTCCCAAAAAATTCTCAAATCTAGCAAATAGCTAGCCAAATGAAAATAGTAATGGCAAGGTGATGTGATAATGCATGATAAACAAGTGTTTCCCCTAGTTTTCCCATAGGCAGTTATAACTAGGATACACTAGCATAGGTCAATGATACTAATTTTCCTATAGGGTGGTTATAATTAGTATCAAGACTAGTGAAACACTAATTTTCCCATAGGTGACTACAATCAGGCTCACATAAACAAGCTTGATAGGATGAAAGATATCTTACCAAATCAACTACCACTACTTTTATAGACTATCATTTTAAACATAGATTTAATTGATTTTTTAAAATTGATTAGAATCCCCCCACAAAAGGTTAAAGAAGAACCAAATGAACCAAGATCAAAATAGGATTGGGTAGGATGAGTAAAAATAGGCCTTGGTCTAGATAGGAATGAAATGGTTAGAATGGTATGGTTTTGCTAAGGATAATGATGGTTTGATAAATTACATAAAATGGTAAGAAGGTTACACCCAAGTGTTGGGATGATTGGCAGGATATGTGATATGGCAAAAGGATATGTAGCAATGGCAATGGCATGGCAATGTGAAATAGTATGGTACATGTTTTTGGCTTGGGTGTGGTAAATGACATATGATTCTATGTTTTCCTATTGAGATGGAGATGCACATCCTAATCAATAAATGATAAAAATAGAACACTCAATCATGTTAATTACTAGCCCATACCTCATCTAAGTAACTGCTCCATCAATAACTTCCTATAGATTTGGTTATCGAGAATGCTTTTTTGATCTTAATTGGTCATTGATTTTGATTCATTCAAACATTGAGACAAGTTATCTTTATAGCCTCTACAAAGGAAAGTGTGGCCATGGATGGTAAACAAGGACAAATAATAGATGGTATGTTTAATTTTGAAATGGAATGATAGATGATAATGAAATGTTGAAAGGTTGGGAAACAAATAAATATTGAGAAGTTTAGTCACACATAATGTTGTTGATGCCATATTTGACATAATTTTGGCTGTGGTAGGGTTGAAGACTTTCTCTCTTGATAGGACCACTAGATTTTTCTATTATTTTATTTTGAGTGTAGCTACCATCTAATTAGGTTGTAGATTGGAAGTTATTTTGATTTGATCTTGATTTTGTCTTCATTAAGTAGTGAAGAACTTTGGTGCTCAGCTATTGGTGCCTTAATGATATTTTCACCAATGAAGTTGTCTTGATTATCTTATAATGCCTTCAACAAGATTTCACTAATGAACATTAGATTTTGACTTTGATTTTCTTCCAGTGCTTCTAAAAAAGTTTCACTAGAAGGTGCTGAGTTCTAACTTTGATTATCCCCTAGTGCCTTTAAAAAGGTTTCATTAGGAGAGTGCTATTCTGTTATATGAATGTGGTCTTGGCCTCCTTTCTATTCTTCAACTGCTATGTCACCATGGATGCAGTTCAATAAAATTTGATTCTATTGATCTCAATCAACACTTGTGGGAGATGGAATGTTAATAATATGGCTATCTTGGTTGATTTTAATGGCCTATGGAATGGAAATGGAATGCGAAAAGGTTGAATAATCCTTGTAAAAGATACTAAGATAACTTGTGTCAAATTTGAAATACTCATCCTCAAAAATCATAGAAGGATCACAAATGTATTCAAATTTATTTTCAATGCATGTGTAACCAATGTTGTAACAACCATGAACATATTCTTCTTCTAAATCTAATTATAATTCAAGGGACTCTAAATCTGATGTTGAGACTGATGTTTATTTTGATTTTAATGCTAAATATAATGTTGGTTCAATAATAAAACCTAACTCTAACTCTGATTCATCATCTGATAGGTATTTTATTACAATAATGTCTTGTTGAATGTTTGGTTTTAAACAAGTGATGGCCTATGATGACATAATAGGTTCCAAAAAAATTAGTTTGTCAAAATGGGACTCCTCTAAGATGGGAAAAAGGTCAAGAGACAACTCCTTAGAGACTAACTTGTCAATATGAGGCTCTTGAAAAATAGGCACATGATCGAGGTAATGATTTGCCCAAAGGTGGTTATAATCATTAAGAAGTGACTTAATAAATATTAGCTCATTAGTGTGAGACTTATTGACTAGTATAGGATCAATAGGTGATTCATCACAAGTTGACTTATCATAAATTATTGATTCAATAGAAACATCTTGAATTGGTCGGTTCTCTTGGCCTTAGTTTCTAATGAGTTAAAAAATACTAATTTTGAACAAAGGTTGGTCTTTGAATGATTAGATTAGTTGAGGTTTGGTTGGGATTAGTACTGGATGAGGAATGACTTATGGTTGGATAATGGTAGGGCCTTGGGGAGAATATTTTTTGCATGAGATAAAGGACAAAGTCATGAAATGTAAAGATAGGGTGGTGTGGATCTTGATTTCCTACACAAGACAAAGGACTAGGTCTTGGTATGGGAATGGTTTGGCATTGTGGAACTTGATTGCTCACACAAACCAAAAGATGAGGTCTTGGTATGGGAATGGTGTGACATTATGGTCCTATAATATAAATGGTATGATGTGGTGGAGCTTGATTACTCGCATAAGCCAAAGGATGAGTTCCTAGTATGATGAAGGGGCATTATGGAGCTTAATTTCTCACACAAGCCAAAGGATGAGGTCTTGAAATGGTAATGGTATTCCTTGGATATTATGGAGCTTGTTAGCTCATATAATCCAAAGGACAGTTTGGGGTAGCTGATGATCAGATAACAAAAGGACATCATGGAACTTGATTACTTACACAAGCCAAAATTTCTAAGTCTTCCTCATAAACCACATCATCCCAGTCATGAGTTGGCTCATAATTTGGTTCTTGACTATGTTCTATGTACTAATTATTGCAAAGAGGGTATGGATCCGTATCCTAAACAACATTATCTATAGTTAGGTCTTTAAATTCCTCCTCACAAGCTTCTTCATACCAATCTAGGTCTTGAGTTGGATCATGTGGATTTTGACTATGTTCCCCATATGGATTATTATAGGGAGAATAATAAAACTCCTTAGAAAATATTTCTCTATAGGGGTTCCCAGTGGAATTTTGTGTGACCATTCTATCATAAGTTAGATTCTACATGACTTCAACATAAGTGTAGATAGACATATCTATGTAAATGATGAAAGCTCTGAAATAAAAAGGCTTAGAGTTATACAAACTCCAAAAAACTATCCAAAGGACAAATGGTTCAAACTTGGTCTAACTTGGTTGAAGGGGTAGAGTTGTATCTCCAATTTAGTCTAAAAGTGGAGTTGTATCTCCAAAATGGTTTGTGATAAGACTTGGCATAAAATAGTCTAACATCAAATGTCTAATGTCAAATGTCATACACATAAGAGGTCAAGCATCTGAATAAATACTGGCATGATAAATTTCTAGGTCAAAGTGTTCACAACAAGGTCTAAACTAGGAAAGGGAAAAGTTGAGTTACTAGGTCTTTTTTCCAAATATGGAGTCAAAATCTAGGCTCAAATAAATAGGCATATGCTAGGAATTTTTTCCAAATGTCATCAAAATCTAGACTTGAAATAAAAGTATGATGTGATTTGATTTAATCCAATAAGTTTGGAAATAATTTAGACATAGACCCGACACACGTAATCAAACATAAACATGATCAGTTGGCATAAGGAATGAGGCAAAGGGCTTTTGGAGAAAGGTTGTGTTCTCCCAAATAAAAGCATAAAAATGATGAGGGTAGGCATTAAGCAAACAAACTATCAATAGTTTTTAAATTTGGGTAATTAATTAACTAAATTTATACAACCCAAAAGAGAAAGATCTATGTATTAGCCTCATGAATTGAGGCTTAAATATAAATCAATCAATGTTTGGATCCAAACATAACAAGGTTAATTTAAAACTATGATTTGACCAAACAAGCTAGACAAGATTGGACAACATGATGGCATAAGACAAAGGTCCAAATGGCATACATGACATGATTTGAAATAATGGTTTCCAATATAAGGTAAAATATTCTTAAAACAAATTGAGTAGCCTAACGATGTAATCATGCTCAAATGATGTGATCTATGTTATGCTTCAAAAGACTCAAAAAGCTCAAAATGTTTTGACATGATTTGGGTAGCATAACACTACCCTCCTCAGCTCAAATACATTATTTTGTCATGGATTATGAAAAAATAAACTAAGTATAATCATCCAAATCCTAGCAAGGGTATGGCAATGTGGGGTTGACTAAACTATCAAGTTTTGAATGTTTCTAGGGGAATCAATTTCACAATGAATTTCATGTCAAAAATGCAAAAGACAAACACAAAAAATGGGTGACCATGGCATTGGATATTTTTAAAAAGGTCTAGTCCTCTTTAAAACCACTATATCCTACTATTCACTTGGTATAGTGTGATGTCCAAATGTAGATACATCTCGTGTGCAACTCACATGGAGTAAGTGAAGTCAATGCCAGGAGATGAAACTCTAGGTTAAAGGTTATCTAAAGAACTCATGGGAGGTAATGATGTCCCCCTCTCAAGCTAATTTTTCATGAAATAAAAGACTAATAGAAAGACTTTAGGGTCATTTTCAATATTACCCAAACTTTGATGAGTTTTTGGGGAGTGCTTTAGATGAGATTGTTTCTAAGCCTTACACTAGGCTTTTTACAATAGGAATGGTGCTTTGGATTCCAAGGGTTATCTAAAGGGGAAAAATGGAAGATTATACATGCACCACCTCTCTCTTTTTTAAACAAAATTAGATCAAACAACTATTGAAGACAAAAATGACAAGTGTGTTCAATTTTAAGCCCAAATGAATGATGTGGTGGTGTTCATTTGAACCCTTGGTCTTAATATTCTAAACTTTGAAAACTAATGCTAAAAGCTTACTTAAGCACCTAAATGTTACATTAAGCACAAAAATAATATTCCTAATTAATTTTAAAATCATTATAAATATGTCTTAATAGCATGTTTTAACAAGTTCCAAGTATGTTAGTTACCTATCTACGCTTAAGACATCACCCCAAAAATAAATATGTTAGATTAGAAACATTTTAAATAGATTTTAAAAATTTTGTGAAAAATATATGAAACTTTAAGCTAAACAAATTTCAAATTATGAAAATTTAGGAGAAAACACATGGTTTTAAAAAAATCATCCAAAACGGAGTCTGTATGACTCCAAACCAAGCATTTTAAAATGGCTTATTATCTCTCAAGTATTGTGTTTTTAAGAAAAATATAGTGAATAACATCAGTTCTATAACTTATGATGATTACACTTAATAATTGATGACAGTTATCTAACTAACATCAGTTATACCAATAGTGATCGATGATAGCAATGCCAATTGATGATGGTTTTACTAATTGACATTGGTTACTGTGTAAACTTGTGACAAAGAAAAATGGTAAAACAAAGTTGTAAAATCAAATTTCAGGAGTTTTAATAATCCAAATGAAGATTTTAAATTTTCATAATGATATTCTTCATGTGTGGTATGCATTTGGTCCCACCGAGCATGCCATTATGTGAACTAGGAATTTGACTAAGAAGAGGAGATTAGTATGGTGTTAGTAAATGAAAAAACACACTAAGCTAACATCTTCATGCATAGTTAATAGGGTGATATTAGTAATTAAAAAAATGAAAAACACAATTAAAAATTAAGAAAAAATAATAATAATTCCTTCACCTTCCTTGGATGCTCCAAATTCCTTTATAGTAGTGGCTTGCTTGGCTTTGTGCTCATGAAGTCCTTGGCAATGGAAGCTTGGCTACTTCCATCTCTCCTTGGCACCTTTGTATTATGGTTTGGCTTGGATTGGAATAAATTTGGCATGGTAACAATAGTTTCATAAATCTTTTTAATCAATTTTGCATTATGACTTTGTGTAATCATGTGTTAAAATTCATGTGATAAGGCCTCCTATTTATAGATTTTTGTAAATGTCTAGAATCAAATTGAACCATCCATCTCAAGATTGAGATGTGTGGCTAAGGATTAATCTAATTATATAATTAAAATTGATAAATAGGCTCATCAATATTTGATATAGAGGAACAATTAATAGGCATGGAGGGCTTTGATGAGGCATGGGAGGCATGAATCCTGATATTTGTGGCATTTATGGCCTAAGGATGTCTTCCCAAGAAATGAGGTCACTTGATGATGCAAATATTCAATATTCATTTCCAAAAATGAGTAATCAACAAGTTTCCATGGATTTATTATTTAGGCTTTAATTTGGTTTAATTAGATCTTAAGCATGTTCAAGCACTTTATGCACAAATTACTCAAATTGATCAAAATGCCTTGTTATTGGTCCAAAATTCAATTAGATTAGAATTGGAAGGTAATGTTAGATGCATTAGATCTATTATCCCATTTATGATGTTACCAATAAAAAATAAAAAAGGCACATGTCTTGTGCAGGAGTTTTGATAGGAAAGAGCAATCCAGAGCACCTAAGTGTAAAATTGGCATTTTGACTCGAAATGATCTGTTCAAAGTTAGCCAGCCCACAAATTGCATTTCCCCATTTAATGATACTGTAGCCAAAATTATTAATTGAATATGTCAGTTTCACATCATTTAGAACATTTTAGTGTTTTTAATCTAAATTATGCACTTTGGGTAGAAATTGGTCAAAAGCCTAATTGGAGGTTATTGGTGGCCAGATTTAGGTGTCTACATGTGTGCTCTAAATTTGTTCAAATTGGAAAGTTTGTTTATAATACTTGGTAAATAAATACATTATCTCAAAACCAAACATAAAAATCACATTTTAATGGTTTTTAGGTTTACCTAGATAAACTTGTTGTGGTGAAAACCTAGGGAGAAAAATCTATAATTCTTCCTTTCTCTTTCCATAGTGGTCCCCAATCTAAAATTGAGATGATAAGAATAAAGAAAGAGAGAGAAAATAAGAAAAAGAATAGAAACTTTGATTTCTAAAAAACTCAATTATGGGCTATTCATCAACCTCTACTGGGGCTATGGATGCATGGTTATTAGTAAAGCAAGGCCTTGAGTGGGATTAGAAACAACTTGGTCAGATCCTTAGACATCTAGCTAGTAGAGGAGCAATGACAAAGTAAGAATTCTTAAGGGAGGATTCACTGGCTAATTATTGGATCTATAGTATTAGTCCTTGTAAGTTCTAGAAAGTGGTAATTAACTCACACACAATGGGTTAATGAGAATGTTAGATTTGGTCTTTTAGTCATTCTCATCTCTCAAATGAATTTATGTTCCATGCATAGTCTCAATTGGAGATTATGGGTTCATAGACATGATTTTATCATTCCAAAATACTTAGGAGTATTTTATAGTGGATTATCCATTTATTGTTGCTTTCACAACTTGCCCTCATTCTTCCAAAATTAGGGAATCTCTTTTTGATTTCTCCTACTTGAGATCATGACCCATTGGTATCATCACTCTTAGTTTACCTTAGTATCTCATCTTAGTTTATGTGCCTAGCTAGATCTTAAAACCATCACCATTGGGTAGACCAAGTCTATGCAAGAAAACTTCATATAAAGTAGTTAATGTGAAAGTGGAGTCTTGACCTCACATTTGTATTTGAAGCCTAGATTGCTTAGTTGTCTTATCCTTATCTAGGGGGTCATTTTTGTTTATGTGCTAGTTGGGTCTCTAAAAATTATCTTGTCATGGTGACTAAGATTGAGTGATAAAGCTTCATATAAACCACTTACCCTAAAAATGGACTCTAGTTGCACTTATCCACATTTGCAAAGTCTCACTCTCTTACTTTATCATCTTTATTTAGATATTGTGGGCGGGGGGGGGGGGGGGGGGGGGGGGGGGGGGGGGGGGGGGCGGGGCGCTATGCGGGGGGTTGGAACTTTGGTTTTTTTACTATCTAAGCCTCTAGAACATGCCCCATCCTATTGACTAAGCTCATGTGAATAATTTTCATATTTTATACTTGGTCATTTAGTGACTTCTTGATGCACTTTTCCCACTTGTGAGATTTTGAAAAACTTGTTTGGAACCCTACAAGGTTTGTTATAGCTTGCTAGAAAAAAATAGTTTTATATTAGACCACCCAAGATAACCACTAATACTAATCCACTCAAGGCATACCACCCTTGTTACAAAACCACCCTCACCCATCTATCTATATGGGAAAGCACTCTATCTATATTAGATACCTACCCTAAAGCAATTGAATTTGCCATACCATCAAGTGATTGAATCTACCTATATTCTATATAGATATGGGGTAGAAGTGATGAGGATTGGATTGATCCAGATGGAGAGGAATACAAGATCTAGGATGCAAACCCATATATATATATATATATATATATATATATATATATATATATATATATATATATATATATATATATATATATATATATAGATATGGGAGTAGATAAAGAGATGAGATATGCAAACATGGCCATATAGATATATAGGGTACCCCATCCCATCATGGGGGCCACATCTTCAAAACCACCCCTTCTTATCTATATATGATGGGTTATAGTGGTAGACTCACATAGACTTCCTCCTTCCCTATCTCCCTCCCTCTAATATCCTAGGGCTTAGAGATAGTCAATAAGTACTAAGTTTGAGGCCTCTCCCTCCCCCTGGGTGTGTCCCCATATAAAATGGATAATGGATAGAAATTCCTTGTTTCTAGGGAGAGGAACTCAAATTTGACTAGGATGATTCCCATATTGATATATAGGCAATAAAAGGATCGATCTATTCTATGGCTTACTAGTGGGCATCAACCCAAGGATGGGAGGAGTACTTGATTAATAGAGATAAAAAACTATAGACAATCATACATAATATAGATGGATGAACTCTCTATAGTCATAGGACCTAATTGGGCTTCTAAAGTCTTAATAAGTATAGTTTTTCAAAAAAATCCATTTCCTTACCTAATCAAGTTTTCCTATCTAAATGGGTCTTCCTTGGAAGTTTTAAAGGTCCTGAAGACCTAACTAGGATTCTAAACCCTAATTAGGTATAGATAAGTTTATTTGTTTCATTTTAGTGTTAACCAAAAATTTTATTGAGATTAGTTCTAGATGTGCATTAAATTTTTTAGTTAGTGTTAATTGGATGTTTGTAACTAATTAGGTCCAACATATATCAAAGAGTGTTTTTTCAAATAGTAATTAGGCTTTGTATTTCTACCTAGCTCTAAGTTTACTTTTCATAGGATGTTGTAATGATAGTTGATATTTAAATCCTAACTGGGTAAAATTTAAGTAGTGAAGGGTGGTTTTAGTGCTAGTCATAAATTTATTACTATAGAGCTTGGTGTGGGGCTAGTTCAACATGTTGTACATAGGTTGTTGGGGGGGGGGGCTAGTTTAATGTGTTGTGGGCTTGTTTCTTTATTAGGTCTTAGCAATAAGGGTCAAAAATAGTGCTACACAGACTTCTAAGTCCTCATTAATGAACAAGTTTTCCATTGGTTAAGACGTAGTGTGTTTTAAGGGTCTCAAGCTCGATTGGGTCTTGAGGACCCCTTCCAAAATTAAAATCTTTTTAACGTAGTGAATTTTAGTAAAGTAAAAAATAATAATTTTAATTTATTTTAATTATTTACTTTTAATACTTTTAATTTTAATTAATTAAATTCTTTAAAACTAAATATTAATATAAATAAATTAAAATATTTTATTATTTTCAAAATAGAGTTAATTAATATATTAATTTTTATTAATTTTTTAATAATAAAAATTAATATTATATTAAGAAATTCATAAATTATATTTATAATTATGAATTAAAATTTGAAGCCTTGTTTTGCCTATTAGCCATTTTATACCCCCTATCACTCTGGGGATCATAACTTGGTTCTCGTAGGTCCATTTTAGAAACTATTTTATAGTGTTAGAGAGTTAAATCTATTGGGGACATCTTTATTCCCTCAATTTCACCTAATTACTCTAGTACAATGAGTATTTATGATTTTAATTTGTAATTTTCCTAAGCATATTTAAATTACAAAATTTAACTTATTTTTTTGTCTTTTTACAGGCCAAAAAGGTGCATAGAGGAAAAGTGGTCAGAATAGAAGGCTCATTTTTGTGGGGAAAAAGTGTGACTAATTATAAGATATATAAATAGCCCAACCTAAGCCATTATAAGGTTTTCCTTTTGGTTTCTCCAAAATGTTTAGAGCTGACCAATTATTTTCTTTCATAGTGTAAATCTTATCTATCACTTATCATATTGTTATGCTAGTAGATTTTTGATTTAGTAAATTTTAATCAACTATATTATATTGTCAACATTAATATATTTATCTATGTAATATTATTGAAATTTTAAGGGTGATCTATGCATGTTAATGGTGGTCATTTATCTTTCTCCCACAATTTTTTCCCCCTCAAATGCTCACATCATCTACATGGTGGTTGTGGATTAGTTGTTCAAAAGAGGGATTGATTTCTAGTGTTACATTCAATTGAAGGATTCAAATTCATATTTTCTTATCATAGGATTTAATCTTTTCTTTTTCCCCTCGTTTCCTTCTTTTTATTAAATCTAGTTGATTTAGGAAGTCATCTAAATGTAATATGTTTTAACACTTGTCTTTATCCAATAAATTTTATCCATTATTATTATCACATTGTTGAACATTTAAATGCCATGGAATGAACTAGATTAAATTAGTCATATTTATCATTGTTAGTTTAAAACCCCTTATTTATCATGGAAAAATGAGCACTTGTTTTATTATTTATTATTTCTATTTAAAACCCTCACAAATGAAATAAACATAATAGTCACACCCTCTAATTTTCTTAAGGACCAAAACATTGTCAAAATTAAGTTTGAACTTTCACACTAGTAGTCCCCTTGAATTATAATCATACATAAAGAAAAACCAAGTAAACCCCAATATTTTGTGACTCAATGAATAAAGACATTGGGGAGAACCCTTGTGAGACTCTTTTTAGGAGAGGCTAGATGGTCATCACCACCCTAAAAACCTAAAGTTGGCAAGTTGTGCAAAATGCCATTTCAATATTATGCACCTCAAATATGTCTCAAGCTAAACTATGGGTATAATAATGGTACCAATGTCTATAATTATATCAAAAATGTGTATATGAATTAGATAACTATAAAATTTGGCCAATTAAAAATCGTCACAAGTGTGGAGGACATGTTCCCATGATATGCCCCCATTGAATCTAAAGAATCTAAGAATTGGGTAAGTGTGGAAGACATGGTTCCATAACATGCCCACATTGTAATCTCAAACTATGAAACATGTGAAATACATTCCTTTATGACATGCCCCCTACCCCCCTGCCCTCCCATTTGAAGGTGAGGAGAAGTATAAACTAGTATTTACCTTAACTCAAGAGGATAATATAATTATATAATATGTGTATGGATCATGTAGCATATAGGGGTTATTGTAAAAAGGTAGGATTTTTGGTCATGGGCTTATTCACACACATACCTAGCTATTCAAGTCAGATTTAGGCTTGTTTTAATGGGTCATAGGCCTTAACTAATCCTATGGTGCTCAAAATTTAGCACTTGATTGTGCTGACATCAATATACATAAGGTGTAAACCTTATGTTCTCACCCAAATCACAATAAAGAAGGGACTGGGGTCTGTGTTGGGCTATTTATGCCATGGTATAACTCTATTCTTCAAGGGCTTGGGTTAGTGAAATGATGGTTATACATTCATGGGCACAAGCCTTGGGCTTCATGGGCTCGAAGGCATTCAGACACTTAAGGGCCAATTGGGTATTTGATTAAGGGACATAGGCATAGAATTTCACTCGGGCATAGGTATCAATTTTAGGTGGAAGGTCTTAACCATACTTAACACATTTCCTATCACGGGCACAAAGTTCATTATCAACTATAGGTATGTCATGAATGATTCAAGTTAGAAACCTATGGTAACTCAACCATATATTTGATAGAATAAAAATTGCAATCAATAAACATTCAACATGTGTTATTCATTAAATACATTAAACAATAATAAAAATAAATTCACTAGACTTGAGTATTATCTTGAATTAAGATTTTATAGGCCCAGTATCTCAGATGTGAGATTGGGTATTACAAAGGGAAGCATCAACAGAATATAAAACTAAGTCTTAAGCTAAATTCAACTATCAAGCAACAATTCACTAGAGCTTCCCTACTCCAGTTCACCTCCTTTCTTCCACTGAACTTAGATTCCTTATATAGGCTTCGAAGCATCCTAAGATCATAGGGAATGGAGCATGTTGATTACTGAGATGGTGATGGAGCTATACATCCTACCACCTCCAATACACTTTGTCTTTATTACACATTCATCATCCCATGACCCACTTCTTAATGTTATTTGATTTTAAAAGGAGCCACTTGTCTTTAATGCATGGTCACTATCCCATGCACCTGCTTCTCAATGCTTCTCAATTTAAAAAGAGTTGTTAGCCACTAGTCAATTAGTGCCACTAGAAGATGAAATAATAATCATCCTCCATGATTGCCCCATGCCTAGGTATTTGTTGAGCTGGCACAGATCTAATACTTAGCATGAAAAGGGTCTCAATATTACCCTATACAAAAGCATTAGTCCTCCTTTAAACTATCCTTTTAGTACCTTTGCTATGCGAAATTTGGGTGCACTCTGCTTTAGTTATTTTTATTGTAGACGTGATCCCTTCCTCTTCTTACCCATCTATAATATGCTAGTATTGAAGCATGGTTGGTTTGGTCCTCCAAAGCTTTGAATGGTTCTTGGCACTTCATAGTCATGAGATCTATGATTGTACTTAAGCCTTCAATATTCATAAGTAATTAATGGCTTCCTCGATGGTAAATCATTTTTATGTCAACTAGTTCCTACAAAAATCTCTTTCCACACCTCTTTACACCAGTCTCAATGTGAGTGCAATTTCTCCTACTTCATAATCACTCACTTTATGTGCCTACGGGTGCTCAAATTCTTTCTCTAGTAGGGTTTATGTGTTTTAGCTTTGTAGTTTGTTGGTTTTCTCTAGTTTTCTTGACATCTCAAGTTCACACAAAGTTTGTAACCAAAACTAATTTACCACATGATGTTTTATACCCTAATTCCATCTACCATATTTAATGTAGGTGTGTTAATGGCATGGTGGTGTCTATATTTATTAAACTCTAATAAATTCTATGAAATCCAAAAATCCTTTACCACCAACTCATTTAATGTAGATATTTGTGCCTTCACTATCACCTCAATCAATGATCATAATGGTATTTTAATGAAGTGAATTATGGTTCAAATGGTCACTTCCCAGTCGAATTTGGGTGGGTACCATCTATCTTTGATGATTCCCCTTCTTCACTTAGTTCTCTTGGCATGATCTTCACATTCAATATGGTAACATATGTGCAACATCTCACATGCATGTGATTCAACCTCCTAGATTCCATCTTCTCTTCTTATTGTGCTTATATTTCAAGTGTGCTTATCTATCTTGGTTAGTTTCTTATGCTTTATCTTGCCTTGGCCTATCCTACCCGGTACAAATCCCTTGCATTGGCCCTTTATCACTTGATTTTCCTATTTTGGTTCTCTTATGTATGATCATATTGTACATCTTCACTTTCTCTCTTGCATATGATCATGTTGTGTATATTCACTTAGATCATATTTCTTCTAAGTATGACAACCCCATTACACCCAAAAAATTAGGTGTCTAGACCTAGGTTCTTCTAAATCAAATGGATTCAACTCACTCAACTAGCATTATGCATGGAAGCACCAAAGTAGTTCTTCCTTATACTTCCAAAGTCCCTACAATATATCTCTTATGCACATGGATTTTGTGCATCTTATTCTTGAGTTTGGTGAGTTTCACATGCCCACCACTTAAATGTCTAGAATTAAGCACTTTTAGAAAGCTCAAGGGCTCGACTCACCTAATTGGAATTATGCATGAAAGGTTAGACAAACATCTACCTAGGGTATTTAAAGGACCCTATATCTAGTATCTAGTACATGGTGGTCTGATGCACTTTCTTGGTCTGACACTAGAAAAACCTCACTCACCAAGAACTTAGGTGTCTGGCCTTAGGTGATTATAAATCATAAGTGCTAAACTCACCCAACTAGAATTATGAGTGAAGTGCCATCATATTTTTTTAGTAAGATTCAAAGTTCTACTTTTATGCTCTTTAGACTACTACCCAAAGAATAAAACAAAACAAAACTATTTGGCTTATGCCAAACATTATTTTGGTCATCTAAACTCAAACTAACTAGTGAGAAAGAAGTAAGTATTCTCATGGTGCAAGTGAAATCCTATTATCGATATGGATTTGACCTATTTCCATTGAAATACCTAGGGAGAATTTCACCAGTCAATGTGAGCAACATGCATGTGTCTATCTCTAATATGTGGTGGATGACATAGGGGCCCATCCACCTTACCTATAGTTTACTTAGGTGTTTGAAATACTTAGAGTCATAGAAGAAAATGAATTCTCCTTATGCTATCACCTTATTCTTTATATGCTTGTTATGTTAGAGCTTTTGGTATGCCTTTTGTATCTACTAGCTCCACTTATCTTGGGTGCTTGTCTTATCTAAGAACTCTAAGTCCTCAAACCTTGCATTCAATGACTCTTGGTCATCTAACCGACCAATGTGCATGATGCATAATAATTGTACCAAGAATTTCATCAATAGGATCGTATCAATGCTAAACACCAGTTGAAATGGTGTAGCCTTATTTAGGCATTTGTAGGTTGTGTGAAATTCCCATAACACTACCAACACTCAATCATCCTAATCTTTATAACCAATGTCTCATATCTTTTTGAGGCATGTTTCTAGTATTTTATTAAATGCTTCAGCTATGTCATTTGTTTTTGGATGATAAGGGGTCATTTTGTGGTGTGCCACCATATATTAAGAAAAAAACTTCACACCATTTCATTGATAAATTGAGTGCCCTTATCATTAGTCAAACTAAGAAAACACCCATATTACCTTATTATATTTTCCCAGATGAAGCATGTAGTTTTTATGGTTATGTAGTCTTTTTTTGGCATGACCTCAACCCACTTAGTGAAATAATTTGTGGTTGTCAAAATATACCTTAGACTTATGCATCATGTTTTAGGAGTTATTGACCCAACAAAATTAGTATACCATTTCTTTAATGGCACCTAGGAAAGAATGGGAATGAAGGGAATCTCATCTTAAGGGTTAGGCTTCCCTATGTGCTAGCATATGTCACATGCCTTGGCGTAGTCTTTAGCATTTTGAAATAGTCTTGGCCACCACAAACCTAACTATAACACTTTTCTTGCCATTATGTCTCTAGTGCAATGTCGTCTTTCGATGACTTCATGTGCTTCTTGAATATGGCATCTCTTTCATTCTCCAAGACACATCAATGTAGTACTTCATCTCTACTTAGCATATATAATTCTCCACTGATGAGTTGAAATGGGGAAGCATGAACTACTAGTTTTTTCTTCTCTTTATTTATCATAGTCTGAGGCACAAATCTAAATGTTAGAAAGGTAGTGATCTCCACAAAATCCTAAGGGATGCTATAGAATCTTTATATTTTCACATCTAGAATGTCATCTTTAATCGACATCATCACATTGCCAGAAATGATATGGGATAAATGGTCTAGCCCCAATTTCTACTTTACATGCTTAACTACAATGGATAACTAGAAATCCTGGATTAGAATTATCTATCTATCTATATATGCACCCATGTAAAATAGGCTTGTTCATGAGGTACTTGAGTGACTCATCATTAGTGAAAAATATGAATAGGTTTGACAACAAATATTGTCTAATTTGTTTCAAGGCATAGACCATGGTGAGTGCCTCACGCTCTATTGTGTAATTCTACTCTACTAGGGTTAACATTCTAATAGTTAAGGAGATGGGATGATCCATCTTACCCTTGCCAATTTATGCCAAAATGGTGTCAATCATAGATCTATAAGCATTGACATGGACATGAAAAGGTGTTTTCTAGTCAAGGAACTATAAGATAGGCATGTTAGCTAATCTAAGCTTTAGGGTCTTGAAGGCATCTTATAACACTTTACCCTAGTATAAAGGTTCATCCTTTTACAAAAGTTCTTCTATTGGCACTGTAATCTTTGCATAACTCCTTATAAATTTTATATAATATCCATAGTGGCCAATAAAGGCTTGAACATCTTTATATGTTGAAGGAGTTTGTAGTTGAATGATGATGGCAATCTTCATTAGATCAATGAGTAAACCCTCTTTATAGATAATGTGCTTGAGAAGGGTTTTAAATGGTGTTGCATAGATGCACTTTTTTAGGTTCAAGGATGTCTGAAGCTTCCTACACCTCTCAAAAATTAGGTGAAGGTTATCATAATGGTCCTTGATGAGGCCATACACCATCCAATCATCTAGATAAACTTAGAGAAAATTGTGGATGAATTATCTAAATGTAATGATTACCACTCTAGAGACCATGGCTAGCACATTTTTGAGTCTAAAGTGAATCACATCATAAAATAAACCCAATTAAGTCACAAATGGTTTTTTGGGATTGTCCTCTTCCTCAATTCAGACTTGGTGGTAGCTAGAGAACCCATCAGTGAAAGTGTAGATTTTGTAGCTTTTGATGCCTTCCAAGACTTCATCAGTGAATGAATTTGGGAATGGGTCATTGAAGTAAGTGACATTAACCATTATTTAATTAATTAAAATGTAAATTTTCCCATCTTTCTTGATGTTTATTACTATTAGGCTCACCCACTTAGACTCCTGCTTAGGGTAAATTACTCCTACACCTAACATAGCATCGATCTCTATTTTGACCTTATCATGGAGGTTGGGATTCATACTTTAGTGGAGTTTTTTTATTGGTATTATGCCATCGATTAAATTTATGATCATCTTCCCAAGGCCTGGGTGGGTTCCCTTTATATCCTAATAAGTCTTAAGGAATAAGTCTTAGAACTCTTTCAAGAGGTCTATGATGTGTGCTAGCTCTATGTCAAACTAATAAATGCCTAAAGTAGCCATATTTGGCTCTCTTTCTACATTGATATCCAATTTTATGGTCTTAATTAGGGTACATTATGGATCATTATTCTTGTGGTGTGAGTCCTCAACTTTTCAAGTTCCCTCTATCATCTCAACATGAATGATTGTTGTTTTGTTTACCAAGAGCACTATCATCTCCTTAGTGCATGAGATTTCTTCTGGTGGTTAGAATTTTCTAGTAGTGATCCTTCTAAGTTTCATCATCTTCCTCACTTGAGTCATTATTGAGTGTTTTTTCCTCAAAGAAGGTCATGAGTGCCATCCTTTTTTCTCCACACATGTCTTTCAAGCACTCCTCAAGGATGGTGGTGTATTCAAACATTGCCCTCCAAATTACTTACAATGGCTTGAACAATTATAAGTTATGTGAGGAAAAGGATAAGGTATACACAAACTTGTCCTTAAGGGCTTCCCAATTGGTTATCCCTTGGTACATCTCATTGACCACATACCATGATCACACCCATGTCTTTAAAGTCCTATAAAAGGTATGCACCCATAAGTTCCTTAGGGTAGTCACACCATAGTCGGTCCATTTCTCTTCACGTTGGTACACATGTACCATGGTGTTAGAGGTGATAGAGTATAGTGAGATATCCAAATTATCATTACTCTTCTTGAAAATAGTGCACATGACCACCTTTACCTATGGTCAAGTTGGCAAGTTAGACCTTTACACTGCCCAGCAATGCATCATAATGGTCCTTAAGGTGTACACAAGTGCTTCAATTCTTTATGTCTCTTTGGGGATGCATACTTTGAGTTCATTGACATACCTTTATACTAGGTTGATCCCTTCAAATTCTAGGATCACTATAAGCTTTCCTTTACTCAGGTAGAGTACCCCTCTTTCCTTTATTATCCTGACATAGGAGCCATCATTTCAAAACATGATCAGTTTGGACCTTGCTTGTCCTCACAAGCTTTGGTGCCTTTGCATGCAATAACTAACATCTATTACTAGTGGCCTCATAAGCCTATTCAACCCATAAATCATAAGTGACATTAGTGGTGTCTGAGTCTAACTACCTATCCTCCTAGGAAATCACTCCCTAATCAAAAGGATGGAAATTATTGATGCCTTACATTATGATGTTATTAATATGGTTGGTCTCATCTTCCATATCAATGATATATACATAATGGGTCCTTGGTCACATGAAAGGGGGATTACTACCCTTTCTTTTCCATTTTTTAAGGTCATGTATCACTTCTTAAAGAGCATATATGTATTGTTGGTGTAGCACCAAGGACTTCTTAGAAGTACTAGGTAGTTATCCTATTTAGCTAGCTAGATAAACTCAAAGTTAGCATGGAATTAAGTGCCCATAATATCAAAAATGGTGCCCTATAGAATTCTATTCAGCTGTTCTCAATTTTTTTTGAACATGAAAAGTACATGAAGAGAAGGCCTCAAGCCTAGCCTACCCATCTTCTCCCATGCATTATTGGTCAAGATATTGACCTCTATGCTAGTGTCGATCAACAACTTGTAGATGGACCATCCATTGATGGTGTAATTTACAAGTAACCCTTGGTCATATTATATATTCTGAGTATTCCTTAATTCATGCACATGATCCATATGCAGTACAACAACTTCAATTGTATGGGGCTTAGCAACTTCACTTGTTGGCTTTCTCCCTACATGCTCTATTAGAAAAAAACTAGTAGGGGGAGCATCCTATCCATTTATATGAGGCACAAAATCTATATTAACTGCTATACTTTAGCCTCGTAGACATCTTGCTTTCTATATAAGGTGGTAGCCTATGCTTCTAGATCTTTAGCCAGATAGAATTTTCATTGCAAAATTTTTATTACACTGATGGATTATTAAAAGACATCCTTTTGATGCATTAGGTTAGGGTAAGGCAAAACTTTTCATTTAGGTCATATGATGTACTTGGCATGGCTTGGTTTTCCATATTCTAGGTGTAGCTCTTATGCTAGCATAGTTGGTGGTTGAGTGGTGAACCCACTCCATGTGATTGTATGTACCTTGATTGGCTTTATTCATACTAACTATGCCTTTTGATCCTTTTGTATCTTTAGTCTCATGCCCAATTATCCTTTCACCCCTATCAACACCTATTTTGCCTTGGGCTAGCTTTTTATATAAGTTAAGGAATTATTCAACCACATGTGGTCCTTGATAATACCTACACATTAGATGCATTGAACAGTCATGCTAATACTGCTCAATCAAGCTATACTTGTAACATGATCATGGTGGGAATATTATTCCATCACATCTTTCACCTCATCCTATAACACCTATTTTCTTCCCATATCTAGTATTTTATTGTATATAACCATCATTTATTTGGTTATCTTGACCTCTAGATTTTATTATTGCTTACCATGCACCTATCTTCATATTTTAGTACATTCCATCAATTACTCAGTAATTAGTTGTGTTGTGAGTGTAAGTGTCACACAACTAAACTAACTAGTGCATTAAAACAAGGGGCATTTGAAAACATTATGCACCTCATGAAAAAATTCATAGCTAAGAAGCACTATGCATACATGCCTCCAAGGGTAGTTATTTCTATTATGCCCCTCTATCTTGAATTTGGTACACCACAACCTACTTTGAGCATCTTGCAATGAACTAGTAATCAACTTCTATATTTTTTAGGCCATAGATGCAATCTACACCTCCATGAATGAGCTAATTCTTATATTGGCACTCCCAACCACCTTAGCCCTAAGCATGGCTTTAAGAGATTCTTGAGGGTTTGTGAATGTTTTCATGGATAAAACCCTTATAAAAGGCACTAACAATCCTCTAATGAATAATTTCACATGTTAGGAGGGTTAAATGTCATAAGGGATATTAGAAAGGAGAGTATTGATCTAATGTGGTATAAGTATATGCTCTTTGATAATCCTTGGTTGATCTCTTTGAGCATGGAAATGCTTTGATACTCAAACTTAAGTGTATCACACTCCTTCAAGAAAGCCCCATTGAAGGTGTCATAATCCACTATAGCCTAGTTAGGATCAAATTTATTATACCAAGTATGGGTATGATCAAGAAATATTGTCACGAATTGGGTTGCCCTATGCTTGAACTAGGTTATTCCTCAAGTTTGTCATTGTAACTCACACTTGAGCACATGATTTATGGCATTCTCTATACCTTGATACTCTGGTAGGCACATGGCTATCTCATAATAGATATGGGGTTAGGGGGTAGATAGTGCATGAGGCACTTGTCATTATAGTTCTTGTCCTAGCATTGGTACTTTAAGGCCTCTAGCTACTAGGCTAGGCACTAGTCTGGTGGTTATTATTGGTGTTAAAGAAGATGATGGCATCAAACTATCAACTAGTGGCACAAGGTCGCTTCCTATGGGTTGTTACCTAGGCTACACCATTGACATTAGATAAATTAGGGTGATTTCACTCAAATTCCATCTATTCAAGCTAGTGCCTTGAGGTCTAGAGGTATCTTCACTTACCTCTTCATATGGGATAACTTATTCAATCACAAAGTTTGGGTCCAAATCTACAAAACAATCAAAGTCTACATTAATAATGAGGTTAGTAATCACTATGTACTAACTCCAATGAGTATAAATATTTTATTTTCCTTTGGGAAATTTGGCGCATGAGCTTGCACTACATTTTCAAAATAGGTAGGTACATCTGGTGCATCTCTAATGGTCAAGTTTTAAAGGGACCCCAAGCATTCACCCATCAAAAGTGGAGCTTTTTCTAAGGATTTAAGGGATTTTTCCTCTTGGTGTGACTACCATTCAAGATATCCTTCACCATGTCCTTCCCACTTGCTATAGGTCCTCACATCCCCTTCTTCCCCATCCCCTTCTTCCCCATCCCCTTATTCTCTACACATCCCCTACTTCCTTGTTTCACTTCTCATACATGAGAGGACTTTAGCCTTTCATACTCACTATTTCAAATTCATAATCTAACATCAACTTTTTGATTTCAGTGTTGATTTATTTCACAAGTACACCTCTAGGCTCATGCAAGAATTGGTACTCTACTTGTTTAGGGTAAGAGTATGTCAATATCATGAACTCAATCATGTATTTTTTTAGTGCCCTTTTCCACCATTTATCCATATATCTAGTCCAAGTGGCATATAAGTTTTCAAACCTCTCTAGGCACTCTATTTTCCACTCATGGAACTATTCATAGCTTTGGCTTATATGATTCACATAACTAGCTAGCCAGTTGTACACTTGATCTGTAGTTCACAAAATAAAACCTCATACAAGGAATCATACAACTAGTTTTGGACCCACTTCATTAGGATCTGCCCTCTACAAGTTGTATGCCTTAGTGTAAATCTATCTTCCACTCATTATAGCTAGTGTATGATGTTCTTGAGGGGGATTTGGAGAATTATCCTAGTATACCATTGCAATAACAAAATTTAAAATTTCCCAACAATATAACCAAAATGTTTTAGAAAAGTAGGCTTTTTGGTCATGGGCTTAGTCATGTGCTTACCTAGTTATCCAGGTTAGATTTAGGCTTGTTCTAATAGGGTGTAAGACTTGAATAATCCTATGTAACTCAACATTTAGCACTCAACTATGTTGGCATTAATATACATAAGGTGCAAGAATTATGTTCTCACTCAAAGCATAATGGAGAAGGGATCAAGGTCTGTGTTGGGCTTATTGTGCCATGGTGAAACTCTATTCTTTAAGGGTGTGGGTTACTATAATGATGGATATGAATTCATGGGTTTAAGCCTTAGGTTTCATATTATCTAAGGCATTTAGTCACTTGAGGACCAACTGGGTATTTGGTTAAGGGACTTAGGCATAGACTTACACTCAAGTGTGGGTATCAGTTCAAGGTGTAAGGTCTTAACCATACTTAATGAATTTACTATCATGAGCATATGTTTCATTAATAGATACAAGTATACCATGAATGATTAAATTTATAATCCTATCAGAACTTAACCATATATTCTATATAATAATACTTGTAATCAATAAACATTCAACATGTGTTCTTTATTAAATATTTTAAATAATAATGCAAATAAATCCACTAGATTTGAGCATTATCTTGACTTAAGCTTCTATATGCCAACTTGATCATATGAGAGATTGGATGTTACATAGGGGATCATTAAAATTATCTTGAACTAAGTCCTAATGCTAAATGAAACTATCCAATAGCAATTTTCTAAAGCTTCACTACTCCAGATCACCTGCTTTCTTTCACAGAACTCAGCTTCCTTTTATAGGCTTCAGAGCATCCTAAGATCATGGGGAATGGATCACACTAATTTCTAAGATAACATTAGAGGTACACATCCCACTACCTCCACTATTCTTTGTCTTTATTATTCAATTTCTATCCCATGCACCTATTTCCTAATGTTTCTTAATTTCAAAGAGTTGTTTATCTTTAATGCATAGTCATTGTCCCATGTACTCACCTCTTGATGTTTCTTAATTAAAAAAGAGTTGTTAGCCACCATCTAGCTAGTACTTATAAAATACAAAACAATAATCATCCTCCATGATTTGCCTCATGCCTATGCATTTTTTGAGTTGGCATAGATCCACTACTTAGCATGAAAAAGGGCCCAACAAGGGTAGCATGTCTAGATAGATATAGAAATAAGGCAATTAGTATGTGATCACATCAAGTCCTAATATGCATGATGTAAATAATATCAACATCTAGAGAGTAGCATTACAATCTTAGAAAGAAATTAAGACCACACACAAGAGTACTCAAAAGAAAGATAAAATTTAATGGTCCAAGGAGACTACATATAAGGGGAATGTTCAAACGCTACACAATCTAAGGAACATGGCTTATTCAAATTTCCACAAAAAATATAAGGACATGTTAAAATGTCTACATACAAAAAATTATGACGTATAAAAATGTCAAAATAGGTGAGCATAGGCACTAGGGCCACTATCAATGGAGCATATCCAAATGCTCAAACATGTAATATAATGCAAGACCATAACAATCAAGGAACACACTCAAATAAGTTAAAGGAAATAAAGCATGGAATCATAAGTAAAAACATAAGAATACCATATTAATCCCAAGATATATATGTTAGAAAAAATGTTAAGTATATAGCATATCAAGTACACTATGAAATATATAAACATGGATAAAGTCATGTGTAAGTATATAAGATCACATATGATAGTATAAAATGATCATATAATAATGTAACTTGGGTGTATTATGATCAAAGAAGTGTATTCCCATAATGTAATGATGATGTTATTAGAGGGAAAGTATAAAATATGTATGTGCATATATCATGTGCTTATGTATGCATGTATCACACTTAAAAGATGCATAAAACATGTGTGTATATAGAAACAAATGATATGTTATCTACCAACATGAAACCAATAACATAAATTCCAAGTAGCTAATAAGACATGTAAATGCTAAATATTTTTGGATTTTTGAATGTTTTATTAATATTTATGTATTTCTATATTATTTGAAAAAAAATACTATCTTATGATCTCATCCAAGGGATGATCATAGGTATCTCCCCACTCAAAACTTAGTGCAATAGACTTGTGATACCGCCAAGGATCATGTATATGTGTAATAGTTGGCAATGTATGATCTATGATACTCTATATGTGTATAATAGGACACTATGGTCTTGAAAAAATAATATAAGAAATGGGTGTTCACGTGCAAGCCATTATTGTGTGCTTTGTGGTTTCTTTAGAATAACATAAATATGAATTCTTTTTGTTGATCTAGGTATCTAAATGTGTTGTGTGGTAGTAGATGAGGATTCCATTGATTATAATGTGTATTTCTGATGCAATGATATATCAAGTAATGGTCTCGTAAGAAAGGGGATTCCTTATTTCTTACCTTTTCACAAAAGATTAACCATAGTAGGTTTGAAAATTAATTACCTGGGTATCAAATTATTTTGTTCAAGTGGATCTTCATATGGAATTTTGAAAATATAATTGCCCTATTGGCATGAATGTATTTAACTAAACCATACACTATAAAAGGTGTTGCATTTAGTGTATGTGTCATGTGTATTGACCACATGTGTTGGGACAACTTATAATGGTAAGCTAATCTCACCAAGAATCCACTATGAGGTTCCATCAAATTCTCTAACCAATTTGATTGCAGGTTGTAAATCATCATGTGTATATTTCAAATGTGTAAATAATGTCATGGTACAAACATTCTTGGTAGCACCATTATCAATCATAACATTATGTATAGTTTAGTGATCAAGATATGCTCAAATGAATAATGAATGAATATCCAAGTCATCATCCATAATTTAACTATCATTAAAATTAATATAACATCTCTAAATCATGGGAGGTGTATGTCATGTATAAGTGAACTATATGGTGGAGGAAGATGTGAACTATATGCTATTTTCACTTTTGGTTCCTTTTAAGAATGGTCTTAAAAATGGATGTTAAAGATATTATAATTTTATTGATCACTAGGTTGTGAACCTAATTCATTTTAATGATCATTAAATTTATTTATTTTTTCTTTGATAAGGTCTTGGATATTTTGCTTTTGGGTAAAAAATCTATTTGTAGAATTCTCAAGGCCTTGGTGGTAGTCATAATAAGCATTTTCATCATATCCTTAGGATAGAGTTTGAATAATATCAACCACTATAGGATGAGGGAGAGATATGAGGTGACACTCCATATTATTCATAGGTAATGAGGCTAGAAACTCGGGTAAGCATACAAATTATCTCCTTGGTGTATTGGATAAGACAAGCCAATTAAGTTATTGTGATACTTCATTAATTGAAGTAGTTGTTTCTTTTTTAGGATATTTAGGTTTAACCTTATAACTTGGTTTGATAGTGAACTTGGTATCAGATGTATTCAATGTGTTTACTACATATGTAAGTTTTTTCAATGAGATAAGTTTCATTTCACAATCACAAACAATATAGCATAAGTCATTGAAATATTTTAATTTTTTAAAAACAATGGACTCATGTAATGGGGCAAGCAAAAATTGTTTGAGGATGTTTTGAAGTTATTTATATACCATTGGATTTCTCATTTTATCCAATAGTATCTTTTACCTTAAGACATATTCATTGATAGGTTAATTGATTCCTTGTTTGAGTTCTATATTTTGGGCATATGAAACCTTTTTGGTAATGTTGATAGAGAAGTGTGTCAAGAAATTATTTTTAAGTGGTTTGAATTATTTTACTAATTTTATTGGTAAATTAAATAATTATTGGGAATTGAGGTGTCTCGACCTTGACAAGTCAAGATGCTATTCATGAAACACTACTCACAAGATACTATTCATAGTCATTATTCATGTGATGAGGTGTCAATTATGAGTTGGCAATGACTATGGAAGTGATATAGTAGGTGATTTAGGTGGTGATGTAGGTGTTGATGTGGATTTTGAGGAGTTGGAATGGCCCACATCAAAATCTACATGATGTAAGTTTATATGAGTGGAAGTGGGGCATACCACTCCACTAAGGAGACATGTTGTATTTTGTGATGCACATGATTTTGTTTTAGGTGAAAAATGATAAAGTATGGATATGGGATGAATTTATAAGTTGGAATCATGATCTTGAGTGAAATACAAGTCAAACTTTGACGGATAATCTCTTGCAAGCATGTGGAGTCACATGGGATAGTGGGGAATAAGTTACTATTACATATTAGAGGCACATGTGAGAGTGGGGCATATTTTTGGAGGCATGTGAGAGTGGAGGATGATGTGTGACAAGTGGATAATCCACTTTGGACTTATATAAGAATAAAATCTTGACACTATTCATAAATAATGATGCTATTAATGGGTGGCACATTTTTTCCTTTCTCATGAAGTTTTCTCCATTATGAATTCTTCTTTGTAACTTATATAAGTAAGAAGTGTTCTCATTTGTAATGTAATCAAGTATCAAATATTTATATAGGCTTGTGAGCTAAAGAGTTGTAAAAAGGCACTGAATCTCTGTTGAACTAGTTTCTCTCCTGTGTAGTATACTGGTGGCACTCCTATGAAGGCTTGTAATGCAAGTGTGGTGTAATATTGGTTATTTGAATAATACATTGAGCTACTTTAGAGTGTGAGTTTTTTTATCTTGAAAGGGTTTTACCCACGTAAATTAATTTCTATGGTATGTTTTTATTTTCAATTGTATGTGTTTCTTTTAATTGTGTAACAAGTATTCAAATTATTTACATATTATCCTCTATTGGTTAGTGTAAGGAATTGTTTCCATGATCTTATATTCCATTTAAGAACCACCTTAGATCTTGGACAGTTTTGGTTCTAGTTGTAGATTTATTGGATTTTTTGAGCTAATCCAGATTTGAGTGGGAGATTGTGCAAAATATATCTAGAGTCATTTTTTGTAGGAATTTTAAGATGGCAACCATATCAGGGAGAATGGAGGTTGAAAATTTTACAAGCAACAATTTTGAGATGTGGAAGATAAATATGTAAGATCTATTAATTCATTATGTTCTATGGGATGCCATTGATGAGAATGTTCAGAGACTTATCGATCCAAATGAAGCATCTAAGTATGATGTAATGGACCAAAAAGCCAAAGGTCTGATTAGATTGTGTTAGGAATATTTCTTTCTAATTAATGTCCATGAAGAGACTACATCAAAGAAGTTTTGGAAGAAACTAGGTGAGATATACCAAGCTAAGTTTCTTGTTAATAATATTTTTAGACCACATATAATAATTTAATATGTTGGTGGCTTAATTAGTATCTGTTGGTGTGAAAATAGATGAGGAAGAGAGATGTCAAATTTTGCTTTGTTCTTTGTCTGACTGATGAGAGTCTCTTGTTATGGCTATAAGAATTTCTTTTATAACCTTGAAAGTTAAGGATGTTGTAGGTTCTTTAATTTATAACAAAATGAGAAAGAAAGTTTCCATTAGTGCCAAAGAAGCCTTGCATGTTTGAGGAATATATAAAGAAAGAGGCAAGCAAAATGAGAAGCATGAAAATTTTAAATCCAAGTCTAAGGGGAGATACAAATCTCCTAGAAATCCCAAAGTGAGATGCTAGAATTCTATAAATCATGGTCACTACTGATCAGAGTGTAAAGAGGAAAAGAAGAAAAATAAGTATGATTCTAGTTCTATATATGAGAAGGAAGATAGTGATGCCTTCATTGTAACCTTGACAACCCATGCAAGTAATGATGCATGGTTAATAAATTTAGGTTCATCTTACCATTTTACTTATAATATAAATTGGTTTTCTAAGTATGAATAGTTTGATGGAGGTAATATGTACTTAGGTGATGATTCTTTTCTAAATCTTATTAGTTGTGGCAGATTTAAAATTAGATTTGCAGATGGAGGGATGAAACACTTTGATGGTGTGTTGCATATCTCTGGGCTAGCTTGTAATTTATTATCTATGAGAAAACTAATAGATGCAAGTGTGTAGGTTGTCTTTTCTAAAGTAGGTTGTACAATGGTTATAGGTGCTATGGTGATATCTAAAGGTGTCAGGATTGGCACCTTGTACAAGCTTGATGCATAAACATCTGAGTGAAATACTACTTCTCCAAAGACTAAGTCTAAGACTACTCCATTAGATAAAGAGGTAATCACTATTTATGTGGATGGTCATAGTTTTTGGGTACCTAAGGGTTATTATTCTATGGAGTTAAACTTACGTATAGAGAAGACTATGTTAGGGCACCAGAGACTTGGCCACATTGGGGAGAAAGGGTCTTAGGGCCTTGAATAATAAAAACCTTGTTGAAGGTTTGATAGATTTCAATCTTGAATTTGGTTTCTATGAACATTGTGTTTATGGTAAAAAAAAATTGTATTCAATTTTAATTGAGTTCTCATAAATCTTATGGTGTTTTTTTATCTTATTCATTCTGACATATTTAGTCTTATTAATGTTCCTTCAATTTCAAAATCTACATATTATGTCTCATTTATTGATGATTATAGTAGGACATGGGTTTATTTTCTAAATAGTAAATCTAAAGTTTCTAGTTGATTTAAAGAGTTTAAAGCAATGCTTGAGTTGTAGACTGGAAAAAAGATTAAGTGTTTGAGAACTATTAATGGTAATGAATTTATATATAATGATTTTGATACATTATATAAATATTGCGGTATAAAAATACATAAGACAACTCCATATTCACCTCAACATAATAGAGTTACAGAAATAATGAATAGGACATTGATGGAGAAGGTTAGGAGTATGATTAGTGGTGCTCAATTGTAACAAAGGTTTTAGGTTGAAGCTATAGCCACTACTTGCTACCTAATCAACAGGTCCCCTAGATCAAAACTTGTTGATAAATTGCTTATGGAGGCATGTTATATCCATAAGACTTTGTTGATACATATTAGAGTTTTTAGTTGTGAGGCATATGCACATGTGACAAAATAGAAGTGGATAAATTTGGAGAACAAAGATGTGAAATGTATCTTCATTAGTTATTATTATGGTGTGAAAGGATACAAGCTTTAGGATCCAGTAGCATAGAAGGAAATATATTCTAGAAATTTTATTTTTAGAGAGACTAAGTATTCTTCTATTACATTCCAACCAAAGAAAATAGAAAATAAATATGTGATTCAACTTCCTCCTATGCTAGAGAAAGTTGAGTCAAGGCCATGATAGAGACATCAAGTTGAGGAGAGCTTGTCAAGATATAAATATTTTGAAGAGGATGTAGATGAATAAGAATATCCACCTCAAATTTTTAAAAGGTATATAAGGCATAGACAACTACTAGAAAGGTATTCTCTTAATGATTGAATATGTATATTTTCTTTAAGTACTAACATTGATAAATTGAGATATGCAAAAAACCTTTGGGTATGAATAATGTAAAGTATTGGAAGGTTTATATAGATGAAGAAATGGTAGATTTGAATAATAATGATACATTATACCTTTTCCCATTACCTGAAGGATGTATGATTTTTGGATGCAAATGGGTGTTCAAGAAAAAGATTGGTTTAGATGGCAATGTTAAAATGTACAAAGCTTGATTGTTTTCAAAAGGTGACTCTTAGGTTAAGGGTATTAATTATGGTGAGATATTTTCTCCTATTGATAAAATAACATCCATTATATTATTTATTTCTATTAAAACAACTTATGAATTAGATATTGAGAAAATAAATGTGAAGACAACTTTCCTTCATGGTGGTTTATAGGAGGAGTTTTATATAACACAGCTAGAGCACTACATGGTGAATGGTAAAATAAATTTGGTTTGAAAATTAAAGAAATATTTGTATGGTCTCAAGAAGAGTCCTAGGATGTGGTACCAAAAATTTGATACATAAAAATTGAGTTTGACATTTGATCGATCTAAATCTAATCATTATGTTTATTATAAACTAATGGTGATCATTTCCTGGTTATTTTCTTATACATTGATGATATGTTGTTTGTTAGAAATGGGAAAGTTTTGTTTTCATATTTTAAATCTCAAATTTTAGAAAAATTTGAGATGAAATATCTTGGTGCTACGAAACACATTATTGGGATGGATATTAGAAGAGAGAGACAAAAAAAATTATGGTTTGTCTAGATTAAGTATGTGAATTTAATTTTACATAGATTTAACATGAATGATTATAGACCATTATGTGTTTATTTCTTCATTAAAATGAATTTATATGTATAAAAATGTCCTACATCCCAATCATATATGTAAGACATAATTAGAATGGCTTACTAAAGTGCAGTTGGAAGTCTGATGTATGCTATGGTCTATAATAGACTAGACATTACCCAACTACTGGGAGTTTTTTCCCATTATATGTTTAATCCTAGTAGATTTCATTGGGATTAAATTAAAATGGTATTCATATATTTGTGTTGTACCTTAGAATATTCCTTATGTTATCATGGTAATAATATTAGAGATAGACATACTCTTGACATTTTTGGTTATGTGGATTCAGATTGGGTAGGTGATGTTGATAACAAAAGATCCACCAGTGCTAATGTGTTACTTTGTTTGGTGGTGAAATAAGTTGATTGAGTAAGAGATAGGTTTTGGTCATTTTTTACACTACATAGGTAGAGTATATAGAAGATACTCATGCTTATAAATAATCCATTTGGATTAAGAGACTGTGTTTAGATATTGGGTTGAAATGTAGTGCAGTGATAGTTTACTATGATAGTTATAGTGTTATTTGCCTAGAAAAGAACCCAAATTTTAATGCAATACCAAACATATTGATGTATAATATCATTTTGTGAGAGACATTTTCAAGTATGGTAGGATGAAGCTAATAAAGGTAGAGGCTTTGATGAATATTATAGATTTATTGACTAATCCAATGAACACATAAGTTCATATGGTGTTCAAAGTCTATGGGCATCTTGGCCCCTAATAGTTGAGTTCATGTTGGTATGGTTACTTTGGGTCTTGAAAGGTAATATAAAAGTGGGAGAATGTTAGGAATTTAGGTGTCTCAACCTTGACAAGTTAGGACACTATTCACAAAATACTATTCATGAGATACTATTCATAATCACTATTCATGTGATGAGGTGGTAGTGGTGAGTTGACAATGAATTTGTAGTTTATGTGGTAGGTGATGTAGGTTTTAATGTGTTTTTTGATGAGCTGGCATGGCCCATGAAGGAATCTACATGATGTAAGTACATGTGAGTGGAAGTGGGGCATACCACTCCACTAAGGATATATGTTTTTATCTTTTGTGATGCACATGATTTTTATTTAGGTGAAAAATGACAAATAATGGATATGGGGTACATTTTAAAGTTGGCCTCATGATCTTGAGTGAAGGAGAAGTCAAAAGCTGATGGAGAATCACTTGGAAGCATGTGGAGTCACATGGGATAGTGGGGAATAAGTTACTATTCTATATTTGAGGTACATGTGAGAGTGGGGCACAATTTTGGAGGCATATGAGAGTGGGGGATGATGTGTCACAAGTAGAAGATCCATTTTTTATTCTTACACAAGACTACAAGCTTCACACTATTCATAAATAGTGATGCCACTAAAGGGTGGCATATTTTTACCTTGCCCATGAAGTTTTCTCGATTATGCATTCTTCTTTGTAAATTATATAAGAAGTGTTTTCCTTTGCAATCTAATCAAGTATCTAAGCTTTGTATAAACTTGTAAGATACATATTTTTGTAAAGGAACTAAAGCTCTTGTGAACCAGTTTCTCTCCTATGTAGTAAACTAGTAGTGCTCATGTGCAGGCTTCCTCTGCAAGTGTGTAGTAATATTGGTGATTTGAATAATACATTGAGCTATTTTGGAGTGTGGATTTTTCTCACAAAATGGTTTTACACATGTAAATCACTTATTATGGTATGTTTTTATTTTTAGCTGTATGTGTTTCTTTTAATAATGTAAAAAGTATTCAAATTATTTGCATATTCTCCTCTTTGGGTTAGTGTAAGGAATTATTTTTGTGATCTCGTATTCCTTTCAAAAACCACCTTAGATCATAGTCCTTAAGGATCCTTTGAAATATTTTAGTCAAAATTTTATCATTGGAGGCATGATCAAGGCATGCCAAATAAAAATATTGAAGATGTTGTTCAGGATCACCCTTTCCATCATAAAATGGGAACTTATGTGAAATAAAACAAGTTGGTAAGGGGTGAAAAAATATTTTAGGTGTAATAGGTTTATGCAAAACTTCTTATAAATCAATAACATAAGGTGATTTCATAGAATGATTTTCAATATTTATAACCTTATCTTGCAAAAGTTTTATAGTTTGGACAAGATCTTGCACATTTTGATCACTAAGGTTTGGATTTTAAGAAGTTACCAAAGCAAGTGCACCCATAGTTTGAGTTTATATATGCATGGAAATAAATATTTGGGTTGATGGGTTAATGTTTCCCATGTAGGATGCAAAAATATTAATATTTGTTTTAGGTAAAGATGTTGTAAATACATAACTTGTGATCCCATTAAAAGTATGAAATGATGGTGTGCTCAATGGGATGGTTATTGCTATAGAATCAATTGTAGTACCACCTAATTATTCACCGTCACTAGGTGAGGAAACCTTATCTATAATTTTATTAATGATTTAATATCTTGTAACATACAAAAATTCATCCATTAAACCATTGTTTTTTTTGATAAAGTAAGGTGGTAGACCAGGGGTTGAACCCTTACAGAGCAGAGAAGACAAGAAGGCAATCAAACAAAATATGCCTTCAAAGAAGAAACAGAACTAGCAGAGTACCAACATACACAACAAACAAAATGAAATAATAAATGAAAAGATGAGATTCAGAGAGATCTCTCCTTACATAACCATTGACTTGAGAAGGTCATTCAGTTTCTCAGTATTCTCTGCATTGATAGTAGGCACAGTATTGCCCAATTCCTTGAGCATAGACATGTTCAGGAGAATAGAATTCTAGATCCCTGTGATGAAGTTCTACTCCATCTTCTGAATGTGATCCTTTAGGGCATAAATTTCATCTTTCAAACCAATCTCATTCTCAATTTCCTCATCAGCTTCCTCCACATACATTTTTCCTTTTTTTTCAGCATTTTCTACAATGTCAGCACCATCCTCCGTAGTAGCCTCAAATTCCATAGTCTCTTACTTCCCTTTAGTATCCTCAAATATTTCCTAAACTTCTAATTCCTTAGACTCTTCCTCCTAGGTGGCTTCCTCTAAGGCACTCTCCAAATAGTCAATAAGCCTAGCCTTAGGAGTGGGTTTTCCAGCAATCTGCCCCGACCATCAAACTCTGGAGGAGAACCCCTCCTTATTAACCTTAGAAGACATATAGGATTTACCACCTTAACCCCTAGTGGTCCTACCAAGATTTTTATGGGTCCCCATAGTTGTCCCCCAATATTCTCTTCCTTTGCATAAAACTTCCTTTTCTTGCCTTTCTTGCTCACAAAGGAGCCAGAGGTGTCAACTGGGGTTTCCTCTAGAGTTGAGAAGGAGACTTCTTTAGTTTTGGTAGAAATAGGGGAAAGATAGGGCTCATCAATAGCATCACCACCCAAAGGATTAGAAGGCATATCCCCACTATCAATTTTGATATTCTTGGATGGCTCAAGGACATGGTGAAAATTATACAAACATAAAATGAGACCCTAATGTAAGGGGATAAGATTCATATCCAATTTTTTTACTATTTTTTCTCTCACCCTAAGGACAAAATGTTCTAGGGAAGCCTAAAGTAATTATAGAACCTAGTAAATTGTCCTTCGAGCGTGAAGTACTTCATGAGGATGAAGCACACTCTGTCCCATGGCTTATATACTCGAATCCTCCTTGATGGAAAACTGATGAGAGCATTATGCCTAAATTACTCGGACCTCACCTATTTAACCAAGACCTCACAAATTACTCGGACAAGTTTTCATCAAACCCATTGAGCCTTTCTAGGTATGGGCTAATCCCCCCTTCTTTATAGTAATGCCAAACCAATAGATTATCTTTGAAATCATAGTAGGAGATTGGTTCTATTCAAATTTTGTCTCCCCCCATTTTGGATTTACAGACTAAACCCATAGAGTTCCCAATTTTAACCTTCATAGTTGAAGTGTTTACAAACCCTTGCTCCTAGCTATGCATAATGATAATGTGATGGCTCATAATTAAAAATATCATGCAAAGATGATGTTTGTTCCTCCCATGCTTGAAAATCATTTCCCGGTGATCTCCATAATGAAACCTGCATGCCTTAACACCTTGATATAATAAATCATGAATGATTATCAAAAGAGTACAATAGTTATCAAGTTCTGAGATCCATGTCAGCACCCTCCAAATGGACCACCTAAGAGAGCTATCCTTCTCATAATTTTGAATCATCTTTGACAAGTCATTACCTTTTGAATAATATCCCTAATGTTTAAAGGAATATGAACTACTTGGCACCAACATCACCAATTTGAAAATTGTTGTCTGAGATTGGCATAGGCATTAGCAACACTATTTCCCTCTCTATAAATATGTGAAATATCCACTCTAGAAAACTTTTGCAAAAGAAATTGGATATCCCTAATGATATCTTTTAGCTTAATTCCCACATTTGATGCTTTATTAACTGCATCAATGACCATTTTAGAATCTCCATGTATACTCAAGTTCCTTATACCTAGGGATATAGCTAATTTAAAACCCCATAAGAGGGCCATTGCTTCAGCATAGTTATTGCTCTGGAAGCCTATTCCACTAGCATAGACAGTAATCATCCATCCTTTATCATTTCTTATAATTCCTCTTCCACTGGCTTTACTATCAGACTTGGAGGCTCCATCAAAGTTAAGTTTCATCTAGTTGGGCTTTGGGGGAATCCATTTAGTATTGAGTCTCTATAGAATTTTGGAATTATTATAATCAGGGATATGGTTTATAACCTTCCATTTAGCTGCAATTTGATTTTCTACTTGAGTTAGGGGTTTCTCTATAGAATGAATATGGGCAGTGGTGACACTTTCCATAAGAGTCTTAACAAAATAATGAAACACCTGAGATACATTTCTAGCAGTGTCCCTGAAAATTCTATGGTTGCACTCTTTCCATAAGATCCAACTCAAACAGGGTAGAGTTTGAATCCATAATTCCATGAGCCAGGGATGGGTAAAGGTAGGATTCTAGCTGATGATTACTTCCTTAAAGTCAGAGTTATAGACCCATTCAATACCAAATTTATTTAGAATTATGCCCCATAATTCTCAGGCAAAATCACAGTGAATGAAAAGGTGTGAAACTGTTTCCTCTTTTGAATGACACAAATAACATTTGTTAACCAGGGTAAACCCTCTCTTTTGAAGTTTATCCTGTGTTAAGATTTTTTTATGAGCAGTAGCCCACCAAAACATGTTAATTTTTGGTATAAGTTTATAATTCCAAACCTTTTTCCACAACTCTTTATTCTGAGCCTCAGGAATCAGCAATTGATAAGCAGACTTGATAGAAAACCATCCATTCTTATCTAGCCACTAGTACTGTTCATCTTCATGGGGGAAGAGAGGGATTCTTGTCCCTTGAATCAACTTCTGAATCTCTAGAACTCTAGGGAAGAGCTCAAGCCGATGACCACAGCAATCCAATAGATTTTTCTAGCTCCTCATGCCATTGTTATTATCCATGTAATCACTGAATCTATCTCTAAAAAATTGAGTAGTAATGTTAGCAATCTCTCCATAGTTTCCTTGTGTGATGACATCCTTGTCCTTTAACCAAATGTCATCCTAGAATTTAATATGCCAATCATTTCCTAGTTTCCATCTAATTCCTTGCTTAAGAAGGCTTCTATTTTTTAGCATTTTATTCCATATCATAGATCCCTGGGGTAACCCCATCTGTTGAAGAAAGTTGGAACCATCAGTGCTATGCATATATTTGGCATACATTATTTCCCCCCAATCATTATTTTTATGAATTAGACTCCAAATAATTGTTGAGAGAAGGGCTTTGTTTATGTTCCTGATAGACCTAATATTGATGCCACCATGAGATTTCAGAAGACACACTTTTTCCCATCTAACTAAAGACATTCTCTTTTTATCTTCCAGTCCCGTCCATAAGAATTTTCTTTGAATCTGTTCCAATTTGTTAGCAAAATATGTAGGAATTTTAAAGAGAGATAGGAAGTAGGTAGGAATCCCTTGAAGAGATGCCCGAAGAAGCTATAGTTTTCCAGCACTACTGAGAAGTTTCCCTTTCCAACCAAGAAGTTTCTTCTGAGTTCTTTCTAGAATTCCATTCCAAAAACCAGGAGATACCTCTTTGACCATGAGGGGAAGACCCAGATAGGTAGCTAGTAGGACAGCTTCAACACATTCAAGTATGTCAATGATTATTTGTCTAAGGTCATTAGGAGTATTGAAGAAGTACACATTTCTTTTTTAGAGATTTATGCTTTGCCCAGACTCTATGGCATAATTATTTAAAATATTTTTCCATCTCCTAGCTTCAATCACCGAGGAGATGCTAAAATATTAAACCATTGATGTTATTAATATGAGTAACTAACACTTCTTTATCTTCCATTTGAAAATAAGTTTTTAATAAAAATTTTCCATTACTTATTAATAAATATTTAAATTTGAGACATATTACATCAATCTAAAAATAGGAAACCGTAATCCAAATTTGGTTTTCACAAAATGTTTAAACCCTAAATTTGATGGTATAATGGTACACTATAGTTAATAACATAAAAATGAATAAATACAAGGGTGATAAAAAATCCTATAGTAGGTCAATTGATTTTTAAACTTAGGTAAAAAAATATTCTAAATTTATAATACTAATGTATTCCAAAAATATAAATTACAACTATCGATTGATAATGTAATAAATTAAGAATAAGAGTACATAATAATGACTAGATCTAGATGTGACAAGCTCACAAGAATAGGTTGAAATAGGTTAGAATTGAACTGCATCCAAAATTTAGAATGAATGAAGGTTGATATTAAATATATACTAGTGCATTTGTAAAATATATTGCATTAAATCACTTAAGCCAACTACTAGGATATGTTTCAATTATAAGTTAGATGACTTTTGGGCACTATAAACTTATTTTGAAAAGGGACAATAGCATTGATGTAGTCATCTAATTGAGATGCAAGTGTAGAGGAAGCTATAAAATAGGTACAAGTCCAAAAATTATAAAGAAGAATAATTGTTATGTTTATACAATTTTACATAGTATAAAAGGCCTACTCATCAGAACAATAGTGGTTGGACTAATAAATAAGTAATTTAAGCACAAGAGATAGTAAATTCAAGGCTTTTGGCTCATAGCGGGAAGAGCTTAAAACTGAAAGGTATAGCCATGATAGGTATTTTACAAGTGTATAATACTAAGGTGCTATATAATTTAGATTTAGTGTCTAAAAAAATAAACTAGTAGGGTTTCAAATAAATAGAGAGCATAATTTGGATTTCCACCATTCAATCAACAAAAAATGTGTTATTTTGAAAGTATGACTAAATAATATAAGTCTTTATTCTCAAAAAATAGAAACTAAACTACTTAGTTCTTTTCTTCACTATTTTTAATAATAAACATGCTCAAAAACTCATTAATAATATGCATTTCAAAACATAACCTAGAATATATATTTTCTTAAAGGTCGAAATAAATTTTTATGAGACATTTTACCATAGAAATAAATAATTTTCATCAAAAATATGACCCAAACTAATTTTTTTATTACTCATTAAACTGACAACCAAGAAATGTGTCAATTTATATTATGTTTTAATAAATAAAAATCAGAGTATGCATGCATGAAACCTCCAATTTAATCACAAATCCAATTTAACCTTAAATGTTGTAGACTAAATTAGACATGACTTTTCCACACCACAAGCTCATATAAATAATGTGTTTAACCCTAAAAATATAGATATGGGGGATCTAGGGTTAAAAATATAGATATGAATAAGCACAAGGATGATAAACAAATCTATAGTAGGCTAGTTAGTTTTAAAACTTAGATAAAACATATACTAAATTTATTATGCTTAGATATGATAAAAATGGGAAGTAAAACTATGTTAGATATTACAATGATAATGAAAACAAGGTGCTTAGATAATTATAATGATATATATTGAAATAATAATGAAAATAAGGTACTTAATTGATTCTAATGTTAATACAAACCTAGATCTAGAATAAGTAGGAAACAAACTGAAAGAGTCTTCTGAAACAATCACCAAATTCTAGCTTCAATGACTCTATAGCCTCAAACACTTACACTAGCATATGATGATTGCATCAATTCTAGTGTTGGATTTGGACATAGGTGTCATGTATAAAATACCTATCAGAACATCTTGTGACCACTTGGATGCTTCTAGGATTTTCATTGCCTTCACTCTAGTGCATTCAGATCTAGGCTATAGCTCCTTGTCAAATAACCAAACCCTAGTTTTTCCTCCTCATAGTGGTTATGGGAAAAATGGGTTAGTGGGAACATGGTGTCTATTTTCCCTAAACACCCCCTAATAAATTATCATTGCCTACATAGATAATACTCTAAAGAGGGCCTCAAAATTATGTAGTGATCCTCTACATGCTAGATTGTGTGTGAATCATGCAATATGATAAGTACAATAGTGACCTATCTTCTAACTTAGAAAATCAAGATCTTGAGTTTATCCTTCTATAATTTAGACTTGTGCATGTATTATCCCTATGTATAATATATAAATAAGATAAAATAGAGAAGTTTTTTTAATCAAGTGCTTGATTGAATGCTTTTATAAGTTTCCTTGGTTTGTGTTAGGTATAAGTTCATAATGAATGAAGTTTGATATTATATTTATAATAATCCCTTTGGATAATAACTCACTAAATCACTTGGATGACAATTATTATATGTTTCATTTTCAAATTAGATGACTTTAGGACACTAGGCACTTGTGTCTAAGGACACCTACATCGATGCATGTATCTATCTAGGATGCAAGTGTCCAGGGGAAAATAAATTAGGTACATGATCATAACTTATAGAGGTATAAAATAAATAGGTTTTAATAATTCTAGGAAATATAAAAGAACTGGGTCATCAATATAATATGGGTCAGACTAAGAGATAGGATAATGGGCACAAGAGAGATTAGATGTGAGACTTGTGTAAAAAGGAAAGGTCTAGAACTAAGAGTAAAAACCAAGGTCTAAGTTTTCCATGTGTGCAAGGACAAGGTGTTATATAATTCATAAATAGTGTCGACATTTGACCCCCTTTTAATCTAGTAATGAAATTGCTAGTTTAAAAGAAAGGAATACATACCTATGTGTGTATAAAACACCTTACCTTTACTTGAGTCCAAATTGAGTGTTTGTTGGTGACTATCCTAAAAACAAGATCATGTTATAGTATATAATCATTGCACATAATCTAAAATTGAAATTACTAAAATGACTTGAAATTAAAAGAGTAAGCTAAAGGAGTACACATGTATTGATGCAACCATCTTTCCTATTGATAACTTGATTTGAAAGATGTATCATTATGAATCATTAAAACTAAGATTAGGAAAAATATATAAGTTTGGAAAGTGCATATATCTAATGAGATAGATAGATAGATAAATATAAGAGGGCCCATGCACACAGCCTTAGAGAAAAGATGAAATGCCACTTGGAAAATTAAAATTAACTCAACCATGCAGCTCAATCATACTTATAAATTGGTGAATATGAGTAAACCAATTCAATTCACACCATCAAATTGGTGAGGCTAGATGACATAATCAAGTTCAACTTGAAAATTTGGCAAGATTGAGTGAATTAATCATCTTAACTATGCCAAAAGGTGAACTAAATACTATAGTATATTAGCTCAATATAATTTGAAAAAGTCCAACTTGGTGGGTGGTGACATCCCTTGAAGTATTCTTAATCTAAATTTGATTTGATTTTGTAATATTAGGTACACATTGCATATTATATACACCTTAGATATGTCTCACTATAAAACTATGTATAATAAAGATATCAATGTATAGAATTCTACCATAAATGTGAATTTGAATCATGTAATTATGTGTTTTAGCCAATTCATAAACTATGTAAGTATAAAGGACATGATTTCAAAGCATGCCCCCACTATATATGGAGAAATGTGAAAAATGATATAAGTGCAAATGTGGAGAACATGTTTCTAAAACATACCCCCACTATATATATGAAAATGTGAATGTGTGGAATCAATGCCTCTATGACATTCCCCCACTTTGAGGTGAGGGAAGAATAAAAACTAGTAGTTACCTCACCTAAAAAATATTATAATACCCTATAACTGTGAAAGAAGCATGCATCGTATAAGATAATATGTCTAGGTAAATGTGTCATTAAAGTGAATAGAGTGTGATCACATAAAGACATAAGATGTATGGTAAATATAATGGAAACATATAGATAGTAACAATATAATCTCAAAAATCAAATTGAGAAAACACATAAGATCGATCAAAGTCAAGTCAAAAGGTAATGGTCTAAGGAGATTGCAAACAAGGGGCATGTTCAAATGCCACACAATTGAATGGACATGCCTTAGTCAAATGTCTACAAAGGTAATAATGAAATATTCAAATGTCCATATAATAGGAAATGACATATTAAATGTCAAAAAAGTAAATAAAAGGCACAAGGACTACAAATAATGGAGCATATTGAAATTATCAACAAATAAGACAATATCAAGGCAAGACACTCAAGTAAGTGTCTAAAAAGAATCACAAGAAACTAGCATAAACATATCTTAGTATCCCATGGATCTAATGTGTTAGTAAAAAATGTCAATTACATAGGATATCCAATACACTATAAAACATATAATCATGGATAAAGGCAAACATGATAATGTAAAGTGATCATTAAATGATGTAACCTTTAAGTATTTTGATTATAGAGGTGGATGCCCCCCAATATCTTGGTGATGTGGGAATTGGGAAATCCTATCATCCATAATTGTATAAATCATGTGTGTGTGTGTGTGTGCGTGCGTGGTGCATGTGCATGTGCACGTGCGTGCATCCGTGTGTGTGTGTGTGTGCGTATGTGTGTGCATGTGTGTGTGTGTGTGTGTGTGTGTGTGTGTGTGTGTGTGTGTGTGTGTGTGTGTGTGTGTGTGTGTGTGTGTGTGTGTGTGTGTGTGTGTGTGTGTGTGTGTGTGTGTGTGTGTGTCTATATCACACTAAAATAGAAACATGAAACAAATGTACGTAAAATTAAATGATAGGCTATCTATCAACATGGAACTAATACATAGATACCAAGGAACTATTAAAATATTTAAATGCCAAAAATATTTTTGGATTTTAGATTTTTATGATTTTTTGGTATTTTTGGAATGTTGAAAGAATTTTTAATCAAGGAATTCCTTATCATCATAAGGTATGGGGCCATTTATAATTTTTTTCAAGCTTTATTTATTTCGATGCATTTCCATCTCTTCAATAATTATGTCTAAAGTTTTACCTAAATCTAATGGTGCAAGAAAATAACCATACCCATCATGTTGTATGCAAATTTCTATATCCATATCAAGAAAAGTAACACATATATTTGTAGTATGTAACTTAGCATTCCACTTGACTAGCCATTTTTTCCAAACATTAGTTTCAAATGTGGTTCATGGTCTAATATCCATATGGTCAAAGTTTCTACATATGGGCCACAAGCAATAGGTAATCTAATGTATCCTCGATATTTTGGAATCAATGGAGATTATATTAGTTAATCTTTAGTATGTCCTAATTATGTGAGAAATGTGGTGCCACAAGTTATATCCTACTTTATACTATCAAACTAGAGATGGTGGCAATAAATGCCATCACTATTAGTAGTAATAGTTAAATCTTCATGTTTTGGTCACTTTGAGAGATAGTTCTCTTCTAAAAGATAAGAAGGATTTTACCTTTTTCTCATGTAAAAAATAAAGTGTATGCATCCCTCATTATTATATATTTTGAATTGGGTTATTCAAATCCTCACATTTATTGGTATCATGTCCAATGATCCGATGATAATTACAATATAGTACTCCCACTATAAGTAGAAGTATATTGCTTGATTTGTGTCTGGTAGAAGGTAAATAAAAATATTATGTTTAAATAACATATATAATACATTATCTATACTATCATGTTGTGTTATGATCTATAAAGTCTATTGTGAACCTTTTTGAGAAGAATCCACATTGTTCACATGATGTAATTGCATTTTACCCTTATATGGTTGAATTAATATTTTTAACCAAGGGAGATGTATGGAATAACAAACATTTACATGTTCATCTTCTATTTTTCTTTTTCCCTTATCTATATTAATTTTTTTATTTTTTGAAAGTGGATTTAGTTCATATGTACCAAGAGTTTTAGGTTAAACTAAGTTGTGTGAAAGGTGATTAATTGGATGAAGTTTTACTTTTTCCATTTTCTCATATGTCATAACATAAGTGGTGTCATCATCACTGTCATAGTAATTCAAAACATGGCCATATTTTTTATCAATATTGACCAATAAAGGAAGCTCAAATGTTAGGGGATCTTGTAATTTTATTGGCTTTTTTGGTAATGATCATTTTTCTTTATGTGCATGTATGTTTACCTTAGTATTTAGTTCCTTATTTGTATTTGGGGATGAAGGATCCATTGTATAGTAGTTGAAACCATTGTTGGTCCCAATGTCACATCTAATGTGATTTGACCAATCAAAGGGATATCTCAATTATCAAACCATTTAATATACATAACCATTTTTTGAATAAGATTGGTTCCAGTAATCATGGTGGTTAGGAAGTTTATACTAAAAATATTTAAGCCTGATCCATTATCAATGGACACCCTTTTGATTCCCTTATTATTCATAGTCACTTATATGAACAAAGTCAAATATTGGTAAATAATATATTTGGATGGTAAATTTATTTGATCAAAATTAATAATCTTTGCATTATTCTTAAAATATTTCATGATGTCCATAAAATAAGCAAGTTCAATATTACTTGGCACTTGGGTATCACTTAATGCCTCATATATGATATCCTTGTAAATAGTGGATTGATTTAGAAGCTCAAAGATTGAAAATTTATAATGTTTATTGTTTAATTTTTAAACAAATTCATACCCCTTAGATTTTATCACAAGCTTAGGCTTAGGAGGCACCTGTTGTATATTAAGAGGTGAAGGATTATATTGGGCAACCTTACCTCTTCAAGTATCAAAAACATAGACCATGGGATATGTTATAGCCTAAAATTTCACCCTATATAATTTTAATAAAACTTATCAATTTTAGGATAAGATAGAACAATCTCTCTTCATAGACAAGCCACTATAAGAGATAGATCTCTAGGTTTGGAAGGGCTAGCTCCCTTGATTTATCTTCTAGGCTCACACTATACTAGACTAATCATTATTTGAGGTGAAAAGGTAATAATGAGACATAAAATAAACCTATGATAATTATTTTAAACACCAAATATAAATACACACAACACACTTGCATCTACACTAAGAAAAGTGACTACTAAAACTGACCATAATTTTATGTCCTTATAGCATAAGTATTTCTCATAGAGGCAAATTCTTATGCACATCTATAGGTGGGTGAAAATAAGTTCTGATTAAGGACTATTATCCCATTCACTTTTCAAGACACACTTAATAAATAATACACTTTATGAAACCTATTAGAAGAGATATCACTCACACAAACTTGCAAGAGCAGAAATGAAAGCAATGAGAGCATATTCATCACTTCTCAACCACACAAATTGTTTAACACACTTAGAAAAGATATTTAAAATATTGAATCAAATTTAGGAAACTTTATTCAAATTAAAACTAAGTATAAAAACTATCAAGGCTTTACCATACCAATTGTGGGTCTATTACAAAGCCAACAAGGCTTGAATATATAGAGCATATGAGAAGAGAGAGAAAAAGTGAAGCTCAAGGGTCACAAATCCAAGTGTAAAACTATGAGAACTAGTTAAAATTCCATGGAATGAATTATAAAATAATCTATGAATTTTTATGAACATGTGTCAATATGAAATAGAGCACCATCCTCAAGTTGGCATATAACTCTTCATTATCTTACTTCGAAACTACCTTCATGATGGTGAGGGGTTAACTTTATTGTCTAAAAATTACATAACATGCCTTGAAATATGTCATAAAACATGATAAGGTGTATAATATGTTATTTTAGGTCATCTATGCCTCCCCAACTGATGCACTTATCCTTGTTACTTAACATTAACTGCATATAGTCATTCATTAGCACCTCTAGGCTTGTTTTCACACTTGTCACTTGAGTGACCTAAAATTATTTATGAAGATACATTATAGAGGTGTTATGAAATTTTTAAAATCTTCTTTTTCCTATAGTCTATCAAATAGATCTTAATAGATTCAAAGCCACATATCTCACTATCTCACTAGACAATAACATTGCCTTCTCACTATCTATTAAGACTACTTCAAATGGATGATATAAAAAAGGAATATTCTTGCACAACCATGGTGATAAATGATTTAAATTAGTTATAAAAAGTATCTAAATACTTCCCAAAATTATATTAACTTGTCTATTCTCATATGTACTTGTAGCACACTTCAAATCCTACAAAAGATAGAGAGCTTAACCTATTCATACAAGTGATGGTATGGAAAAAGTGGATGTAAATAGGAATGAAAGAGTGATAAGTATGTATAAAATACCTTTTAGAAAATTTTACCATATTTTAATTCATGACTTTACATATCTTCTCCATTAGGTTTGCATAAGAGTTCTAGGAGGGTTTTTGGTTTCCTGGATTGTTAACAATTATTCATAAAATCTTGACATCTAACCTTATAACCAATTTCAAAAATTTGGAGTATAATACCCCCTTTAACTATCCCAAAGTGTTTTAGGTCTCATACACATTTTTCATATAGATGTGAGCACAAGAAAAGGCCTCTTGAGATCTTGATTATGTTCTAAGTAGGTCTTAGGTAGTTTTGGATCAAAATGACCAATTATATGATGTTATCTACAAAAAAATGGTTATAATTCATCTTAAACTTTCCCCTAAAGGTCATAAAAATGAATGGAAGGAATTCATGGTCGTCCAGATGAGTTTAGGCCCTTATAGGGTTTAGGCCTAGTTATAGGCCTAATAGGCCTAATTGTACTTTTTATGTGATTGAACCTTATGAGGGTTTTTATTTAATATAAGTCCTTTTATATATTTTTCACTTTTATTCCAAGCTTATACAACTTTCACAATCATGTAAAATTATCACCTTCATCCATTTCACTCTTCACATATCAAACCTACAGGTTGGGTTGCCTAAGGAGTGCCCTCTATCTGAGATAAAATAAAGGTTATCTCCCCTATTCACCTAACCATAGTGAAAATATTTAGGGATATATTTAGTCAATTTTATTATCTAAACAGATTTTTAAAACCTAATAATGACTTTAGGACCTTCAAACATCAAATTTCACAAGACTAGCTTATTAATTCCTATGACTATGTATATTGTTCTTAGTAGACTATAGGTTAGGGTTCAAATCCTATTATTAATCTATTTATACCTATGATAATCACATAAAATGTGAGTTTTTCATTTTTATATTTATTCTTTACATTATCATTCAATTTACTTGTTTCAACTTTTCCAAACTTGCATTCTCCCTTTGCCAGGTTGGTTTGCTACTTTAGTTAGTTTGTAGGTGTCACCTTAGGAGAAATTATGAGACCCCTATATGTATTAATTTCTATCTAAGTACTAAATTTTATTACATTTATTTCATTTTATATCATTGAGTCATCACAATTCTAAATGAAAATTTATGCCTATAGACCATACTTCTTATCTCTCACCATCAACACAATATGGGTCTATAGTCAAACTGTATATGCTTATTTTGAGTAATCATGGGATTCATATAGGTGTTGTTTTAGGTCTAACTATTATATCTACATCATTTAATATTTATTCAAGTCACTAGGATCATATTCAAACTTTAATTTAATTTCCTCTACATTGAAATCATGTTCTCATCCATGTACTATACATAGACCATAGGTTTGTAGTTAAACTGTAGATGTTACCTTTAGAGGAGCTATGAGATTTCTGTAGGTGGACATTTTCCTCTTTGATGATCATATATTTATGTCTCTTCCATCCATTATATATACCACACTTGAATAAACTCATTGATGCTTCTATACCATACCTTCATATTATTATCATCAATGAGCTTGTTGTTACTTGTAGGTTGTAGGTTTAAGTGGCCTTTTGACATTATGGCTCATTGAGTGTCTACATTAGAAACCTATTTAAATTGGGATCTCATTCAACCCTCATTATCTTTGACTTAACAACTTCATTTCATGTTTAAGAGTAACATCTCCATCTAGGATGTAAGAATGAATTGGTTAGACTTACCTAGACCTCATCGACTCATACTTATAGGTGATATTTTATAAGAGAAAAAATTCATTTGAAGAAAATAAGGTAAGCTTAGCTCATTTGCAACTTTTATCAACTTTGGTTGACAATAATTTTTGAATGGACTATTGAATCAATAGTATGAGCCATAAACAACTTGAGAACTTCCATTCAAGTCATAGAAATGTGCATAAGTTTTTTCTTAGAGTTTGGGTAGCCTTATAGTTGTCTGTACATGCCTATCTATCTTATTTGTACTAAGAGTAAACTAGTTGACCTATTTGACCTTGCTTAGGGGAGAGATGAGGAAGATGGATCAAATTCTACAAAATTTGAAATTTCAAAATCTTCTAAAGCATGTAAAAGACTTGTGGGGTCCTGTAGAAATCCTCTTGAATCTTCCCACATGCCAAGTGGTTGTCCTTATCTGTAATACTACCTATAACTACCTATTTTTTAATTATCTACTTGAATCCACATTCAACCTACATTTCTTTAGTTTCAAACTAATTTATAACACTCAACTGACACCTTGGATGTTAGAGTACACTTTGACATTTATCTTTTCATGAAAATTATGTAAAACTTCCCCTAAAAATATTAAAAGGTGACCTAAAGGAAAATTAGGACAATGACATACATGACAAAAGTGAAACATATTAAGTGACCCTAAACATAACCATTTGACCATTTTATGACCTATCAAGACCATATGGGAAGTTTAAATATATAGGGGGTTGACTAAATTTTACCAAGGGTCAAATTTGGTCAACATTTTGGTGATTTCCTAGGGGTAGTAAACCTTCTATGTTAAGGATCAGTTACCTTCTCCTATCCTTGGGTAATTTAGTCACCTATACACTATTCTTGACATTAATAAGCCTTTGAAGGGACAAAAAACACACCACATATAAATAAAAAACAAGCAACAAGATAAGAAATAAAACTCACACCTATATTCTCAAGAACACTTAGGGAAAACACAAACCAATTGAAAGAAAACACACATATCTATTGACGCAGTGGATTGCACCTATGGCAGAAGGCCGAGCTCTTGCCTTCCACACACAACAATGGAAACTCCCCTCTCACCTGTGGGACTGATGAAGCTAGAGGAGAGAGTCTCTAGATAAGGGCTAGCTCCCTCTAATGTATCCTTTAGGCCCTGGTTTCTCCTACTGCTAACAAATAAAATGAAAAAGGGGGGATGAAAAGGGAGAGAGAGATGCTAAAAATAGAACCTAAGCCTAAAAATTAAAAGGTGATACATAGAAAAGTGTGACCCACCTAGCCTGAATATACACTTTTTACCAAGAAGAAGTGTCCATACACTTCATCTGAAGTGGGAAGCTCTTCTATAACAGTCAGCTAGGGGTCCATGGAAATATAGGGAGGAAGAAAACTACCAGAGGTGTCCTCAAACACACTTATGGCAGCCTATTCACAGGCACCTACATTCCCCTAGGAACACTTCTGGCAAACCTGCAGAAAAGGAGACTTCACAATGCACTGGACATGTTGTAATCGACCTGTGAAAAGCATGAAAGACAATGACTTAACATAAAAGAAGAAAATAGACATATACTTTAAAGAGCAAGTCCAGATAGAGGTAAAAATGCTAAGTCCTAATTCAAGGTAAAATTTGGCAGCTCTGCCTTACAAGCCCAAGAGATTTTTGGGCAGAGGTTTGCCTTAAGGCTAAGAGAGTGGATCTTTTTCAAATGAGAATTTTAAAAATATATAGAGAGAGGAGGAGAACTTGGTGATTTCTAGGAAAGATTTTGGTGCTCTTTTTTTCAAGCTAGCCCATGTGCATTCTAAACCTTGGGAAGAGGAAGTCGTCTGATTTTTAGCTCCTACTTTGACTTTGGCATTCCACATTAATGTAAAAAACATGGCCATGCCTCTTTTTTACAAACAGATTGCTCTTTTCCTACAAACAAACTATAGTTTGTCCCCTCATAAATGATGACTGGAGAAAACAAGCCACATTTCTCATCTGGCAATAACTCACCTCCTCCTTTGTCTCTTTTTGTACCTTGTCTTCTTCCTGGCTCCTTCGGTCCTCAGGGCTATCTTTTGGCAGGTCGTTGCACTCCTTGGGCTCTTCTCATGGTTGGTGCTCAAGCAATTTAAAAGCAAATGGCTATTTCACTATCTTAAAATTGATGTCCGTGCACCCATCATCACTATAAAAAAACAATGGCTAATCTATCTTTTTGAAGTTGATAGCTTTCAGAACATCACCGTCCTCGGCAAATTCCTTCAGGCCTTTTTTGTGGGCATTTTCTATGGGTTTTTTCCTCATGGGCTTTTTTCACGGACAATTTTCCCATGGAAAAAAAGTCTGTGAGAATTGTCTAAGTCTTTTGTTATTCCTTCAAGTTCTTTGGCATTTTCCTCTCTTGCAACCTCCCTAAATTTATTCAAACTTTTTGTTTGAAGGAATTCCTTCAAACAAAAAGTCCAAAAGAATTCATGCTTGTCTTTTGCTTTTAGGTTTCTTGTTAACCTTCAGCTGCCTTTGAAGTGCTCCCTGCCCTCTGTAAGGGCTTTTGAACCTAGAACTTCCCTTTGCAAGGGCATTTTTCCTTCAACTTTAGGATGCTCCCTTGAACCAAGCTATTGAACTGATCAATTGAACCAAAAATGGTTCAATGGTTCAAGGGTTCAATAGTTCAACACTGTGCACCGCTTATTCATTGAATTGAGGCTTCAAACCATTTGATTGAACCTACCGATGAACTTTGCATTGAACTTTTCCTTTGAACTAACTATTGAATCAATTCATTGAACCTAATTAATGGTTTAAACATTTGTTGACTCGAGCCTTTAAACTAAGCATTGGACCAAGCTCACTGAACCGTCTGATGAACCGAGCTGATTGAAACATCCCATCGAACCAAGGCATTGAACCAATCCATTAAACTTGTTGATGAACTTAAACATTGAACCAAATCATTGAACCAATGCATTGGACTAAGCCGATGAACCAAGTTGATGAACCAACATGTTGAACCAAGGCATTGAACCAAAGTGTTGAACCAAAGCATTGAACCAGCTCAATGGTTCAATGGTTCAAAGCTGCCAACCTTCTTTGTGAATTTCTTCAGATAAGAGCCTAAAGAAGCCTTGTAAAACCCAACACTCTCTGAAATGACTCTTCATGCACCAAAAGACTAACCTGCAAAGACTGTAAAAGAATCTTCTTTATAGAATCTGTAGAAACTTTACCTACAGAGTCCATAGAAAAGGACCTACAGAGTCTGTAGAAACTTCACTTGTAGAGTCCGTAGAAAAAGACCTACAGAGTCTGTAGAAACTTCACCTGTAGAGTCCATAGAAATAGACCTACAGAGTCTGTAAAAATGCTTGGACTTGTGAAAAAATAAAAAATGAATTGGCCTAGAACAATAGGGGTAGAAGGGGACCAATTTTTGGCTTGTTAGGCAAAAAATGGTCAACAAATTGGTGACTCCTAGGGGAAGTATGCCTGCTATTCTTAGAGACTAGTTGCCTTGTAGTCCATTAGGCATGGAGTCAAAATGTAACTTTGAATAAAGGTTAGCAACAGCCCCAAAGACCCAAGAATCAAACATGAATCTTTTTACCCCAGACACAAGGGAAAGCACACACAAGACTAAAAACACTACTTGTGCAAACTGCACTTAGGGAAAGCAAGAAAAGAAACTGAAAGAAAACTACTATATACAGCTAACTGGGAAAAATTGCCTCCCCCCTGGATCAAAGGGAAAACTTCTTAAGTCCCCTTCCTGGCAAGAAGGCTTATGGTGCCAGACAAGTGGCTAAATGAAAAGGAGATTTGGTGACCTGCTCCTCTTACCTACCACCTAGATTGGCTAGTATCCCAGTGGATCAGATTCGAACATGCTTCCAACATATACATACTCTATTTGTTCTTAGAAGCTTATTGAATGCTGGTCCTTCATGTTGGTGCATTTCACCAAGAAATCTATGGCTACTAGCTCATCACCATAAGCCCTTTGTTGTGCATGATCCCTTTGCAATGCATCATGGTTTGACTCGTCTCCTTCTACCTCGCTAAAAAATGTGTGAAACTCATCCTCTGCTCCCTCTTGGCCTTCATGAAGAAGGGTGACTATTTTGATGTCTAAAATTGAATCACAAAATGATTGCTCATCCCATAGAACATCACCTCTTTGTTCAAATATTTATTCTTCAAGGCTTTCCTCAAGGTAGACAGACCTCTCATTTTCCTCCTCAAAGATATGGATCTCTAGATGTTCAAAGATATTCTCCTAATCCTCCTCCAACTCAGGCTCCTCAGTGTAGTTGTCCTCCTCATTGAAGCAACAGGGAAGTTCATCAAACAAAGGAGGAGGGAGCTCACCATGCTTATGTTCCTCCTCAGATTTCTGGAACATTTACATGTATGCATGCCTTGTGTCCTCTCCATTGCTGATGAGGTCTTCACAAGGAGCATCGATGATGATTTCTTCTTCATTTTCACTCATGATAGCCTCTTGGGAAACTGTAGATTGGATCTTCTACTCCTCACTCACCTCTTGTAGAACAAGTTCTTCCTTGAGAAGGGATGAAGTGGAAAAAACATGTGGAAGAGGAGGCAGTCCTTGAGTTAGAATCAAATGATTCTCCTCCTTCCACTTGGCTAGCACTTCATCAATATCAGGTGTGGCCTAATAGCTCTCTTGGGGATGTGTATATGGGGTGTGTATGCCTCTTTATACATCAGGTCCTGCTGATAACCATACTACTCATCCAGTCTATCTATTTCCATTACCTGCTTCTCAAACTCTAGCACCACCTCCCTTATCATTGAAGGGCAACTAGGAGAGCTACTTGAGGTGATTCCATAAATTTTTTGATTCTGATCAAATTCATATTAAGGAATATAAGACCCATGATTTTTTGCAAAGGAATTATACATACAAAAATAATATTTCTAATGGCACCAGGTTGCTTAACTAGTTGATTCAACTCAGAGTCACCATTGGTGTTGATAAAAAAGCCTCCAAAGGCTGGTTGGTTGAAGAACACACCAAAAATTCTTTAACTCTTTGGACACAACTTGTCCTAGTTGGTCCCACCGAGCGTGCCAAAAATTGTTGATGTAGTGGATTGCACCTAGGGTAGGGACCGAGCTCTTGCCTTCCACATGCAATAATGGAAACTCCCCTCTCACCTATGGGACTTGTGAAGCTAGAGGGGAGAGTCTTTAGATAAGGGATAGCTCCCTCTGATGTATCCTTTAGGCCCTAGTTTCTCCTACTGCTAACAAATAAAATGAAAAAGGGGGTGATGAAAAGGGAGAGAGAGATGCTGAAAATAGAACCTAAGCCTAGAAATGAAAAGGTGATACACTAGAAAAGTGTGACCCACCCAGCCCAAATATACACTTTTTACCAAGAAGAAGTGCCCATACACTTCATCTGAAGTCGGAAGCTCTTCTGTAATAGTCAGTTAGGGGTCTGTGGAAATACAGGGAGGAAGAAAACTACCAGAGGCATCCTCAGACACACTTATGACAGCCTATTCACAAGCACCTACATTCCCCTAGGAACACTTTTGGTAGACCTGCAAAAAAGGAGACTTCACAATGCACTGGACATGTTATAATTGACCTATGAAAAGCATGAAAGACAATGACTTAACACAAAAGAAGAAAATAGACATATACTTTAACGTGCAAGTCTAGATAGAGGTAAAAATGCTAAGTCCTGATTCAAGGTAAAATCTTGTAGCTCTGCCTTACAAGCCTGAGAGATTTTTGGGTAGAGTTTTGCCTTAAGGCTAAGAGAGTGGATCCTTCTCAAATGATAATTTTTACAATATATAGAGAGAGGAGGAGAACTTGGCAATTTCTAGGAAAGATTTTGGCACTCTTTTTTTTCAAGCTAGCCCATGTGCATTTTGAACCTTGGGAAGAGGAAGTCATATGATTGTCAGCTCCTACTTTGACTTTGGCATTCCACATTAATGTAAAAAACATGGCTATGCCTCTTTTCTAAAAATAGACTACTCTTTTCCTATAAATAGACTACAGTTTCTCCCCTCATAAATGCCAATTAGAGAAAATAGGTCACGCCACTCATCTGGTAATAACTCACCTCCTTCTTTGTCTCTTTCTACACCTTGTCTTCTTCCTAGCTCCTTTGGCCCTCGAGGCTATCTTTTGGTAGTTTTCTATGCTCCTTGGGCTCTTCTCATTGTTGGTGCTCAAGCAATTTAAAAGCAAACAACTATTTTACTATCTTAAAATTGATGTCCATGCACCCATCATTGCTTAAAAAAAATAACGGCTAATCTATCTTCTTGAAGTTGAAGGCTTCCAGGACATCACCGTCCTTGGCAAATTCCTTTGGACCTTTTCTGCAGGCTTTTTTCCCTGCGGGCTTTTTCTACAGACAATTTTCCCACAGACAAAAAGTCCACGAGAATTGTCTGTCTTTTTCTATTCCTTCAGGTTCTTTGGATTTTTCCTCCCCTGTGACCTCCTCAAATTTCTTCAAACTTTTTATCTAAAGGAATTATTTCAGACAAAAAGTTTGAAAGAATTCATCCTTGTCTTTTACTTTCAGGTTTCTTATTAACCTTCGGCTGCCTTTGAAGTGCTCTGTGTCCTCCACAAGGGATTTTGAACCAAGAAATACCCTCTACAAGGGCATTGGTGTCTCAGCTTTAGGATGATCCCTTGAACCAAGCCATTGAACTGACTGATTAAACCAAAAATGGTTCAACGGTTTAATGATTCAATGGTTCAATGGTTCAACACTACACATCACTCATTCGTTGAATCGAGGCTTCAAACCATTTAATTGTACCCATTGATGAACTTTATGTTGAACTTCTCATTTGAACCAACTATTGAACAAATTCATTGAACTATTTTAATGGTTTAAACATTTATTAAGCTGAGCCTTTGAACTAATCATTGAACCAAGCTCACTGAACCATCTAATGAACCGAGCTGATTGAACCATCTGATCGAACCAAGGAATTGAACCAACATGTTAAACCTGCCAATGAACTTAAATGTTGAACCAAATCATTGAACCAAAATGATGAACCAATGCATTGAACCAAGCTGATGAACTGACACATTGAACCAAGGTGTTGAACCAAAGCATTGAACTAGCTCAATGGTTCAACGGTTTAAAGCTGCTAACCTTCCTTGTGAATTTCTTTAGACAAGAGCCCGAAGAAGCCTTGTAAAACCCAGGACTCTCTGAACTGACTCTTCATGTGCCAAAAGACTAACCTGCAAAGTTTGTAGAAAAATCTTCTTTTCAGAATCCATAGAAACTTCACCTACAAAGTCCATAGAAAAAGACCTATAGAGTCCATAGAAACTTCACTTGCAGAGTCCATAGAAAAAGACCTGTAGAGTCCGTAGAAACTTCACTTATAGAGTCCATAGAAATAGACCTGTAGAGTCCGTAGAAATTCTTGGACTTGTGTAAAAATAAAAAATGAATTGGCCTAGAATAGTAGGGGAAGAAGGGGACTGATTTTTGGCCTGTTGGGAAAAAAATGGTCAACAATATCCTAGTATGTATAATACCTCAAGACACTTGAGGTGAAGAACCTTCTTCATTGATTCATCTAGGGTCAAAGATAATACCTCTTGCATCACCAATAATCTAATTAAATATATTCTCATATGATGTATACTTTTCAATGAATAATTTATTATGAAGATAATCAAGTGAGTTAGCATGGTTATATCTTTTGCTAACTACAAGTTTATCATTTGGAGTATTCAATAACACTCCATCTAGTTCACCAAAGTACTTATTTGTCTTTTTAACTAGATTGGATTATGTCATGTTCAATTGTCACTCTTCAAATTACATCTTATGAGTCATTAAAGCTTTCCCAACTTTAGGGTCATTTAAACTATGAAATGTCTTCTATTGAGAGTCATCAGGACTATGTTTAGATCTACCAAGCACTTCTTGGTTCACCACAATTATTTCTTGATCAGTTAAGACATCCAACTTTTCCTTATGCTCATCAACCATATCATATTTTTCCAAGATTGCTTATTATTTGATAAAGATATCAAGCTCCTCCTTGTTCTTATTTAGGACATGATTATTTTCATTCTTAGGTTTGAACTCACTTTGAAGGACTGAAGGTCTGCTAATCTCCTCAAATTTCTAAACAATGGCATTAAATTGCTATCACATATCATTTAATTCTTTATAATGTTCATGTTCATGAATGTTATTTTCCTTTGTAGGTCGAATGGTCTACTCACTAGGACTATAATATTTTGACATAGTTGGGATACTTACATCACCATCCCCATGTACATCATAGTTTCCCAATGCAAATTTATCTATAATGTTTTCATGATATGATTTAAGGATTCTATCACAATATTCATGAAGTATGTAAGTTCCAAGACTAGTTTATTCAAAACCACCTTGCTCAGCTCCCCACTCATCAAGATACAAATTAAATATGCCATCAAGGAGAGTTAGAGGTTATTGATCACTAGATTTATCATCTTCTTCAACAACATTGATATTCATTTTAGAAGTGTAAGGCAAATAAGTTTCAACATGAAAACTAGAAAAAGGATCAAAATTAATTGTGACTTTTGCACCATATCTAGTCCTAAAACCCATGTAGGACTAGTCTAAAGTTAGATAATCTCCAATTTTAGTAGTGAACTCTTTTGACAAACAAAGTGAAAAATGAGGAGGCACATCTACCACTACAACATCTTGAGAATTGGTGAAGGTAGGAAAGGCATGGAGAATCAATTACAAACCTATAATTATGCCAATGGTCTTGGCAGTTGACCCATCTAATTATAGCACTCCTTTAGCATGAGGCTCATATTTCAAGTTCAAGTTTTTAGCTACTTGCTTGCGTATGACACAAGTACTAGCTCCACTATCAATAAGACAACTATGTACCAAGGAATATCCAATAATGGAGGAGGTTTGTCTACCTTTTCAACTTTGATTGACTATCCTTCACTTGAATTCATGGTGTTTTTTAAGGCTTCCTCTCTTTGGCTCAATTATTTGGTTGTAAAACTGAGTTTGGACAACTCTTCTTCAAGTATTTCTACTTATCTAGGTATTACTAATGTATCCCACATTAACACATTCATATGAGACCTCTTCATTTACTCTAGAATGTTAGTGAAAGGACTACTAAAATTTACTTATCCATTAGTAGGAATCATGTTTCCTACACCTTTAGAGTTATAAGGTATGAAACATTTCTAACATTCTAATCTCTTTGACTTACTTTTGTATTTGTAATAACATTAGACATACCTAGTAATATACTTATTTAAACATTCATTGGAAAACCATTAGCAGCCCCTTAAACTTTTTAAACTACCTTACTCTTGTTATTTGTGTTTTCAGCTATAGAACTTGTATCCATGCTTGAATGTCCTTGATAATTGACTTCACATGAGTCATGTTGCTTATAATTTAGTAATTTAGACCCCACTTGAGCACCCTTCCCATTAGTAACTCTTCCATTTGGTACTTTATCTTGAGTCATAGTTGGCATACTTCCCAAATTTTTGAGGAAGGCTTGAACAAAGGACTCATTAACATAGGCAGATGGATTTGTTGACCAAATTTTTCCCACATACAAAGCTTTTACCTGGATGGATGAGCTAAACAGATTTTTGGATGGAATGAGTGGTCTAAATATCACATACATCTTGAAAATCTTTCAAAACACTTTAAGTAAACTTAATGTGTAGTTTTTAAAAATTTGAGAAAGTAGGTTTTCATGGTGTTTTAATAATTTAGGGGCATGAATCAAGTTTCACAAAGTCTTAGAAGTCCCTTAGAGCCTTCTAAAGAGACAATAGTTCAATCACAAGTATAGATTAACTAGACCATCATCACACATCATGGAGAAATGAAAATACCAATTTGCTTGTGCATTTTATAAGTATGCTTAGCAATCCTCTCAAGCCTAAAGGTCACATGGAAATGATGAATTTAGTGTTAATATCATCCTTTGAAAATTTGGTATCTTGATGAGCTTGTTGTCTCAAGATATAAGTATTTAAAGATATTCTTGTAGAGTGAAATGCACTTGTAGACATCAAGTTTAAGCCTAGTAAAATAGTCATTTCAATTCAAAAGTTCCTAAGGATGAATGTGTGGTTGATAAGTGTCTAGATCATGGAAGATCATAGAAGATCCAATAGTGAGCATGAAACCAACAATGTTAGTGGGTCCTAAAGATCCAATGGCACATATTAAATCATGAATAAAAGATCAATGATGATATTACAGTAAATAAGTTAATGAATCTCAAAGATAAATGGATAATTTTAAAGTGTCATGACCATGGTAACTATCAATTAAATCAATGGTATGTGTTTGAGCTATGAAAATCAAGATCAATGGTGCACATAAGGTTAAAAGGTCAACTAAGCTCAAGATGAATATGAAGTTGCCACATGACACAAGTGTAGAGGAAGATCAATATGAAAATAAAATCCTTAGAATGAATGAAGATTTTATAGTTGGCACACTTTTAGAATCTTAAATTAAGATCAATATCCATCATTAAAATTTGAAAGTCAAGGACTTCAAATGGAGGTCAAATATGACCTAGGTCAAACCAGAGCAACATTTCAAAAGACATGTCACAATTAGAGCTCAGTCAAGAATCCTTAAGCATAAGACATAATCATATAGTCAAGATGGTTGTAATGAAGTTATATCTCCATTAAAGCATAGTCTCAACCTCTAGTTCAAAGATTTAGAACGTACATGACCCATTTTATAGGGTTACAATATTGTTTCATGACTATGATCATTGTTATTTAAAGAATATCTAAGCAGATAATGAGTCCTCAGTTCGACAAGGTTCATAGGCATAATTTGTTTTTTCAAACCTAATATAGTCGAAAAAGGAAGCTATGTGTCCTACAAGTTTTCCATTAACATGATAGCTATAGGAAAACCAATAAATAATATTGGTTTTCAATCTACAGTAAATCTATATTCAAGTTAGAGTAGATGTAGATATAAAAAAGATATAGAAGAGTGTCTTATCTTCCAAAATAAGCATAACTCTGATAGACATCCACTCAAAGAAGACATGATCATCACTCTATCAGGTCCAAGATATGAATATTTTATCTTCACATGAAGCCAAGTGGGAAGGTGGCATGGAAGATCAAAGTAAAGAGATCTGGTGGTTAGAAAAGTAGGGAAGCATTTAATTTTTGTTCAAATCTTAAGGATCATTCCTCCTTGAAAGGATCATGACTCATCATCAATAAAATAGAATTTTGTCTTCTAGTGCATTTCTCAACCAATGAGAAGAGATTGAAGACTAATTAGAGAAAATTTAGGTTAACTTATTGATGAAGGGATAGTCAAGATTAGATTAAGTATGGTAGAGCATTCATTGAAAGTTAGAATCTCATTGATTTTCATTGGTTAATTTTATCCCTCTTTTCTCTTCTCCCTTTCTCTATATCACCCATTCTTTCCATTTTTATCTCTCTCTCTCTCTCACACACACACACACATACACACAGATTTGAAACTCTCACAAGGATGCTTTGATCATGAAGAGCAGGGGAATCTTTGAGATATTTCAAAATAACTTCATCTTGATTAGGCTAAACAATATCAAAATTTATTAAGAACTACATCTTGATGCAATAAAATACTTTCTGTACCTATCTCTTACCTTGGATCAGTGTTTAGTGAGTTATGCATGATGGGGTAGTGAAGGATAATCTTCCTCATCCATTGTCCTCATTTCTAATCTCCTTTATGGTGTTTTAAAGATATTGTAGGTTAAGACTAGTGTTCTAGCTAAACATAGTCCATGAAACACTTATGTAATCAACTAGTTTATGAGGTTGTGTGATCTAGCATTATCTTGTGATGATTTAGTGTGGGTTCAAGATGATGGGAGTTTTCCATTTTTATTTGGTGCATCACCTTTTAGCCTTTTTAGGATCCCCTTTCCCTTCTCTAACCCTTTTTCCTATGACAACATTAGTTTAGGTGATTCATTAGAAGGAAGCTAGCCTTATCATGTTATTAGCTAGTCTGTGAGGTTTTGTGAGCTAGCATTATCTTTTGTAGATCTAGTGTGAGTTTAATCTTATTATATTTTCCCATTTTTATTTCATGCATCACCTTGTTAGCCTTCTTAGGATCCCTTTTTCCCTTTTAAACCATTTTCTCTATAGTAGCATTAGTTTAGGTGTGATCCATTAGAAGGAAGCCAGACTTCTTTAGAAGTTTAGCCCCATAATAGATTACCCATAGCCTAGGGTTATCCCAATATTATAGCTTAATCAAAGGGAGAATAAATAACTCTCTCCAAGGGTGTAGATTAACATCATAATTTTTTTTGGCATACCTAGTGGGACTTACTACATTGTTCACTAGTGAAGATTTTTGGTGTTCTCTTCATCTAATTAGCCTTTAGAGGCATGTGTACAAACATCAATTATAACTATGAACATATATAAAATGGTTTAATTAGTCTAAGTGCCTAATAATCATAATTTGGTATGTACAATCCACCATCTTTTGATCAGTATGCTTATTCTCTACCTTAGCATCACAATTATCAAGAAAATAATGTTTATGTTTTCCCCCCAAGTGGCCCTCAAATAGCCTATCAAGCCTATCATGGCCTTTTTCCTCTTCCCACCCATACATATGACTAAGGTCAGCCTCATTTTCATTCAAATCAATCTTGTAATTCCCCTTGTCAAGATTAGGCTTATCATGTTACATCTTTTTTAGGATTCAAGCAAGCATTATTAGTTTATATTGAGTTGATAAGGGAGATTGGTAGGGGTTTGGATTTTTTCAAATCATCCCTATCCATGTTATAAAAAAGGAAAGGAGTGATATTTAGTTTGTCAAGAATAGATGGTTATTTTTTTATAGTGAAAAATGGTCATCTTGTAATAATGAGGGCATAATAATGATAAGAAGCATGGCCCAAAATGTAGATAGTGTGTTGATATATTATGAATAGTAGTAATCTCATTGAGATCAATCTTATGTGTCATCTCCCATCTAAGAGACTTAATCTCAACCTTCAAGAGTTCCTGATTAACACTCTATTCAATCTTGTCAAAGTCCATCCTTTTCAAAACTCAAGGAGGCAATACTAGATAAAGGTAGTAAAATCATGAAAATCAATGAGGGGGTTAAGATTGGATAATAATTACATATTCATGCCATGGAGAGGATATGGATATTCTTGTAATAGTTTTATAATGTGTGGGAACTAATTAAGGAACTTGACTATCCACAGGTTGAGAAGAAAGATTTGAAAGGGTGGGTATTATCCATTAAAAAAGTGTTTGAGTAGTGGGAGAAAGAGTATGTCAAACCTAAGCATATCAGTTTTCCCTCTCCTACCCATGTACCCATTCCCATTCAAGAGCATGAATCCATTCCATCATGGATCTTATCAAACACATTAGACCCTAGTTATGTCATACTCTCACTTGTGATGCCACCCTCTCTTATAACCATTAAAAAGGAAGAAAAAGTATCTATTCCATACTCATTTCCATCATGGAAGTCAATTTAGAATTTTTTCCAAAAGGAAGAGGTGCTAGTTAAATCAATCAAAGCACTAGTTCAAGAGCCACCAAAGAGACCATTCAAAGTCCCTAGCTAGAAGGATACTCTCATAATATGCAATAAAGGTGAAATATTTCACCCTTCCACCATCTCCCTCTTATATAAAGAACTTATAAGGATAGAGGAAAATCTTGCAGTCATAGGTGAGCCTAAAGAGGAATATTCAAGTGTTTATGATGAGGGGATAATAATATGAAACCAACTTTATTTAGAAGGGGAAGAGTCAGGTTTGAACCAACCTTCTTGACATGGCTTTGACACTAATGAAATGGATCTTGATGAGGACAATATTAAAGTTGAAGAAAGAGCAGACTTTAGATGGAATACTAAAGGTCTATTCTTCATAGATGAAGAAGAGGATCATAAATAGGTGCCTAATGTTGGTCCACTTCAAGATGAAGTGTCAGTTGAGGATAGTCCTAATATGTTGGAGCTAAAGGAAATAAAATTAGAGCTTGACCAAGATAGGTGTGATATTTTAGACCTTGGTAGTCAACGCTCATTTGCATTGGAAAATAAAGATGAAATATTAAGTGAGGTTGATGAAGTAGACATCTCAAGTACTCAAGTGATGAAATTTGATGAACATAGTAGTGGAAAATTTGAAGGGTTGTGGCAGCGGTTCAATGCCATAACCAAATAGTTTGAGGAGGTCAAAGGACATGTCCTTCTTATAGGAACCTATGAGCATGTTAATATAATCATAAATAGTCCTAATTTGTAAAAGGACAAGGGGGAAGGATATGGTTTTTTTCAACCACCAAGTGAACCAAGTGTAATTGCTCCCAAGAGCCTAAATGAAGTCTTCATGCAAGGCTTTCTCAAGGGTGATGAGTAACATCAATCAAGTGCTCCTACAATCTAGTATGAACCAAAAATGGAAAACATGGACTAGTATGTCTACATTAGCGACATTTTTGTTCCATTTCATCCATTGGAAAGCATATAAAAAGGATTTACCATCAAGCTTCTTGGTTCACCATTTTTGGTACCTCTAAAGTAAGGTATTTTTCATCTTGATTTTATACAAGTGAATGATACTTTAAGTTTCCATTTAACCCAGGAGGGAGGTACTTGTAAATTATTCTACAATATTTTACATATTGGAGTAGATTTCATGTATTCCTCTAAGTGCCTTTGTAAACATTTGTTTAGTAGGTTAGTTATTTTTTTTCTTTCCTCCAAGTGCCTATGTGAAATTACCTTTGTTTTGTTTTGTTTCTTTTGGTCCTTATTGCTTAAAGAGAGGGTTTTCAAGAAAGGGACAACCTTACTCAGTTTCAAATTAGTAAAACTTCCATGACCAATAGATTAGACAAGGCAACTAGTTTGGGTTCTCAAGTTTAGTAGGCATGATTCTCTATGAGTCACCAAAGATGTTGGCCAAATTTATCTCACATACAATGCTTCTACCTAGATGGATGATCTGAATAGATTTATAGATGGAATGAGTGATCTAAAGATCACATAAGCTTGAAAATATTTTGAAACGCTTTAAGTTAACTTAAAGTGTATTTTGTCAAAATTTTAGAAAGTAGGTTTTCATGGTGTTTCAAGAATTTAGGGGCATGAATCAGGTTTAAAAAAGTCTTAGAAGTCCATTGGATACTTCTAAATATACAATAATTCAATCACATGTCTAAAAAAACTAGACTATCATCTCACATCATAGAGAAACAAATAGACCAATTTAATTATATATTTTATAAGTATTCTCAAGAAGAATCTCAATCCCAAAGGATCACATGGAATGATACATTTAGTGCCAAGATCATCTTCTACAAATTTGGTATCTTGATGAGCTTACTATCTCAATATATAAGTCTTTAAAGTTATACTTACAGAGTGAAACATGTGTATAGACATGAAGTTTAAGCCTTCAAAATAGCGGTTTGAATTAAAAAAATCCCAAGGATGAACTCATGGATAAAAAGAGTCCAAATCATGGAATCTGATGATAAATCCAATGGTGATTGGGTGATCAATGATGTTAGTGGGTCCTAAAGATCTAATAGTTCACATTAAATCATGCATCAAAGATCAATGATGAGCTTACATTTAGCAACTCATTGAATATCAAAGATAAATGCATAGTTACCAAGTGCCATGACCATGAAAACTATTAGGTAAATCAATGGTATGCATTTTATCCATGAAAATCAAGATTGATGATGAGTGTAATGTCAAAGGGTCAATCAAGCTCAAAATTAATGTGAAGCTTCCATATGATGCAAGAATGGAGCCAGATGAAGCTAATAGTAGAAACTTAAGAATGAATGAAAAGTTGTCAAGTGTCATATATTTAGAATCCTAAATCAATATTAATGGCCATTGTTAAAAGTAAAAAGATAGGGACTTCAAATGGAGGTGGAATATGGCCTAGATCAAACTAGAGTAATGTTTCAAAAGTCATATGTCACAATTAGATCACAGTCAAGCATACTTAATCATAAGATGCAGTCATATAGTCAGGATGGTTATGATGAAGTTCCATCATCATTAAAGCAAATCTTGACCTCTAGTTCAAATATTTAGAACTTATGGGGCCCATTTTATGGGGTTGAAATATTATTTCATGACTATGATCATTGCTCTTTAAAAAATATCTATGTAGATAATGAATCCTCAGCTTCCAAAAGGTTCAGAGGAAAAATAGGTTTGTTCAGACCTAATATAGTCCAAAAAATAATCTATGTGGCTTGTAAGTTTTCCATTGATGTGATAGTTATAGGGAAACTAATAAATAAGATTGGTTTTCAATCTAAAGTAAATATTATTGAGGTTGGAGTAGATGCAAATATAAATAAGATGTGAAAGAGTGCTTTATATTATAAAAACATCATAGCTCTAAAAAATGGCTGCTTAAATCAGACATGGTCATGTCTCTATAAGGCCCAAAGATATGAATATTTTGTCTTCCCATGAAGCCAAGTGGGAAGGTGGCATGGAAGATCAAAACAAAGAGATCTGGTGGTTAGAGAAGTATTGGGACCATTTAATTGTTGTTTAGATCTTAAGGATGTTTCTTCCTTGAAAAGATCATGACTCATCATCTACAAAATAGACTCTTGTCTTCTAGTGCATTTGTCAACCAATGAGAAGAGCTTGAAGACTAATTAGATCAAATGCAAGTTAAATTTTTGATGAAGGGATTGTCCAAATTATATTAAGTATGGTGGAGAATTCATTGAAATGTGGAATCTCAATGATTATCCTTGGTTAATGTTCTCTCTCTTCTCCCTTTCTCTATATCACCCATTCTTTCAACTCTCTCTCTCTCTAATTCTAAACTCTCACAAGGACTCTTTGATCTTGAAGAGCAGGAGAATCTCTAAGATATTACAAGATATTCTCCTCTCTATTAGGCTAAACCCTATTAATCATTTGTAATAACTACCTATCGATCCAATAAAATACTTTATTTACCTATCTCTTGCCTTGGATCAATGTTTAGTGAGTTGTGCATGATGACATACTAAAGGAGAATCTTCCTCAACCATTATCCTACTTTATGACCTCATTTAGGGTGTTTTCAATATATTATAGGTCTAGATTAGTTTTTTCTATAAACTGAGTCCATGAAACACTTATGCAAGTAGTTGGTCTTTGAGGTTGTTTGAGCTAGCCGTGTCTTCCAAAAATCTAGTGCGGGTTCAAGCTATGAGAGTTTCCCATTTTTATTTGGTGCATCACCTTTTTATCCTCATTTTCCCATTTATAACCCTTTTCTTTGTAGTAGCATTAGTTTAGGTGATCCATCAGAAAGAAGTTGACCTTCTTTGGAGGTTCATCCCCATCATAGGTGACCCACAACCTAGGGTTGTCCAAATATTATGGCTTAGTCAAAGCGAGCCTAAAAAACTCTCTCCAAAGGTGAATATTAATGTCATAATAAGATCATAATGTTGATCCAATGAGGGTTGACTATTATTCTCTTGGATAAGGTTATTTTAAGTAGGCACTAATATCCTTGGGGTAGAAATAGTAATGGGGTTATATCTACCATATGGCTACGATTGAACCAACTATCCTTGAACTTGAGGATGACCTTATAACTAATGTTTATTTCCTTTATATCTAGGGTAGGATTGATTAGGATGATAGTGAATTGGGAAGGGCTTTATTTGATATTTTTAGATAATCCTCTTTAGATGTAGAATCTCTTGCTTTATAGATCTTATGCCATATGCCTCATTGGATTTTCTTAGTTGACTAGGGGAAACATGCTTGTTTTTAGGTGGAATAGGAGCAAAAACAGGTGTAGGAGTTTGAAAATTATGGAAAAGAGGCTTGGGAGGTCTTGTGGAAGTCTTCATATCTTGAATAAAATAATTCTCTACACTAATGGCCACTTCATAGGCATTAGTCAAAGTGTTACCTCCTATAGATTGTATCATCATTGAAATGTCACTTTTAAAAGCCTTAAGGTAGTAAAGGAAATCATGGTGAGTTTTTGGTCTTACAAAGATTGGGATTATATCCCATGTATTATAAAATATTGTGTTGGAGTCTTGAATGACTTCTTGAGGTGTACTCCTAATGGTGGTTAGCTAATCTGTTAATGACAAGTTATCACTCTTGTACTCAAATATTATTATTGATTAATATCCCAAATCATCCCAAGTTATGATTAATTTAGGTGCCAAAGTTCCATACCAGTCAAGATATTTTCCCTTAAAGGATACAACCAAAAACTTGATTGTAATGTTTTCCTCTATGATGTGATGGATATTGCAAAATTTAGTGGTATTTATTATATTCTCAATAAGATTAATGGAAGTCTCACTAATGTATGATGGAACACTTTTGAGAGAAAATATGGGGATGTCATCATATTTGTAAAGTATTATATGGATATATCCATTGGAGGAACAAAAGGATGGTTCCTTTCCATGGTGGCCTTAGGAATTTGGAAGAATGGGGGAATCAAGGACTTTCTTATGGGATTGTAAGCAAGATATGACCTCTTTGGATAAGGATGGGTGTTTTCAAATCTACTTTATTTATAGGAATGAGGAAGCTCTTTAAATTTAAAAGTTATGCCTTTGGTGAGAGACCTTGTGTTTAACTTAGTCATGAAAGAGTGAATTAGTCTACAACCAATATTGAAACTTTGGAGATGCCAAATACTATAATAAGTGGACTATTATAGCTTTGTATTATCAAAGCCAACAACTACCTTGAACAAAATTGATGGAATTCATGTCCCACTGGGTGTGACAAAAATTTTATGGCCTAAAATTTCACCCTAGAGAAGTTAAATAAACCTTCTCAATTTTAGGATAACATGGAAATCTCTCTCCTCATAGATAATTTAGTAAAAGAGATAGATCTCGAGGTCTGAAAGGGCTAGCTCCCTTGATTTATATTTTAAGCTCACACTACACTAGAATAATCACTATTAGGGGGAAAAGGGAATAGGTATACATAATATAAACCTATGATAATGAGTTGATACACAAAATATAACTCCAAACAAACACTTGCATCTGCACAAAGAAAAGAGACTATTAAAACTGACCTTAACTCTATGTCCTTCTAGCATAAGTATTTATCATAGAGGTAGGTTGCTATGCACATATAGAGATGGGTGAAAATAAGTTCTAATATAAGACACTAATAAAAACTCTTATACTTCAAGACACACTTAATAAATAATTAACTTTATGAAACCTTTTAAAAGAGATATCACTCACACAAACATGGAAGATCACAAATGGAAGTAAGGAGAGCGTATTCATCACTTGTCAACTACATAAACCATTTATCACAATTAGGAAAGAGATTTAATATAATTAATCAAATTTAGAAAACATTTTTCAAATTCAAATGGAGTATCAATACTAAAAGGGCTTTTCTATACCAATTATGGATCCATTACAAATAAAAAATGGTGTGAATATATAGATCATATGAGAAGAGAGAGGATTTAAATATCAAGCATCATAAATTTAAGTGTAAAAGTGTGATAAATAGTTAAAATTACATGAAATTAAGTAAAAAATAAGTGAGGAATCTATCATGAACATGTGTCAATCTAAAACATAGCACCTTCCTCAAGTTATCATAGAACTCTTCATTGTCTTGCTTTGAAATTACCTTCATGATGGTGAGGGGTTCACTTGATTATATAAAAATGACATAGGTATCATTGACACATATTATATAACCTTAAATTTTTTATAATAGGTTAGTGTAGGTCATATATTCCTACCCAACTGATGGACTCATCCTTGTCACTTGCCATTCACTGCTTACAGTCATTCATTAGCTCTTCTAGACTTGAATTCACACTTGTCACTTGAGTGACCTACAATTATTCATGGAGATAATTTTTATAGGTGTTAGGACATATATTAAAATAATATTCATCCTTTTTTATATCAAATAGACCTTAAAATATTTAAAGTTTCCTCTCTCGCTATCTCACCAGATAATCACATTGTCTTCTCATTATCTATTTGGATTGCCTGTAATGGATGATCTAACAGAGGAATATTCATTCATAAACATGGTTATACATGATATTTATGAGTTATAATAAGTATATAAATACTTCCAAAAATGATCTTTACTTGTCCATTCTCCTCTATACCTACATCACACTTTAAATCCTATAAAAGATAGCAAATTAAGCATATCTATATAAGTGATGATACAACAAAAGTGGATGTTAATGGGATTGGGAGAGTTATAAGTATGTATAAAACACTTTTTATGAAATTTTAACACATTTTAATTCATAAATTTCCATATCTTATCCATTGGGTTCACATAAGGGTTTTAGAAGGGGTTTTTTGTCTCCTAGATTGTTAACGATTGTTCATAAAATCTTGACGTCCAACCTTAGAACCAATTTCATAAATTTAGATAATAGAACCAAATTTAACTATACCCAATTTATTTATGTCTCATGAAAACTTTCCATATATATGTGAGCATATTAAATAATCCTCTCAAGCTCTTGACTGTTATCTGAGTAGGTTTGAGGTAGTTTTGGATCAAAATTACAAATTCTATGATAATTTATACAAGCAAATGGTTATAATTAATATTAAAATTTTCCCTAAAATTACTCAAAATGAATGGAAGTATTTCATGGTCATTTAGCTGAGTTTAGACCCTTTTAGGGTTTAGGCTTGGTTTTAGGCCTAATAGGCCTAACAATACTTTCTATGTGTTTGACCCTTATAAGGGTTTCTAATGACTTTAAGTATTTTGATATCTATGTTAACCTTTATTCTAAGATTATAAAACTTCAATAATCATTCAAAACTCTCCCATTTATCCATCTCACTCTTCGCATACCAAACCTATAGGTTGGGTTTCCTATGGAGTGCCCTTTTTCTAAGACAAAATAGAGGGCATATCCTTTATTCACTTGACCACAATGAATTATGGATGGATATATTGAGTCATTTTGATGATATAAACAAATTTTGAAAACTTGATCATGACTCTATAACCTTTAAAAATCAAATTTCATAAGATTATCTTATTAGTTCCTATGACTATGTACAGTGTTCTTAGTGGACTATAAGTTGGGGTTCAAACCATAGTATTACTCTATTTATACCTATAAGAATCACATAAAATGTTATTTTTTAATAATGATATTTATTCTCTACATTATCATTCACTTGACCTCTTCTAACTCTTCCAAACTTTCATTCTCCCTTTGATAGGTTGGTTTGCTACTTTAGTCAGTCTATAGGTGTCACCTTAGGAGAAATTATGAGACCCTTGTAGGTACTCATTACTATTTTAGTAACACATTATATTCCATTTATTCCCTCTAATATCATTGATTCATCTCAAATCTTAATTAACATGTATGCCTACAAACCATACTTCTTGTCTCTCATCATCAACACACTACGGGTCTACAGTCAAATTGTAGAAGTTTTATTTGGGGAATCATGGGATTTATATAGGTGTTGGTTCAAGTATAATTATTATATTTACATCCTTTGAAATTTATTAAGGTCACAAGGACCATCTTAAAACTTTAATTTAATTTTTTATGCCTTGAAATCATGTTCTCATCCATATACTATCCATAGACAATAAGTCTACAGTCATACTGTAGATGTTACCTTCAGAGGAGCTATGAGATTCTTATAGGTGGACATTTTATTTTTTTATTATATCATATTTTATTTTATTGTATCTATTATATATATCACACTTGAATACACTCATTGATGCTTATATACCATGCCTTCATACTATTATCATCAATGAACCAATTGTTACTTGCATTTATAGATTTGTGTGGCCTTTTGACACTGTGGCTCATTGAGTGTCTACAATAGGACCTAACTAAAATGAAATCTCATTCAACCCTCATTACCTCTAACTTATAAACTTAATTTCATTTTGAGGAGTAACATATCCATATAGGCCAAAATAATGAAGTGATTGGACTTACCTATACCTCATCAACTCTTACCTTACTTATATGTGAAATTTTGTAAGAGAAAAAACTCATTCAAAGAAAATAAGGTAAGCTTAGCTCATTTACAAATTTTATCAACTTTGGTTGACTACAAGTTTAAAAAAGACTAAAAACTCAATACTATGAGCCATATATGAATTGATAAATTCCATTCAAGTCATATAAATGTGCATAACCTATTTCTTGGGTTTTATGTAGACTTATAGTTGGTTTTACATGTTTGCAAGTGGTTGTAGATGACTATGTGTATTAAGACTCTAATTAGTCTTTACTTAATATATTAGAATCCTATCTAAATTTAAATCCAAGTCTTCCAATTGTAAATATGGGTAAAATTCTATTCAAGAGGTGAAAATAACATATTAGTATTGATTTTAAATCACTTACATGATAACACATTACAATTGGCATAACACTATATTTTAGACCATGATGTTAACCTCTAGCTCAATGAGAGGAGTTATATTAAACATTTCACAACCACACGTGAAATTTAGTTTGAAAATAACATGAAATGTATGTTCACACTCTTCAAGTACACATACAACACCTACTTTTCTCATATTAATGCAAACAAAGAAGAAAATTGAAGGTGTCAGGGTTATGAAGCTAGTTTAGAGTCACTAGCATTTTTATGGATGGCTCATGAAGGACATAACACCATTATTATAACTATTAACATGGAAGGGAATTATATGAAGACTAATTCCATACACTAAAGATATTCATTCTAACTCCTTCTATCCTATCTGTATTGAGAGTAAACTGGTTGACCTATTTGACCTTATCTAGGAGAGCAATGAGGGAGATGGAACAATTTCAAAAAAAATTGAAAATTTAACCTTACCAAGACTATAAAAGACTTTTGAGGGCCTATATAGATCCTCTTTAAGCTTCCCATGTTCCAAGTGATTTTCCTTTTCTATATAACTACCTTTAATAGCCTATTTTGTAGTTATCTTCTTGAATCCATGTTGAACCTACATTTATTTAGTTTCAAATTGATTCTTGACACTCAAATGACACATTAGATGTTATAGTACACTTTGAAATTTTTCAATTCATTAAAATTTCATAAAACATCCCCTAGAATGACCTAAAATAAAATTAGGATAATGGCATATATGACAAAAGTGAAACATATTAAGTGACCCTAAACATGACCATGTAACTGTTTTATGACCTAGAAAGAGCCTATAGGAAGTTTGAATATATAGGGGGTTGACTAAATTTGACCAAGGATAAAATTTTGTCAATAATATCTAACATAATTCATGGGTGAATGATAGGTGAAGGATGGTAGCTATCATTTGAATAAGGCTTAGATAAAAAAAATGGTTGATAGTATGCCAGTTGGCATCTAGATACCTATTCTATAATATTACAAAAGGAATTGTGTAGATAGATCAAGTTTTAACTACATTTTAAATCTCTCTCATGATGTCTATGGATTTGCTTAATAGATTTGACAAGGGAATTTATATAGCAAACAATAACAACTATTATGAATTGGAACCCAAAATGGGTGATAGATGTGTCCATAGTGCACATATTGATTAAAAAAAAAGTGAATCTAAATCTTTGTAAATTTTAATTTTAATTTTTGAAAAATAAAAAATCAAAGTTTTGTTCAAAAAATAAGAAACCCTAAGGCACCCATGGTTTAAATAAATAATATCAGGTTCACCAAATGTTTAACCCTACAAAATATAGATGTGGGGGATATAAGGCTAGGAATATAGAAATGAATAAGAACAATAGTGATAAATAAATCTATATCAGGCCAATTAATTATAAAACTCATAGAGAACATATACTAAATTTATTATGCTAGGATATGCTAAAAATGATAATTATGAATGTGCTATATATTTTAATGATAATTAAAATAAGGTGTTTATTTGATTTTGATGCTAATATAAATCTAGATCTATAACGTGTAGGAATCAAACTGAAAAAGTATTCTGGAACAATCACTAAATTCTAAATTTAGTGCCTCCATAGCCTTAGACACATATGTCATCCTTAGAGGGTTGCATCAATGCTAGTGTAAAGTTAGAATGTATGTGTACTATATAAAATACATACTGGAATAGGATGTGACCACCTATATGCTTGTGCATTTTTCATCACCTTCACTCTGGTGCATTCAAATTTAGGTCATGGAATGTCACTCCTTGTCAAATAGGCAAAACCTATTTCTTCCTCCTCATAATGGTTGTAGAAATAATGGGTTAGTGGGAACATAATGTAGATCTACCCCAAATACCCCTCTATAAATGAGCACTGCCTACATATCCCATACTTTGAAGAGGGCATCAAATTTATGTAGTTCTCCCCTACATGTTGTCTTATGTGTGAATCATGTAATATTATAAACAATTACAATAATGACCCTTATTTTAACTTGGAAAATCATGTTTTTGGGATAATAATTTAGTGCTTCAAACCAATGTATGTGTTGTTCTTATGACTGCTATGGAAATAATAGAAAATAGGAAGCTTTTATGTATTGAGTACTTTATTGAATGCTTTGGTAAGTTTCATTGGTATGTTCTAGGTGTAGGTTCAAAATGAATGAGGGTTGAAATTTTATTTATACCAATCCCTTTAGATAATAACTCGCATTAAATCACTTAGGATGACCATTAGGATATTTTTCATTTGTAAATTAGATGACTTTAGGGAACTAGACACTTGCATCAGAGCAAGATACCTACATTGGCATAGGTGTCTATTTGGGACATAAGTGTAAAGGAAGTAGGAAAGTAGGTACAAGATTAGAACTTGTAGAGGTATAAGATAAATAGGTTTTAAGCATTCTAGGAAAGATAGAAGGCTTGGGTCATCAATATAAGACTAGTTAGACTAAGAGATAGGCCAAGGGGAATAAGATAAAGTAGATGCAGGACTTTCAGAAGCATGAAGGGTATAAAATTAAGAGGAATAGACAAGGTATGAGTTTTCCAAGTGTATAGGACTGAGCTGCTATATAATTTATAAATAGTGTCTATAAAATCATAATAAAATATTAAACTTATAAAATAAGTCTAGTGGATTCTAAGGCAAGTTTCAACTCCCAATACACTCTAGAATTCAATGTGAAATTATAGGCTCATTTAGTGGATGGAAACCTTATTAAAATAAGGTAAATCCCATTGTAGACACTCAAATATAATTATTAAATGCTTGATAATGCTTATTCTTGACATCCTTACCTTACTTGGTCTGTTTTCCATTTTTTAACTTGTAATATCTATGAGATCCTTCACTGTTATATTTAGTACATTTAAATCACTAAAAACATCATTCAAACATACCTATTCTACTTAAATATTCGTGTCATCTAATTTCCAAAATTATCCAACCTTCTTGAACAAGACTACACTAGGTCAACAAGGTCATATTCTGACTTTGTCCACTAGTGTAGTCTTATCCCCCACACCATCTATAACTTTTAAAATTTCAAACATTTCATATTGGCCCTCTTGAAATTTTTATCAAGGTTAGTTAATTTAAATAATCTAAATATTCTTCTATATAATCACATCAAGTTCATTTAATATATCATATATAAATCACTTGACAATTGTATTGCACATTAAGAAAAAGGGCACTAATATTTCCAATTAAAATTATGTTTTATTATAATAATCAGTATCTAATTTTGAAGCTATTTTATTACAAGTCAAGGGTATTAATTTTAAATCTTTCAATAAAATTTAATTGTACATCCATATATAAAATATCAAGATTCAAACACTCACTTTAGTGGGATAACTATATCATCTTGAGGCCCTTTTGGAATATGTAGGTAGCACTCAGATTATGCAGGGTTTTCTTAGGATAGCTCAGCTATTCCCATTTCTTATTTCCCCAATATTTATTTGATCTCTATTTATCTTATGTGTAGGAGCTATTATTTATTATTGTAGGTGTTTCCACACATCACATCAATACCTAAAAATAATCAACAATATATCTCGAATATCCACATGTAATCAAACATAAAAATTAATCTCACATTAAACCTATATGTGTCCATAGTTAATAGGTAATGATGTAGTATGCCCTTTTTTACCCTAGTTCATCCTTATCTTAGTACATCATATAATCTTATCTTTTAATGAAACATAGTACACAGATCCTCCCAATCAGTTATATATTAGTGATCTTCTACATAGTCAACAAAAATTAGGACTGAGCTAAGTTCATTTGTTTACTTGTAAGCCTACTATTTATAGCTCATTTAAAATTATGTAAATCATTGTATTTTATAGTTATGCTATGCAAATTATGTAATCTAAATTATTATTTCAATATCTTTATGTATTTCATAGTTAAATAAAAAAACCATTAAACATTAAACATTCTAGTGAACCCATAATTATTTTTATAACACTACTTGTTATTTTCTTGATTTTTACCCTATGATTGCATACAAATTTATATAGCTTATTCAAAATAAAATAAAATAATATTCAAACTTGGATATAAATATGATAACACAAGTTGATCTTCTTTGACCTTGGATCTTAATCTGACACTAAAGAAATTATCTTGTCACCTTAAATAACACTTGACACTAAATAATATTCTTTTGACCTCAGGGTGAAACTTCTTGATCTATATACACAAAAATATTTCAACTTTTCTTTTCTCTTTAATTTCTATTTAATTGTTGCTTATTTTAGCAACTGTGTTCAAGTAGTTGTAAAATTACATATATAGTTATCATTTTTAGCTAACTAGTAACCTATTTTACTAGCATTGTGATGTGAGGGATATACTAAAAATACTCATGCCTTGGGTAATGTTATACATGAATTTTAATTTCCTCTTACCTCATGCTATATTGGAAACGTCTAGGGTCCTTTGTTTACACCATAGTAATCCATTTTAGCCATTTAATTTGTAGTGATTCTAAGAGAAGCATATCATCTAGGGATTTTACTCTCATCATACCTTCAGATATGGGATAATGGGATTTAGACATAGTTTAACCTCTATAGCTAATGTTCTACAATATTGTACTAACACTAATCTACAAATTGGAAAATATAATTGAGATCCCACATAATCATTCAAACCCTTGTCCATATCACCTTTTATACCTTATTTTTTATTTTATTATATTAGTATTCATTATCTATATTGATTCAGATTATATTCTATGCCTCTAAGGTGTAGTCCTAAATTAAGTGGCACTCCTTTTTCATATATGAAACTTACTTTGGTTTTTGATACAATAGAAAATAATTATGTTTTTGCTCAAAATATTAATGATACTATTAAAATTCCTTAGAGTGTTTAAGTTGAAACACACTAATTTTGATACTAAAATAAATGAATATAATTATGATGTACATAATGAAAATGAAACTCATATTGATCCACAAGAGCTTAATGGATTTGATCAAATTTAAGTGCAATAATTATCTGATTGTCATCAAGGTATTTGAGAGAACCCCCATCATGTGAATAATATCATTATTCTACTTATAGAATTAAAAAATAAGCATAAATCTAAATTGGTGACGTGTCCAAAACAATATTTTCCATTTTGGGTTGTCAAATGCCCTACTTCTAATATTTCCACTTCCACTAGTACACCCATTCCTACTACTACACCTATAGTTAATTCCATAACTTCATTCCTTGGTTTGGGTTTAACATTTTATTTATAATATGTATCCATTTCCATGCCTAATCAAGCTACTTATACTCCTACAATCACCTCTATGAATACTATTCTAAAGCATATAATTCTTACCTTATAAGCTACGTTATCTCAAACTGAGCAAACTCTTTCTAAACTAGCCCCTTTATATATTAATTTTCCTTGTTACATATCCCTTTAACACCTAAAATTTCATCTTATCCATTACCATTTGGATTTATATCTCCTAATATTCCCTTGTATAAAGGCAAAGGTGATCCTGAGCACCATTTGTGTGTATTCCATGCAACTTGTCTAGACTATGCAGACAATGACAAATTATTGACAATTTTTTCTCCAATAATTCTCAAATATTATGCCATTATATGGGTTTATGATCTTCCTTTTAAATCAATAAAGGCTTTAAATCCATTTAAAACTCATTTTTTAACACACTTTCTTATTGACATTGGTGAAAAACTATCATATGCTCAAATCACAAAGCTCAAAAAAGGATCTATTAAAATAATTAGTGAATATGTTATAAGATACAAGACTATTCTATAAAAAATTAAAAACCAATTGGATAATAATAATCTCCAATATATCTTCACTAAAATTCTATTATCTCACCTTCAAGTGTCCATTATGTTTTACAAGTTCAAATCTTTTGATAAGTTATGCCATACAATTAAAAATCATGAGGTCAAATTGATTACTTTAAACAATCTCAAATATAATTCAAATGCTCCTTATAATTCAAATGTTACTTTTCAAAGTAAGCCAAATTATTAATAAAATCCAATTCAATCAAGAATGAAGCTAAGATTATAGTAAATGTTTTCTCACAACCAACACCAAATTTTCAATTACAAGCTCCACTAAGGAGGCAATTCTAAAGATTAACATCACCTCCTCATGCATTGTTTCAAAGTATAATTGAATAAAATCTTATATGTCTTTCTCCACCAATGAAATTATACATGTCTAAACCATAGTCTATAATTTTTTTATAGTAATGCATATTTTGACCACCTCAATGTATTGAGAATTCCATAGATAGATGTTTCAAGCTCAAATGTAATATTCAAGATATCATTGATGAGAACATTATGGATATTTTCACACCTATTAAAGAGGCTAAGACATAAGAAAATGATATTTCAAATATGAAAAAGTATAAATATCCTATTCAAAATCATGAAGCAACAAATAACAAGGATAATTATGAAGTACATTATACATACAATTCTCATCTCCTCCTTCTACATAAGTGCATCTAATTTATAACATCATTGATAAAATTAAAATAAAATAAGTATCATGTCCTATGATCACATTTTATGATAGTGAAGCTGGTGGTGATGATTCAGATATAAATTCACTCTTTATTTGATCATATGTTGGTAGGTAATTCATACATATTGTTTTTTTTATCATGGGTAAACACTTTTATAGAGACTAGAGCTTTGAACCATATCAATTTTGACTAGATCTAGGAACTATTTTAGGACACAAATAGAATTGCCTAGATCTCTATACATGTAGTAAATAAAAATCACCAATGTTTCTAACATCACCAATGGCCACAATTGGCCTCACAAGAAACAATAATGGGCACAACTGACCTTACAAACAACACCAATGGTCACATATAGCAAGATAATATGTTTGAATATGGGTGGTTTTTAACATAAACAAATAAGGCATACAATATTGATTAGTGAGTCATCATCTAAACATCCACTAAATATTTACTTCAAGCAAAACGCTACAAAATGCATGAGTCTAACTCCCTAAATAAAATTACTTCATAAAACTCAAGATTCACTAGATAGAATAAATTACAAGGATACAACCCACACACATTTTTATCTCACCAACTGTTACACCTTGAAGCTATCCACTAATAATGTTAGTATAGGAACCAAAATGGGAAAACACTCCCAAACCATGAATCAACAACACATGGTCAATAACTTCCAACTACCTTCTTGGGCTAAAATAGGGACATATTAAAAATTTAGAAACTATCAACATGAAATAAGATCAATGAATATTAGTCTTAATGTGTTGTGAGGTCTACTTAAATCACATCTAAAATATAAGAGTATCATCCTCCAAAATATTTCGCAAATAGTACCTATTCAAAAAAGAACACGGGTCTTCCCTACCAATCTCGCCCCAAAAAATTATCAATCCATGAAAATAATTTAGAAGAAACCATGAACACAAAGGGTCACTCCAAAATATTACCCCAATAGGGCCATATTGAACACAACATATCCATGTAACTATCCTACATAGAGCATGCACACTGAAATGCCATAATGTATCCCAAGACCTTGAGAGTCCATAACTGGAATGTTGAACATGGGGTCAAAATAGCAACTTCAAACAATAAGCGACATAAAACCATGATTCCACCAAGAAAGATTATTCTCCAAATCTAAAAACATATAAGGAAGAACAAAGTTAGTTTACCACACTATAGCTCAGCTTATAACAACCAAAAGACATGCCAAGACAAAACCAATGAGAGAAAAAAAAGACAAAGACAATGGATCAAGTGAAAAATTTTGCACCATAACACTCCTATACTATCTTGGTTATTTATAGAAATATTTTTAGGATACTTATAAAGTTTTCAAAGTATTTTATGGTCATACACAAGATACTCTTAGGCATATAATATTACTCTACAAGTGGCACCTCTCAAATTCCCCGCTTCATTCTTAGTTATACCAAGCATAGGGATCTTTAATATACTATTAGGACACCCTTGAATGAAAAAAAAATAGAAAATTAGCTTATGTAGTGCATAATTTTGTCAAATATATTCATGGTAATCAAGTGGTCAAAATTCAAAGAATACAATAGTAATATCCTTTGAAACTAATAATGTCTACTCCTCTTACATAAAAATTGGATGGCACACATATTGAGCAACATGGTAATGAAATATTTTATATAACTACTCAATAAATATTACAAAATCAATTTCTCCATCTATTTATGTACATGATATATTTACACATGGGCATATTATAGAATCAATTTCTCCATCTATCTATCAATATGATACAACTACACATGAACATAATCAATTAATTCTAAATAGCATGGTACATTATCTTAAGCAAAATGTGCCACCTAAGAAGTGGTCTTAAAATCCTAAGGCACCAAAGGTTATTAGGAAATATTCACCATAGGTAAAAATAATTACATCTCCTATTATACATGAGAATATAAGTGTGGATAGATATATAAATAATGATTCAGATAGGTATATTACAACATATAATTCCATATCAAATCCATTAGCATATATTATTGGCACTTACTCTTCATGAAAAATAACTCCTTCATATCATATATTTGGGTATACATATGTACATCCTCTTGATGAGATGGTTGGACAAAATCTCTTACTTCCTCTCAACACAATGATTGGGTTGATTCTCTTGATTAGTTATTTTTTATAAATAACTTCTTTGTATTTATATTATTTGATACTTATTTTATCCTTAACCAAGCATTCTTTTAGAATCTATATATTTTTTTTGCTTTAGTCACTTTCCATCTTACTTTTCAAAGTGATTCAAATAATCCAAAACAACTATGTTACAATGCTTTTCATGCACATTATTTATGGCAATCCACCTGCATATACTATGGCATATCTATCATGTTATGATTTCCTTGGAACTTACATGATCACATATATCTACTCCTACATTCTAAATTAGTACACATATTATTTTTACCATTGGGGGCATGCACATTTTTATCTATACTAGTCATTTATACTACATTGTTATGACTCATTTACATATACATTGGGGGCATATTTCACTCTTCCTTTTTGATGCACTATGCTATATAATTTTTTTTATATTATTACAATCCCTCTCATTTATTATATTTTTGAAACCTTTCTTCTTATCACATTTCAAAAAAATATCATTTCAAGTATTTTTAAAAATTCTAAAAAAAAACATATATGTTAAAAATTCAAAAAAATTAAAATATTTTCACATTTTCAAATTCAAGACCTCAAAAAACATTTTCAAATGTTTCTATCTTAGTTATTTACATATGTTATTTATTTCATGTTAATTATATAACTACATTCATATAAAATGTCAAAATTGGTAGTTTGAGTATGGCTTGTGACATCCAAACCATAGGTCCTTCCTGCATGCTCTTATGACCCTTCTAAACGCCTTTTCCTTCATTTCCAATCATCTATAGACTTATGAACCTTGATTTCAGCTTAGCTAGACTCTATTTCCCAATCCAACCCTATTCCCCTAAGTCCTAAGCCTATAGGATAGGAGCACCATACCTGGACTATAGTGCTAGACCCTAGGGTGTCCTATCTTTGGTGCTCTTATCCCTTTGTAATTTGAGCCCAAACGGTCATTTTCATTTGATTCATATCCTTCATTATGTCAACCTAACACAAATGCATCTAACACATGACCAATATTTCCCTATAAAATTACACTCAAAGTTAATTTACAAGGGAGGTGACAAATCTTATAAAGCAAGCAAGAATACAAGCAAATTACTAAGGTAAACTTCCCTATTCTTTACATATAGTTACCCAACATAGTTGTAAACACATTCAAACCCTCATATTAATCCCTATCCACCTCAAGCACTCTCAATTTGAAATTTTTGCATCTACATCACACTATTGCAAAAATCACATCAAGTGGGAGAACTGCATATGAATTGATCCCTCTTTGAAGTATTGTTATGTAGGAATCATACCCACATGAGGGGTGTGGATCACACATTTAGTGCATCTTACACATATTAACCCCAACATTCAAGTGATTCAAATCTTGCTCTATCAAGCATGTTATAGGATTAGGGTTTGAAGATTAAAATAGATCTACAATGAGCTTCATCGATATTCAACACTCAAGATTTCACATACAAGCTCACACAAGAACAATGCAAAGAACCTAGAAAAGTTGGGTCTCTATGAGTAGTTTAGAAAATATTAGTATAAGAGGATAATGGTGAACCCCAAAGTGTCCTATTTTTGGTGGTCCTATACTTTCACCTTAAAAAACCCATATTCTAACTTACGACACTTTTATTAATCCTTCATCACCAATATCAAACCTTATAATAGTCATTTTAGCCTATTTTAAGCTAAGATATATTTCTCCTCATTTATTGTTATTCTTAGAAAGGTAAAAAAGATAGATAAATTATGAATATAATTATTGAAATATTATTTATTGATTTATTAACCCAAACCCTTAACTAAAATAGGAATAAAATTCTATTATTCCCAAAAAAGTTAAATCATTTATTGAACCCGACTTACTTCATTTATGCACAAAAACCCTAGAAATCTTAGGAAAAATTCCTTGTTGATTTTTATTGTATTTTTTTAATTTTTTAATACATATTTAAATTATAATTTCCATTTAATTTTTAAAATTATTTCTCTCAAATCCTATTTGACTATACTAGGTCCTAATATTTTCAAACCCTAGTTGCCTATAATAGGTCCTAGTATTTTTATGATTTTTTTCTTGCATATTTAAATCAAAATTTTCCATTTAATTATTAAAATTTACCATAGTAATTTTTAATATCATTTTCTTTCAAACCCTAGTTACATATACTAGATTCCATGCTTTTGAGGCATCACTTTACATGTTTATGAGCTTCATATCCTTTTTATGCATATTCTAGTTCATTATTTAGATTATATTTATTTAATTTTTTTCTTTCATTATTTAAGTTGTTTTCCTTATGCCACCTAAGCTCCTTGCATATCTTCCTTTGAAATGAAGTACAAGACTTAGTGGAAACCCTCCTAAATTGACCTAGATTCCTTCAACCTGACCATATACCATGGATAAACAACTAGCTCAGCTTCCTAATATATATCCTACATATTTATATGAGGATAATTTTGATAATGAGCAATATGAGAATAAAAATGATGATACACACACTGATGTTCATGACCCACCACATCGGGTTCTTAATCCACTTCCACCTATTATTGATAATGATGTTGTTTTCAACAAAGACTTGATTCTATAAAGTTTTAAATAAAGGCTCAGGGAATAGCCTTGAGATCATACTCTTATCTTATAATATATCATGGAAATTAAAATTTTTAAGTGAGTTTAGTCCTCCATTCCTTTAGAATAACCAATTATAAATGAAAATACAGGGGAAACTATGTATCACCAACCCCCTATATCAACCCAACCTTTTTATGAAACACAACCAATTATGACTAGTACATCTTTATTTCCTGATGTGGCTACCCTTGTGCAAGAGATAAAATCTCTTCAATCCAAAGTGATACATCTTGAGCAAGGTGCCTCTAGACCAATACAGGCCTTGGATTATTTTTCTCTACTTCATACACCATCGGCACATCATATTGCTTCTACACCCTTGCCACCAAGTTTTGTTCAAGCCAAGCTCACTCTATATGATGGCAAGGGTGATCTAAAGACACACACTTGAGAGATTTTCATGAAAAATTATTAGACTATGTGCCAAATGACTAGTTGCTAACCAATATATTTCCATGAAGTCTAAAGGATTATGCTTCATAATGGTTTTATAGTCTATTGAATCAATCAATTAATGCATTCAATCCTTTAACTAACATGTTCCCAGCTCATTTTAGCATTAACATAGGTAACAAGGTTTCTTATGCCCAAGTTTCATAATAGAAAAAAAGGTCAAATGAGCATCTCATAGATTATGTTCTTAAATATAAGACTATTTTAGATAAAATGACTAGCCCCATGGCCAGTTGACAATTACAAGATTTCTTCAAGTAGAGTCTTCTACCATCTTTGCATGAGTCAATAATGTTCAAAAGGTTCTCTTCCTTCATTGAGTTATGTTATACACTAAAGGAAAGAGAATTAAAATTAATTTAAATGGCCAAACTCAAGTACACAAGTATATAAAAAGTAATAAACAAGAGTAATAGTAAAGTCCCATATAAAGTAAAGGTTAATGATAGCAACAATCAAAATCAAATTATAGTTAATATGACTTCAAAGCCCCCTCAAAAAGTGGTTTGATCAACACCTCCTCAATGAACTTTTACCAATCTACCAATATCTCCAATTGGAGTCTTACAATAACTATTGGAATGTAATATCATATCTTTCCCTCTTATTTGGGAAGTTGATCCAACAAAGCCTCTTCCATGAGGATATGATCAAAATGCATTTTGTGATTTTCACAGGGTACTAGGCAACACAACAAATATATGCATCAATTTCAAACACAAAATACAAGACTTGATATATGGAAACTTTGTTGATGTTGTCACTCCAATTGTGCATCCTTAGGTGAAGCAAACACAAGACAAGGATTTGAAAATTTTCTCAAATACTTTTTGACAACATTCTAAGCAAGAGACAAGGGACACATCAGGTGTTCACCATGTATATCATGCACGCCCTCCACAAACTAAATATTAGGAACCTTCAGTTGAGACACATCCCTTGAGAAACATGATTAGTGTGTATAATTCTAGAGTTATAGCTAGACCTTGCATATTCTTATCAAAATAGGAGATGGTTAAGGATGATTCATATTAACATGCACTCTTTATCAGAGCATACATTAATCATCATCCCATTCATAGTGTTATTATAGACAATGGATCCAGTGTGAACATGTACACTATGACATTACTACAACATTTGGGATATTCAGACAAGATATTACCTCGATTGACATAGTTATACATAGATTTAGTAGACACATATAAAGTTCATTAGGTGATATTTTACTTCCTCTACAAGTTCGATCAACACATGTGGCCACACCATTTACTATTGTTCCTAGTGAAGGAGTGTTTGACATGTTGCTTGGTCAACCATGGATATAGAAACTTTGAGAAATACCTTATACAATTCATAGATGCATGAAATTTATTCATGTTAATCATGTTTTTATAGTTGGTGAAGTTTTATGTAAGTTACCACTCCCCACTTCAAATCCATCCAATACTCTAAAGTCACCAATTTTAGATTTTCCATCAATTAAAATTCTTCCTTTAGTTTAGATTCAACCATAGTCGAGGTCTTCTTTACCAGCACAGAGAGTTCATAGACTTTCTTAGGGGCCTCTTTTAGATCAACCATAGTTTCAAGACTATAGATAGTTTTTAGCTATAGTGTTCATACCCAAGGTAGTATCATTAAGATTTCATGATTATACACAGAGAACACTTTCATAGAGCTTATCCTACCATCATATGGGTTCTTAAGATCCGTATAGTTGCATCTACTTCTGAAGGTTATGGGGGGACCCCATAGTTGGTTTCCACTACATAGATTGTAGAGCATTTATAGCATACACAACTTTTAGAGTCATAGTCTCAGCACTTTGATTGTGCTTCATGATCATGCATGATCCCTCTTATTAATAAAATATATCATGATAGAGAGTCTCTTATGAGACTCATCGATTAGTATCATTTTTTCTTAGTCTTTCATTGTACATAGTTTCTTTTAGCTTACTTGTACATAATTTCTCAACTTTCTTGTACATAATTTCCTTTTGCTTGATTGTACATAACTTATTTCAAAATACCAAAAATAATATAATAGGTCAAAATTAAAAAACATTCAAATAACTCAAGATACAAAAACATGCAAATAACTCAAAACATCAAAAAAAATTCAATTGTATGCATTATCCATGTTTTACATTTCTACTACCATGTTAGACTTACATTTTGTTATTTTGTAATATTGTTTATCAATTTATCTACATTACCATGATTCACTTAATCTTATTTGAGTGTGTGCAGTGACACCTAGATCTTTGATTAATTTACTCTACCCATTGAGGGGGCATCCTACTCTTACATTTGAGACATACATCAACATATCTACCCATTGGAGCATCTTCTACATGACTACACCATCAAAGTTATATCATTCTTACACTACACACTTTAGATATCATGTTGATATAAATTAGTTACTATCTTACACAAATTATTATATCAACACTCACTAATATATAGCACTTGTGTATTTCTTAGCATCTACCTAGTCTTGTAATACATGTTTTGCATACTTTCACCTCTTTCTTTGATTAGCCTTTCTTTCTTGCTTTGAGTAGCTATATGTGATTGTATTTCTCAATTCTTGTTTCTTACTTGTGTGTTCTTTAGGACATTTATCAATGTTTTTTGCTTGTAATCTTCTATGTGATTTTGGTCCTCATGCCAATCTTGATTATTTACAATTATATGTGTATGTGGGAATTTGAACATGACTTGTATGCTTCCTTTCCCAGTCTAAGTGACATGTGCCCATGTCCCTTTTTTGCTTGGCCACTTGACCACTCTTATCTGCTTTTTCTCTTATTGACAAGTGTGTTTTTTTTCTTCTCAATTTTTTGTAATGCCATGACCATATCATGTATTACCTTTATTAAATTCCATGATGGACATCATGCTCTATCCCTCCTTGAAAAATAATAACTAACCATAATTTTAGTTTTAGTTTAGTATATTGCACATGTTATTATACTATTACATCTATCTAGGCATACCCTTATTGATCTAAAAATCTCCAACACAAACTATGATATATCTTGAGACATCTTTTTTTTATTATCATTACTATATCATGTATTTCACAACATAACATACTTGTAGGGATTTTTATTCTAACGATAGTCATTATAGAATATTCATTCCTAACCTCAAAAGAGGGGGCAACAAATAAGGGTTTTGTCATAGAGATTAGAGCATCCACCAATCAAAAATTAGCTTTCAAAACACTCAAAATAACATTTAGAATTGAAACTAGGAAGATTAAACTAGAAAAATAGTGATGAATATAGAAAAGTGATGTGAATTAGCAAAAGGCAAAAGTGTTATAAGTGGACAATAACACCAAATACTAGGGTGACCTATTTTCAATGTTCCTATATAGATAGTAAAAAACACATATTTTCTAAAAACAAATAGAAAGGTAAGTTCATTTATAGTTTTGTCAACTATCATTTAGTGTAGATTCAATAGTTTTAGTTTATTTTTTCTTAGAGAATCTAGATATAGGGGGCATCATGCAGGCATGATGCCTCTCACTTTTAGTTTTAGATTGGGCAGTTGGTAAAAATTCTAGATTAAGATCCATGTTAGAGACATCAATATTGGGGGCAATGTGCATGGCACATTTTTCTTCCTAGTTCATTGCATTACCTAGTTATTCTTAGTAGTTGTGTGCCTTATTCCATCTACAGGTGGTTGGCATCATTTTAGAGTGGCTTTCATAAAATCTTGGTTCTTAGTTTTAGAGTGGATTTCATACAAGCCTAACCTCCACCTATCAAAGTGACCAAGATTAACCTAGTTTCTAATACACATTTGTTTATCCATGACACCTTGTCAGATTACAAAGCATTCATGGGATTCAAGAGCCATCTCATACGACACACATTCATACCAATATCAGTTCATAGCTTCACTTAGTGGGAAATGATGCAGCTAAAAGATTAGCTAACCTTTGTATTCTTGAGCCACCTACTTAGAGGGATTAGACACACAGTCCAAACATTGATCAACACACACAATATCACATAGCTTCACTTAGTGGGTGATGATGGAGCTAAAGGGCCAACCTTTACTTTATTGAGCCACACTTAGGGAATTGAACACTTAACTTCATTCATGATATTAATCCTGGTATAACACATACCCAACATCATTAAATATCACACATATCCATGTGATTCACCCTTATAGGTAAGTTTAGATATGCTTTCTATTTTTCCTTTATCCTAGTATTTCACTTTGCTACATCACTAGAATAAAGGGGGAGCAAATGTAGTCATATAAAATGTCAAAATTGGTAGTTTAAGTGTGGATTTTGACATCCAAACCATATGTCCTTCTTTCATGCTCTACAACCCTTATAGACATCTTTTCCTTCATTTTTAATCATTTATAGACTTTTGAACCCTGATTTTAGCTTAGTCAGACTCTATTTCCTAGGCCAATCCTATCTCCCTAGGTCCTAAGACTGTAGGATATGAGTGCCATACCTAGACTACAGTGTCAGACCCTAGGGTGTCCCATTTTTGGTGCTCCTATACCTTTCTAATGTGATCTCAAATGGTAATTTTCATCTAATTCTTATCCTTCATTATGTCAGCCTAGCATGAATGCATCTAACTCATGACTAATAGTTCCATATAAAAGCCCACTCAAAGTTTATTTATGAGGGAGGTGAAAAATATTACAAATAAAACAAGAATATAAACAATCCACTAAGGAAAAATTCATTATTCTTTGCATATAGTCACCCAACACAACTACAAAACATATTCAAACCCTCACATGAGTACCTAGCCACCTCAAGTAAATTCAATTTGGCATTTTTGCATCTATATCACACTATTTCACAAATCACATCAAGTGGGATAACTACATATGGCTTGATCCCTCTTTGGAGTATTGGTATGTAGGCAATGTACCCACACAAGGCACGTGGATCACATGTTTAGTGCATCTTACACACACTAAACCCAACCCCCCCCCCCCCCCCTTTTCAAGTGATTCAAATCCCATTTATCAAACATGATGAAGGGTAAGGGTTTGAAGATTAAATCATCTCTATAGTGAGATCCATCAACATTTAGCACTCAAAATTTCATAGGTATGATCACATAATAACAACACAAAGAACCCAAAAAAATCATGTTTTTATGACCAATTTAGACAACAACAATAAGACTAAACAACAACACCAAACCTTGAAGTGTCCTATTTTTTTCTATGCTATCCTTTTACCAAATAAAATCTAGATTCTGAGTTGTGATACTATCCTAGTCTTGCACAGCTAGTCTCAGCCATCTCAGTCTAGTTTCAAGCTAAGTTATATTTCTCCTTATTTATTATTATTTTTAGAAAGGTAAAAAAGATACATAAATTATACAAATTAGGACTATAATTATTTCAATATTATTTACTAATTTATTAATCCATACCCTTAACTAAATTAGGAATAAGACTCCATTATTCCCAAAGTAGTTAAATCATTAACATATTGTAATATTTTAATATATACTAGTTTTCATGAGGTATGTGAGTGTGATACATGATATATTATTACATGGATATTTGATGTCGAGCTTCCCTTTTATCCATTGGCCTTGATAGGTTGGGATAATCTATTCATTATTCATGAACACTTAAAAATGTTGTATCCATCCAAAACCTTTATACCATATTGAGCTATATATCATTTAAAAAAATCTATTCACTCATACCTTATATTTTGTTACATGGATATGTTATTCACTAATAATGATTTTCATACATATTTTTTATGAAGGCCAATCTCATTTTTTTTATGCATATTTTCAAACTTCTAACTTTACTATATGATAATTTAGGACTTACTTATTATGTGATGCCTTTGTATTTGTATGTGTAAAATAAACATTTGTTTGCTTATATAACATTAACACATCATTTTAGTGTGTCCCTTAGACTTTATTATTTTTGTGACATTCACATGTCCCTTGTATGTGGCCTTTGGGCCTTATCTATGACATTTTATGCAAATTATGTGACATTGTATGACATTACTTTCATTTTCATTATTTGTTATTATTGTTTCATGGTTCATATCAGATGTTGCTTCTATTTTATAATTTTATTATTATGACATGATACATGTCATTAAAATCATGCTTACGTGCTTCAATGTTATATCTAGATAGCACATGTTTCACATGCAACTCAATAGTGTATTCAATACTATGATGTAATACAATTTAGATATTCATATACTACTACATGATTATATCTTTCACATATTATATAGTTATCTTTTGATCTTAGTGATTTCAAGGATACATCTCTCATGTCAAAAAGAGGGAAACACAATATGATTATTTTGATTATTTAAGTCCTTATGAGAAACACATTTCATATTTATGTCATTATAAAAAAATTTAAAATTACAAAAAGGTTAAAATTTTTCAAATTATGAGGGTATGTGACATGAATTTGCTCTCATTTCTATAATTAAAAATTAAAAGTTTCAAATGGTTATAAGTTTAATTGGCACCTTTAGTATTGATACGGCATGCATGATATTCATTCATGTTCATGTTTCTACTTGGAAATTTTCAAATATCCTCTTTTAAAAGTTGAAAAGCTTCAAAGGTACAAAAGTTTCAATATAATCTAGATCCATTTATAGCAGTGTGATTCATCTCATTTTGAAAATGGGCCATGTTAGAGTCCAATGATACTCAACATCATTGGTTTCACTTTAGTGAGCCACATTTGATGGTTTCATCCTCTTCTCATATCATGTTTGAGTCTAGTGACACTCAACATATATGGTTGTAATATAGCAATCCACATTTGGTAGTTATACACATTTTAAATATTTTATAGAGTAATCTATACATTCAAATGAGAGTTTAAGAATAAAATATTTCCAACTCAAGGGCTTTCATTGATTTTAAAATTGAGAGTGACAAACTCTCAATTTGCCACAAGTTTAACATTTCTTCAATTGCCTCAATAAGGGGGTGTTATCGATCTGAATTTCACCCTAGAGGAGGTTTTATAGGCCTTCTTAATTTATATGATACAATGGAAACACTCTAAGGCTATGGGTCACCTATAGTTGGAGTGAACCTCTTGAGAAGGATGACTTCCTCTAATGGATCACTGAAACTATTGGTAAAAGACTACACTTATTGGAGAAGGGAGAAGGAGAAACAAAACAATACCTAAAAAGTTAAGAAAGATGATACACCAATGATTTATGCTCCCTATACCATATTATTTATATCACTAAAAGACTCAAAATTGAATGAAACTATCTTACACTACCTCAAAATAAGGTATTCATACATTAATATTTCATATGAAATCTATGATTATATGCATAGGGTGTTGAAGGGGAAACTAAAGGATCTTAAATTAGACATAATCAGTTGCTTTCCACAACAAATCACTAGCATATAGAATGCCAACATAACACACAACTTGTATAAAACTCAACTTATTGATAACAAGGTGAAAACAAAGGACATACAAGAGGAAGATTGACTTCTATCACAAATGTAGATCAACTAAACATCAAAACCACACAATCATATGAGCATAAGGAAGGTAAATTTCAGTCTTATATTGATTAAAAGTCTTGAAAATATAGCATTACAAAAAGTAGATCTCATTCATACCCAAAATAGGGATCCTAGATGGAGTAAATTCTATAGTATATCTCTACTACAAGAGAGTCTTCTCCAATTAAAATTAGGCATCCTTAAATAGGAAAAAATGGAGATCTTGGGTTCTTAACTAGGCATACCCACTAATGGGGTAGTTATATATTTGAATGATTATCTAATAATGTGGTCAAGGAAGTGAGAATATCTCCTTAGGATTTCCATGGCCATGCTTGCATAACTAACTACCACATCTCATCATCGTGTAACTTCTCTTCTATTTGCTTGTGGATGCATTTGTTCTCATGATGAATTTGGATGGATTATATCTCCATCTCATCATTATACTTAAATTCATGTTAATTTGTTCCATGATTCAAACATTGATCTAGTTATGATTTATTCTTAGTAATTAATTTAGATACATAGTCAATTTTTGACTATTCACAATTTTGATAGTTAAATGGGCCATCAAAATTTCCTTGGATAGTGACAACATAGATACCATCAAATCATTTCATGGTAGGCTTCAACCACATGTATTATTTGATCTCATTTTGGGCCCTTCCACTCCTATGAGTACATTTACCTTTGGGGCCCATGTACTTGGCATTTTGCAAACTCTCAGTCTTATTTGGGGCTCGCCAACTATCTCATTTATATTTGTTTAACACCCATAATTTGGTGACTATGCCTATAGATATGCATTAGGGGACCTATCACATTCATGTGGTGGGACACCACTGGTACTTAGGTTCCCTATGGTTTCATAAGAGGTCATATCCTAGAAATCTTCTCATTGTTTAGGCACCTTTGGGTGTTAGTCTATGTTACAGACTTACACAGACCGCCCCTAGACTCTAGGTTATTAGGATTTTGTCATGCAATATCATCCCACTATCATGTTTACTTGAATGATTCTACACTTATATGGATAGAACCTGGTCTATGTTTGAAGAAAATCTTATGTTTTCTTCTCAGCACTTAGAAACTTTTCTAAGTTTTTTTCCTTTGGCCAAAGCATTAAAATTTTCTATATTCCTCTTGGTTGTCACTTGTCACCTTATCACTCACCCAGGGGCCTTGCTAATTTTAACTTGGTGGATGGATTTGGGATGTTGAGATCTTAACACATGACATCATCCTAGGACCCTACTACTTTGATAGATTCTCTTAAATGTATGGATGGTTGTGGGGCCCAAGGTATTCAAGAGTTTACCATGTGGCATCATCATGTTAACCCACTTACTTTTTAATTTTTATGATGTCATTTTTCCATGAGAAATTTTGAATAAAATCTAAGTCCCAAAGGAAATTTTAATAGGTTCAAGGTCGTATAATTCTGACACATCGCTCTAGACAATGTTAAAAATTGGTTAAGTGTTGACATGCTTTTGAAAAAGGGTTAAACTTGTTGGGATATGTGAATGACTATCACATGAAATTGGGAGGCTTTTACCAGAGCCTTGACACACTAACAACATAATAACCCATCAAGACATCACCTAGGGCCTACCAAATTTAACATAGTGCCCCACAAAACCATCACCTAGAAAAATCTTGAAATTGACTAAGTATCAAAGTGTTTATTGATATTCAACTCCCATAGGCTCATTTATTGAGAATGCCAATAGTAAGGTCATGAAGATTATAAAAAGGTTGAGAATGCACTCAAAATTTCTAAGTGATGAAACTTTCATGGGCCCAACCTCACACTTGTTTGATTTCCCTCTACATTAGCTAAGTCTTGATAGGATTATGTGTGATCCTGAAGCTTTAAACTGAATTAGACATGGCCTCCCCTATGGTGACCAAAAATGGTCAACATTCTTGGTGACTTATATGGTATCATTTATTTCTAATAATGAATCCACTTTCATTTAAGTTATTCATTAGGTAGGGAGTCATATAAGCCTTCAAAAATCTTCATTCTATAAACACAAACCTTACTGCAACTTACCTAAAAATTAAACTAAACTGAGATTCACCTTCAAATAAATAACAAAATCAAAGGACATAAAACAAACAAAAATTCCAAAACACTTAGAGGAAAGAAAATTAATTATTGTCAAAAAACACTTGGAGTAAATAATGTGACTAAATTACTATGTATAAGGATTCTAAAAATCCTCAGTAATAATGTTTTAAATGAATCCCATTAACTAGGATTGAAACCTCTTCCCCACTTATCTTGGAGAGATAAAAGGCTTTGGCTAGTTTGAAGATGGTTATGACATAAGGTCCACTCCTTAAAGCATCAAACTTTGTATGCTTTTTGGCCTTTGCTCTATCTGTATCCCACTTGAGCACTAAATATCCTTCATGGAAAATTATATCAGTGGCATTCTTATCAAAGGTATTCTCAATTTGGACCTATTGAAGCTCCATGGTGTGAAAAAATTATGCTTTATTTTCTTGAATATCCATTTGCTTAGCTATTATCAATCTCACTCTTAAGTAGTTCTAACTGATGGGCAAGTTCTAATGAAGAAAAATTGAGGGATGTAGGCAACCTAGCTTCCCTCACATAGACTAGCATGAAGGGTGAATTCCCTCATGCTCTCTTGGAAGTGATCTAATTAGCCCAAATGGTTATCTTGATTTTTGTGTGCCAAGCTCATTACTTATGCTCTGAGGTCATTTTGTTAATGCAAACAAAATTGTTATTCATTAACTCATCTAGACCATTACCCTGGGGATAATAGTTTTAGGAGGTGCTTATATGGATGATGTGTTAGACCTCTCACTCACTGATCTTGGATATAAGGAAGGCCAATGCATTATAAAAGATGATTGTGGCTGGAATACCAAATCTCATTATAATGCTCTCATAGAAATCCATAATTGATTCCTCATTAGCCTCTTTAAGCACTATGGCCTCCATACACCTTATGAAATAATATATGTTTATGAGGATTCACTTATATTTTGTGATTGATAATGGATTTATCATCCTGATGAAGTCCTAGCCCAACTACACAAAGGGATAATTAGCTTGTATCATGTCTAGTGGCAAGGCCATTAACCTTTGCTTGCATATAAAGAATGCACATTTCTTGTAATTTTACACCCATGAGTGTGTATCATTAAATAGATTTGACCAATAATATCTAGATTACATGTTTTTTATAATGGTGGTATTTGGTGAATAATGGATTTCTAATTTCCCATAATGGAATTTTTGGATAATATTTCTCACCTGGTATGATTTTATACACCTTAATAATAATATATTGAGGTCTATTCATAACAACACATAATCAATCATAACATAATAGATTGATTACAATTTGAAATACCTTCTTTTGATTTATTCAATCCTTGAGGGTGCTCACTGGTCTAGAGGAACTTGACCATATATTAGGTCATATTGTGACATGATATTACACCCTTGTGGAGGAGTTATTCAGGCTCCCCCACTTATAGTCATAATATGGGAATAACCCCAAGTTATGGGTATCCTATGGTGAGGTTGAACCTCTAGAGAATGTCAATTTTCTCTTGATGGATCACCTAAACTAATTATACTATAGGGAAAAGGGTTAGAAAGGGTGAAAGGGCTCCTAAGAAAGCTAAAAAGGTGATGCACCAAATAAAAATGGTAAACTCCCATAATCTTGAACCTACACTAGATCTATAGAAGATAATGCTAGTTCACAAAACCTCATAATCTAGCTCAGAGAATAAGTTTTATATGGACTAGGTTTAGGAAGAATACTCATCTAGATCTGTAATAGCTTGAAAAAACCATAAAGGAGGTCAGAAATGAGGAAAATGGCAGAGGAATATTATCCTTCACAATGCCATCATGAATAACTAACTCAACATAGATCCAAGGTAGAATTAGGTAAAGATAGTCCTTTATTGCATCAAGAGGTAGTTCTTACAAATTCTTGATAGGGTTAAGCCTAATCAAGAGGAGAATATTTTGAAATATCTCAGAGAGTCCCCTCTTCTTCAAGATCAAAGAGTCCTTCTGAGAGTCTAAAATTAGAGAGAGAGAGAGAGAGAGAGAGAGAGAGAGAGGAGAGAGAGAGAGAGAGAGAGAGAGAAGAGAGAGAGAGAGAGGAGAGAGAGAGAGAGAGAGAGAGAGAGAGAGAGTCTACAATGTAGAAGAAAATAAGAGATATAGGAAAAAGGGGAGAGAGATGGAGCATTCCATCCAAAATCATTAAATGAGATATCACCATCTTTCAATGAATTCCCCACCATATTTTTATCAAATTAGGGTTAATACATCATAGAAAAAATAGCCTTCATTTGTCCCAATAGCCTTTGAATCTTCTCATTGGCTAAGAAATACACTAGATGACAACAAAGTGTCTTAGGATGATGAGTCATGATCATGTTTATGAAGGAAAACCTTTAGAGACCCTTGAAAATGTATTAAATGATCCAATTTCTTTCTTTAGCCACCAAATATCCATTCTATTACTCTATGCCATCTTCCAATTAACCTATTAATGAGAACAAAATCCTCATATTTATAATTCTAATAGATCCATCACCATGTTTGTTTTAAGTAGTGGTAAGTACATGATTTTTTGAGGATATAGCCATGTTGATAGATGAAACATTTCTCCATAACCGTATATCTTCCCCTATTAAAAAATATAAGCATAGGTCTTACTATAGATTGAAAACCAATCACATTTATTAGTTTTCATATAGTTATTATTCATGAAGAGCTTATAGACTACATAACATCATTTTTGTACTATATTAGGTCTAAACAAACATATTCTACCTTTAAACCTTGTGGGAGTCAAGAATACATTACATATGAGGATCTCCCTTCATGAAATGATGTTGAAACTAGAAAATTGAGTCTACATGCATTAGATTCTCTAACAGAGGTCTCAACTAAGCTTCAATGGCATCTTTTGAGATATTTTCCCTAGTTCAACCTTAGGTCATATTTGTTCTCTATTTAAGTCTCCTAGCTTTTGATTTTTAATGCCATTTATTGATATTAATCTAGGATCCTCAATTATGACACTTTTAAGCTATTCATTCATTCTTAGGATCCTACTATCAATCATGGTTGGTTCATATGCTTGCACCATTTAGTGGCCTCACATTCATCCTCAAAAGCATTGACTCTTGAGTTTACATGCACCATCGATTTACTTTTTCATAGTTCAAATGTTTTCCATTAATTTAGTTGTTAGTTACTATGCTTGTGACACTTGAAAACTATGCATTCATTCTTGGGATTCACTGACTAGTTAACCTTTCACTCATCATTGATTTGATTTGGTACAATGGATCACACACCATCAATCAACTTGGACCCATTGGATTTTTTAGTCACCATGCACCACTAGATATTCATATGGGTACCCAAGATCTTTCCACTTTTCATCCATGTATTCATCCTTGGAATATTTGAATTCAAACGGCCATTTACTATAGCTTTAACTTGACATCCCCATGCATGTCCTACTCTAGTAGTTCATCTTTAAATGCTTTTAAATTGAGATAGACATCTCATCAAGTCATGAAATTTGTATAGAATGTTCAAAGAATGAATAACCTCATGTTAATGTAATCTTTTTTCTTTGAGAGGCCTCCTAAGTGAACTTATTAATTGTGTAATAAGACTAACCTATCCATTTTTACATGGCATTTAATGATGGTCTGGTCTATCTTCTTCACTTGCTCAAGTCATTTAATCATTTTGTCAATCAAGAACTTTGATTAGTTGATATATCTAGGTAAAATATTTATATGTGGGAAAAATTTATCCAAAATCTCTGGTGACTCATAGGGAAGCATGCCTACTATGCTTGAGAACCTATACTAGTTGCCTTGTATGATCTATTGGGGACATAGTCATAAGTTGATCTGAATTGAGTAAGAATATCCCTTTCTTGAAAACCCTATCTTGAAGAAACAAGGACCAAAATGAACAAAACAAAACCAAAATAAAGTGCCCAAGGCACTTTAGAGAAGGAAACACACAAAAATAAAGTAAACTAACATAAATAAAGCAAGGGAAACTAACTTGCTAAACAAATCTGCACATAAGCACTTAGAGAAAAGCGTAAAATATATTCTAATATATAAAATATTGTACATGAATTTACAATCACCTCCCTCTTGAGTCAAATGGGAAAAATTTTAGTATCATTCACTTGTAACAAACTAAGATGAAAAATACTTTTCTTTGGAGGTACCAAAAATGATGAACCAAGAAGTTTGATGGTCAATCCTTTTGATGTGCTCCCTAATGGAGGAAATGGAACAAACATGTCTCCAATGTATATATGCTGGTCCAAGTCTTCCAATATTTTTTCATGTTGGACTATAGGAGCACTTGATTGATGTTTATCATCACTCTTGACAAAGCCTTACATGAATATTTAATTTAGGCTCTTGGGA